>LNAC01000130.1:689516-850295 GCA_002007465.1 Ailurus styani | reverse complement strand
CCCCCCCCGCCCCAGGTCTCTGCTTGCAGCGAGCAAGCTGATTACCCCGCGGGGGTGCGGTTCCAGTGGGGAAAGGCAGGATGGTGCTGACTGTTCCCTGGGGAGGGACATCCTGTAAAAACACCAAGGTTGAGAACTGTCATATTCACAGCAGTAGGTGCATTTTCCTCAGAAATTAATGGAGCAAGCTGGGCAAAAATGTTTTTAAGCTACATCTTCCCTAGAGTAAGATGCAGATTCAAAGCCCTTTTGAAGCCCAGGAATGAAAGTTAAAGATAAGACTTTTTAGTTTTTTTTTTTTTTAAATCATCTATGAGGAGATGATTTTTTTTTTAAGATTTTATTTATTCATTTGACACAGAGAGAGAGACCACAAGTAGGCAGAGAAGCAGACAGAGAGAGAGGAGAGAGGAGGAAGCAGGCTCCCTGCCGAGCAGAGAGCCCGATGCGGGCCTCGATCCCAGGACCCTGGGATCATGACCTGAGCCGAAGGCAGCGGCTTTAACCCACTGAGCCACCCAGGCGCCCAAGACTTTTTAGTTTTTTGACATTGATAATATAGGCAACCGTAGCACAAGGAATATGAAATTGAAATGCTTTAGATGAGTGGGGTAGATGTGATTCAGGCTGGCTCGCGGTGCAGCCACAACTCACTCCCCACTCAGCCTGTTTACCTACACCACGTTGAATACACGATTATTGGGGGATTTACTGTATACTTCACCTTCCGGTAAGCTACAGACAAGCGATTCGATCAGATCATGACTGGTATGTTTTTAGGGCGTAATACATACATGTATTGAGTGCCTTTACCCCTGAAAGTGACATCTAGAAGGGAAGTGGTAGCAGCCTTTGGACGTTCTCCGTTCAGCGTTCTGCAGGGGGAGGGAGATGGAAACAGCATTGCTTCTCACCGCCCAGCATGCAAGAATCTTAAATTATACATCCCATTCAAGAGAGGGGAGAAAGAATCAGGTGCTAAACTTAAAAGAATGTGTAGCTCATTTTGAAGAACTATTAGTTACCCTTTTTTAAAGAATGTGCCCTTAAATGTGTTGAATGAGTTTGTGATGGGAACAGTACAGGTTTCTGAGTTTCCAAAACGACCTCTTCGATTCATGTAGTTAAGTAGAGGAAAAGACTAATACAGAAGCCTTATCCACCTCGGATCTTTGTGCGTAAGGATGGTTCTCTGATTGGAGCCTGGGCAGTCATTTCCAAAAAGCAGTACAGTAATCATAACAGTTCATACGTGGACAGCACCTTCTAGAAACACACACACACCAGGTACATCTGCATCATCACATTGATCTGAAAAGCCCCAGAGTTGCTTCTGTTTTTTGCTTCACTTTACCAACCAGGAAATTGTGCCTTGCTGAGGTTAGGTAATATGCCCAAGAGAAAACAGGAAAATCTAACTAATTTGTTATTTGTTGATAGGTTTGTTCATTCACTCATTGATTCATTGATTCATTCATTCATTCATTCATTCATCCATCCACCCATCCATTTAATCACTTACATGATGAATATTTCTCAAGATCCTTTTGCATACATGTCAGTTACATTGTTCCTCTCACCACTGACTGGTTTTCTGGCCCTCAGCAAATCCCCAAATTCTTCTGTGATCTAGTTACCTAGATGAGAACTTCAGAGGAGAAAATGCCCTGAAAATGGGAGGCTTGGATAAGTGATCTGTTAAGATCCCTTGTAAGCTGTTTTTATATTTCCTTTTTACCTATTGACTTACTAATATTTACACCTATAAGATCTGTTTCTTTCTTTTGTTTATTTTGTACTTGAAAGTACAAGAAAAATTCAGAATAAATTAGGTCACTATTTTTTGTATATTTTTCTGATAAAATATTTGGAATCCGCGCGCGCACACACACACACACACACACACACACATATTATGGCTACCTACCTAAGTGATCTTTCTCATTGCCATATATTCAAGGGCACACAAAATACGACCTGGCTATTGCTCTCAGGTGGAGCCTTTGTTTACAAAAGAATTGTCTTATATACATAAAATAATTTTATCAGAACGTGAAGTTCTCAGTCACCAAATTGCTGCCAGCAACCACAAAATATTCGGGATCCAACTAATTGGAAAGCACTGGAGCATGAGCATCTGGGTATGATTCATCGTCTCTGATGATGTTTCCAATTACTCATATGTATTTATACATTCTGAATCATGTGACTACTTAACGAGGAAAAAAACAGGAACACACAATTTTGGTTTTACGTGTTTCAGTGTGGGTTAAGAGATTTTTTAAATGATCTAACCAATCCTCTGCCCTTTGCAGAAAGACAGGGTAGCCTATTTAAATCATTAATGATGGAATAAGATTTGCCGCTTGCTCTTGTACATGAAAAATGAACTGGATTATATTAAAAGTTATCTCCAAACATTCCATAAAAATTATAATCATATCAATTAAATGCTAGTGGCAAATATTTCAATTATCCTTAATGGGACAGAGCTTATAAATGAGCATATTGGGAGACTACGGGTATTTTATGTGTAGCCATTCTCTTCAAAAAGCAACAATTATAGTTTCACTCATGAAAATCAGCCCATAAAATATAAATGCGCTACAAGCTTGGAGTTTATTTTAATGTAACATTATCATACGGTATCATAATAACGTTACTATTTCCCTCTGAAAAGGCTATAAAAACAAACATTTAAAACCATACATTAGTATGGTCTTTTATTAAAATCTCATCTCTAAGTGCACTCAATTTCTTTTTATAAATTTACTGCCTCTCCTTGCTGCCTGATAGATCCAGCAGCTTGATTATGTACCTATTGTCACAACACGCTGCGTTGGCCAACAGCAAAGATCACAATAGAAATCCTGAACTTCCATACTGTCCATTTGTTTTTGCAAGGTTCCAGTTAGAATTGTTTTGTTTTGTTTTGGTTTGGTTTTGGTTTTTTTGTTTTGTTCTGTTTTTTTATCATTGCTTTAAAAAATACACTGGCCACTTCCAATCCATCACTCTCATTGAAGACAGAGAAGTGTATTAATTCTCTGAGTAAAAGAGCATTCCTTCTCTTCAACGTACTTTCTTTAAATATATCAAGAGATTTAAATTTAGATATCCGAAGCTCCCACTAGATATGACACGTTATTAAAACATCTGCCTTTCCATAAGCCATTCTGTTCCTTGCCATTCCACATGTCCTTTTCTACTTCACCAGACAAAATTGCCCAATCTAAATTTCAGCTCAAGTGTTTGATGGTTTTCACGCTGAGCTCAAACTGTTAATGCTTCCCTGAGAGAATAGAATTGAAACGGGATTTAATCTAAAATAACAAAATAGAGTAAAGGTTTTACATATAAATAAGTAATGCCCAGCACATTCTTATGCGAGTTTTTCTTTTCTAGATGTGGAGTGTGGTAGGGTGAAGTGACAAATTGCAGAGATTCAGGAATTGATCCGATTGCAAAGAACACTCAAAATAAATGACCGCTCTGTGTTGTCTTTCATCCAATTAATGCACTTTGTAGAAGCCAAATTTAAAATTATTTTTAAAAGCTATTCCTAATATTAACTTTCAATTTCATTTGGTTATTTTAAACAGTGGCATTTTCAAATATCGTGTTAGGTAACCATTATGAACATCTTGGAAAGTGCTAGTTGGTGGACAATACTTTCCATGGTAGACGTGTCACAAAAGGCTTAGGCTCACAACTGCATTCCCTTGTAGAACCCACACTTCCATTGACTACGCATCACCAAGCAAATAACAAATTACCTGTACATAGCATGGCTGCGAAAACTAGAAGCAGGAGTTTGGAGAGAAACCCTGGGGTCTTTGCCAGAAGGAATTTAAAAACCTGTCTTTGAATAAAGTGATTATAGCACCAGAGCTCTCTGTCTGTCCTGTCCTCCTGTTTTCCTTTCTGTTAAAAAAAATAGCCCTCTGTTCCAGTCTCACAAGTGTGATCTCTCAGTTAAAAACAGGGAGAAATTGTGGTATGGTATGGAAATAGCAAGTAGGAGTTATTTAAACATAAAATCACAATTTGTCCTACTCTGTTGATACTGAAAAGACAAATCTCTTTGACCTCTTTTCTGTGTGTATATATATATTTTTTCTTTTATGAACACATTATAAATATGCAAAAATTTTACATTTTAGGTTGTTAAGTTCAGTTCCTTCAGCTATAATGCGAGAATAATAAACTGCTTTAACTCACCTCACAGGACAGGTGTGAGGCTGAAAGGGAAACAGAAGATTTTGAAAGTCTGTGTAAAATTTTAAACTCTGTGCAATAGTACATTTTCAGCTATTACTCTGCAATCACATTGACAAATGATATATACGTATGTTTCATTAACATCAGTATGTGATCATTTGAATAAAATTAAGTTACAGATAATTCCAATATTCTTGAAGGACTGGCTGGGAGTTTAACCACAGTTAGGCTACACAGAAGCCTAGATCAACTCCTTAGCTGAATTGCTAAGAGAAGCACTACATGTATTTAAAATGTTTGCTTTTCCTTTTCTACTATCCATACTAAATAAAAACATATATATGTTTCATTCGGATTAACACCTGAAAATAGTTGCTCAGGCAGAAGACCACAAAAAGTGTACGATTGGGAGCCTAAAGCTTGTGTCAGTTTGTCATTATGAGGAAGATATGTATTTAACAAGCTAGACTTGGGCAAGGTTAAAGTCAACCATTACATGAGGAGATGGATTCATCTTTTATTGATGTTAAGCAAACATAAAATCCAGTGTTAATTTAAGCATACTGTACATTTTCATGCAGGGCATATCATTGTAATATGCATAATTAAGAAGTTATATTTATGAATTAACTGGTGATAGCATTCTAGAATAGATATCCACTATTGAATGAATTGGCTGTATTATTGAGATGGGCGATGTTTTCGTTTCTTTCTGCCATAATCAACATACACGTATAAAGACAGAGAAGCCCCTAAACTTTCTAGTATAAGTTTCAAAAAATCAAATGAAAGTTATATATTTATATGCTATTGTTCATGGATGTTGGTAGCATTATCCCAAGGATAAAAGATGAGGAAAATCATTGTAATTCAAATATGAAAGTGATTCTTAGAGTTGGAGATTTTTCTGTTTTTTTTTTTTGCCTTTTTTCTTTTTTTTTAAAGTTGAAGATTTTTCCTATCACAGTAGTATCATTATTAGTTCATATCATAATAATGCCATTTTTCATATTATGATAGTTGTTTGTCATGAAACCACTAGAATAAAACTAACTTTCAAAAATTCTCCAGGAGAAGTCAAAATTAAGCAGTTAAAAGAAAGCATACCTACTTTAGGATGCTGCCTTGAGAATTTTGTATTTAAGATTTTTATGAGAAAAAGTAACAACCTGAAAACAGTCTGTGATTTTGGGGGCGCTTAAGTGTCCGAGTCCAGCTCCGGCAGGTCATGGTCCCAGGGTCCTGGGGTCAGACACAGTCTGTCTGTGTCCCTGCCCCCTGCGCAGCAGGAAGGGTCTGCTTCTCCCTTTCCCGCTCCTACACACCCTCACGTGCTCGCTTGCACTCTCCCTCTCCCTCAAATAAATAAACTCTTTAAGAAAATAAAGACATTCTTTGATTTTCATTTCCTGGGCTTTTTTGTTTTAAAAAATGAAACCTCATTTTTCTATACAATTATCAGAAGTGATGCGATCTACCTGTAATGTATTTGCACACGGCTGAATTGTACCACATACAAAGGAAAGCTTCCCACCGTTGCCATCTCCCTTACTCAAAGATGACACATATAAAAATTCAGTGCTCAGTTATTCCTGTGAGCATATAGCTTAAGGTGGCAGTACATTTAGAGGCCTTTTTAAACACATCTCATCCTTTCCATTTGTACGTAGGTACCCCTGGAGGATATTTAAGTTGTTTATAGGTCTTCACGTTTACGTGCTTCGGTAAATGCACTCCACGTGTTGAGGGAAGGAATAAGTATAACCTTTTGCTATAACCCACTCAAGTTCAACAATCCCATGAAATATTTATTATTATCTCAATTTCCATGGCGATGAGACTAAGGAACAGAGAGGTTGACTTGAATAAAGAACCAGAAAGTTCAGGCTCACCAGTCCATGCTCTTTTTTTTTTTTTTAAGGTTTTTGTTTATTTATTTGACAGAGAGAGAGAGAGATCACAAGTAGGCAGAGAGAGAGGAGGAAGCAGGCTCCCCACTGAGCAGAGAGCCCGATGCAGGGCTGGATCCCAGGACCCTGAGATCATGACCTGAGCCAAAGGCAGAGGCTTTAACCCACTGAGCCACCCAGGCGCCCCTCTCCAGTCCCTGCTCTTAATGAAGGTTGTCTTCCATCAGCCCACACAGAATCCCAGCTGTGAGGTGTTGGGTTCATTTCTTCTCTCTAAGCCTCAGTTTCTTTGTGTACCAAAGAAGAGACAAGTATTCTTTGAGTCTAGCACATTGGAAGGCGCCAATAAATGTTAACTATCATTATTCTTGTAATGAACTTGATATTTATGTTGACGCATTCTTACTGAAATGTCTAGAAAATGGATCCCTAGAAGCAGCGCTGCTAGGTCACATTGTTTCAAATTTGGGTTTTTATTAGGTTGCTAGCAATTAGCGTTGGAAAGGCATCAAGTCCAATCGGAAAGAGATGAACATCAAAGCAATGAGGAAGTATTTACTAATCATCAGTCCTTCAGAAAGTGAAGTTGGCTGCCTTTCCATGAGAGGGAGATGTTGTGGGGGGGATACCTTTTCAGTACAAGTGAGCTTCTCCTTTCAACACAAAGGCTGAGAATCAGTGTACAAATGAATGCTTCCTACTGCCACTTGGTTCACCAACGGAAGTGCCTCTGGTGTTAACTTCCATTTTCTGTGACTGTTTTCCTCTTCATGTGAGCACTGTAGTCGGCATGCTCGTTCTGTTCATCCTCCTCATTGAAACCACGCAGGAAATGAGTCCTGACGGTTGGAAGTTCCAAATGTGCAGATACAGACCGTAGATTTGCTGTGGAGAAATGTGTGATTGTTTCAGACGGTGCATTTCTAAATGTAAGTCATTGGTCTGTTTTCTTTTTTACATGCATTCACTGAAGATGAAGCATCAAATAGATGCTTTGTTGATGACTGCGGAAAATTCTTTCCTTTCACCCTCCAAAAAAGGCCCTCTTACTAGCATGAAAGATATTCTCGCCTTTGCCTTTTGTTACTTTTTGTTACTTTTGCTTTTACCAAGTAGTTTCTAGAAGATCTATTGGATGTTTTGTGTCTCTGTATTTTATCGGCCTTTTCTTTTATATGTCTGTACAATTTACCATTCTTTAATTATATCCCCATCCATTGACTAAAATCTCAAAGAAGCAGACATAAATAAAAATGGAAGAAAGGCACAGACCATTCACAGGCAACAGTTCTTCCTGACATATGATGTTCAAATGCCTGGAGTAAGATATGAACGACCCACCTTTTGTACCACAAAACGGTGGGTATTCTGGATGCTAAAAATAATTGTCACTATTTTTTGTGTATATTTTTGCCCTTTGCAGACAAAAGCAGAAATATTTTGCAAAAAAGATAGAATTACAACTATAAGCAGCTAAGTCTGAATTCTTCAACTCGGTCTAAAGAGAATTTTTGACTCTCCTGGGAGGACTTAGTATCAAGTGGCAGGTTGACACTGGTCAGATATTTCCTCAGTGGTTTCAGAGGCAATCGTCCATAACCTGTATCTTTCTTGCCAGTTAATGATGCTTTTCAGAAAGGTATTTTTAATTACTATTTTCAGCTTGAGAATGCTGTGAGACTTCTCTATGGCGGAAGGTAAAATGTTACTGTTTGTTGTCATGAATAGAATGTTCACACTATGATGCTAATTGAGTGAGCCTCATCAGAAAGGAAGGCAAAGACCATCATAATAATTCTGTGGATGAAATCCTTAGCTTTAGTCAGGTAGAACTCTTTCCACCTCACCTATAGGTCTTAGAAATAATACTGAGAGAAAGTTTGCTGAAATATAAAGAATTAAAAGATGTGGAATAGCCTTCTCTTATCGCCACCATATATATATATATATAGACTGATTTAAAGTTTCATTGTAAACTAGTTGCTTTTCTAGTTATAGATACTATTTCCTTAAATTTCCTTACATATGTTTTTATTACATTTGTGATTGGGGGATTTTACATTTGATTTGGCTTCTCTTGTGCCCAAGTCAAAATACCAGAGTCCATAAAGAAAGGGGATGAAAGTGGGATCAACGCAAGTCTCAGCTGTGTTATTCATAGTATTATAAAAACCCTTCAAACTTAAAATGCTAAGCAAGTTCTTCCCTCTCCAAGCAGTCATCAGTCCTGAGTTCTTTTCTGGGTACTCAAAGCTTATCTAGATCGCTTGACTTTTTTAGCTTATTTCCTGTGCAGAGAATACATATTTAAAGCAAAGTGAAAGGTTCAGACACTTTCAGGTATTTTCAATTTTATATATATTTTTTCAATTAGAGGTACGTTTTTAGTTTCTTTTTTTTTTTTTTTAAACTTTAAAGGATCTGCCTTGTGCTTAGAACGCGGCTTGTTTTGTATTTCCCGGCTCTCGTGTGTATGTGCTGGCGTGTGTGTATTTTATCCCAGCTAGTTATACCCTGATAACCTGATTTCATACTGTGCTTTAACACAACAATACAGTCATCAAACTAAAGGAACACAGTAAGCGGTCACATTAACCATCATTGTGCTTGATCACTCGGGAGAGATTAAATTTATTCATTTTTACTATAGATAATCAAATATTAAAACATGTTAAGGTAAAGAGAGGTAGAACTATTGAGCTGTGACGTGCTCATTGCCAAAACAATGTCCTGTATGTGATGTGTGACGCTGTTGGCAAGATGTTTGGAGGAAATTTCATCAGGTCTTTCTGCTTCTCATTTGCATTTGGTTTATCTAAAGTGAAATCCATTCAATTTTATTGAACTGTAATTCTAGTAATTTACAATATTTACATGCTGCGGTTAGATTGAAATCAGTCCTTAATTCAAATTCAATCTAAATTTACTGCATAGTAATTAGGGCTTTGTAACTGACACTGGGGGCCTATTGATTTAATGAAAAACTTAACCTTACAGTAAGTGTTTAATTAGTTGCTGCAGTAGATTCTGTTCTGTCCTAAATTGTGGACTTTAGAGAATCAGGTACTAATTTAAATTACACAACTATATAAAGATCAGAACTAATTTTTTTTTTTTTACATGTAGCCTAACAGATGAATTAATTTCTTCCTCTGAAAAGGATAGTGGAAAGAGGCGGTAATGAAAGTAATTTCCTACCCTGCCTAATTTTATGAAAGGCCGGGCTAGCTATCCTGGAAATGATTACCTAGCTCTGTTAAATATTGATATAAAGAGTTATGAAAATTAAAAGTCAATGAGATTTCTTACAGGATTATTTTGTAAATGGAAAACTGAAACAATATACATATCTACTTAGAGAAGAAAGACTCTTAGTAGAGAAAGAAAAATAAAAGATTACCCAAAATAAAACCAAAGGTGTTTTCCTTCAGATAATGTTAATCGGCAGCCCCAAGTGTCATTTTTAGCAATCATATTAATTTTCTAGATGAGAATTTAAAACATTTAAATCGACCATAGTGATTTTTAAATGGTAGTCACTGATGGTCTCTGTTTAAATAAACCTAAATCAAATCAGACTATTTTAATTGCAGGCAATATTTTTTCCTAATTTAAGAATTACAATATTGTGTTAAAATGAGGAAACTTTTAAACTGAATTTTAAATTGTCTATAACCTGTCAGATCTATAACTCATTTCTCTTAGTATACATTTGTGTTCTCGAAGCTAGAAATAGTAATGTTTCTATATAAAACTAAGAGATTAATGCCAAAGGAAAGAAGATTCCTGCTGGCACATTATTCATTACTTGTCTAATTTATATTAGATGTACTAAAGGTACAGTGAAAGGAGACTTTTTTTTTTTAACCAGTATCTCTTTTACTTTCCATATCTTGTGAAAAACAGATTGACTTGGTGGTAAAAAAAGCAAACTATATATATTTTAAAATGAAGACTTTAAGTACTTTAATATATATTTCCAAATAGTCAAGTAACTATTAAAAGCATTTTAAGTAGACAACATGGGTAACACCAGTAATATATAAATTTGGAATCGATTAATAATGATAAAGCTAACTCATTAATGCTACATTGATGCCTAATATCATAGTGACTGAATCAAGCATTTCAATACTGATCAATACTGAATTAGTTCTAAAACATGTAAGCTCTAACTGCAAGGTAGGTAGTATGAAATAAAATCTAGCTTATGCCTCAGAATGGAACACCTGTTTCAAATGAACCAATTCCTACTAAAATTAAAAATGTTTAATTCAAAGATATCTTGTTTTAAACACTTCCATTTTAACATAAAGCTTTGAGCGAAGGATTTTATTATAAAACGTAAAACTCCTAATATGTATAGAGAAATTAGAATGGTACTCAGAAACTTGGGGCGAAAAAAACCCCTGTAATATGTGTTTGAGTTTGTCTCAGACTTCATTTTGTGAAAACACTTTGCAAATACATCTTTCTTTTCTTGACAATCCACCAGATTCAGACCTCATTCCCCCAACACACCTCAGCATGGAGGCAATGCGCACCAGGTACAGAAGGGTGAAAACTACGCACTCTCCTCCTTTGAATGCTCGCTCTGCTCTGATGAATGGCATGCGCAGAAGCCATATTGCCATCTCTCAGACTGGCCTTCGGCGCCAACACAGCTGAAATCGGGAGGCTTGCCGCATTCACATTGTCAGCTTAAATACCCAGTAAGGACTCAAACTGGGAATAAGACAAAGTACCATTGCATGTTGATCCACTTCACTGGCCCCACCAATTAGCTGTGAAGAATATGGCTCATTTAGAAGTGTATATGATAATACTGAAGCATAACTGAAAATTAGGTATATAAAAAAGGAGGTCATTAGCTTGTACTTGTCTTATCTTCAGCTAAATGAATCGCAGATAAAATCAAATAGGAGGGCGCCTGGGTGGCTCAGTGGGTTAAAGCCTCTGCCTTCGGCTCAGGTCATGATCTCAGGGTCCTGGGATCGAGCCCCGCATCTGGCNTGGCTCAGTGGGTTAAAGCCTCTGCCTTCGGCTCAGGTCATGATCTCAGGGTCCTGGGATCGAGCCCCGCATCTGGCTCCCTGCTCAGCGGGGAGCCTGCTTCCTCTTCTCTCTCTGCCTGCCTCTCTGCCTACTTGTGATCTCTCTCTCTCTCTGTCAAATAAAAAAAAGAAAAAAAAATCTTAAAAAAAATAAAAAAAATAGGAGAAGTTAAGTCTTCTTAAGCTTTTAAGCCCTTTTCATGTACTTACATTAGATGGATCTCTATAAAGAAAGTTTATAGCATTGCTATTTACACCACAGTTAATGTTGTGTTACAGTTTTCATTAACAACCTCTATTTCCAGAGGTGCATAGCTTTAACATAAAAATTCGTTCTAGGTTAAAAAGAAAAGCTGTGTGGTAGATTACGTCTGGAAAATAAGCCGACAGACAGTATCTATGGAATTTTCCAAGTATTAGAATACCAAGATAATGCACAATTACATTGGCACCTGGTATATCTTAATGAATTATTGTAGATTAAAAGGGTAATCTTCTAATAGAAAATAAAATGCAATTTATCTGAAATATATCCCATCGAGTATTTTTGTTTGTAAGGAAAAAATGGAAATGTGACTCATTATTGGTGGAGTTTAGCCAAATAAAGAAAATAATGAAGTTTGCAATTATTTAGAATCACAAATATGAGTTACCTGCAGTTTTATGGATGATGCGCTTACCGTAACAAACCTTATGGGGACTATAAAGAGGTGTCAAATACTGTCTTTATTCTTAAAAAAAAATGTACTGTCAATTAGAAAATGTAAAACATTTTCAACCAGAAGCTAGAAGGGGTCATAGCAGACTTGTGACGGAATCCCAATAGACACCCTTGGTCGGATAGGTTGATAGATTAGTGGTGGTTGTTTTTTGTTTGTTTGACTATTTATTTTTCAATTCCTAACATTGGCACTGTTTTGAGCAAGCCTGACAACCATAACCTGAAACACCTCTCTGTATCTGACCTCCCCCAAATCTAGAATCCCTCAGGTAAAGGCACAGGGTCCAGAAGAGCAAATCTTGCTACATCTATCTAATTCAGCTAGTGCCCATTATGTCCAGACACCTGTATGTCTGTCCCTGAAGGATGCTAAAATTAGGGAAATACAGTATCCAGTCTCTGATAAACACCTCTTGGTGACAGAAGCTGCTTCTCACAACATAACCATGAAAAGACACCCCACTCTGGTGGTGTGGCTGTCCGAACTCTAGAAGTATATGCTGCTTCTTGAAAGTCTGAGAATGTCAGGCTCCAGTCAAACACATAATTGAATTGCCCGTTGGGCTGAGCTACTTTAAGATGATCAGAGACTTTTTCAGATAGAGTATCTGAAGGGAAGGCCGTGGAACAAACCTGGGCTTTGCAAGCAGGCAGTCAGTGGGATTTGGGGCTTTGCCATTGAGCCTCTGCTTGACTTCTCAGAGCTCTGTGTTCTCTAAATGGGAAACATGATAGTCACCTTGTATAGTAATGTTGAGGACTGAATGAGATTTTATATGCGTACCCTATACTGTGTATTCTATAGATAGACATGATGGTGATTATTGTTATACTCACCATCAGTACAATTGGTGAGTGTCTGGCAGCAAACGTTTATGTTTCCCTTGGGTTGACTCCAAGCTTCCCTATTTCTGACTCCATGAATTCTCATCTGTGTGTGATTTTTAAGGTTACTGAGTAGCAAAGTCATGTACAAGCCATAGGATGAATATCACCTCTTTATCTCTAAGGGTTTCATTTTTTGATTCAGTAAGCAGCAGTATTAGAAATTTGATTTTGAATTGAAAAAAGAATGTAGGAAGTGTTTATCAATTTTACCATGATTTAGACAGATATCTAAAAATGGTTTTTTAAGTTGTATTGATATTTTGCCATCTAAGTGACTACTTTAAAATAACTGCAGTCTTTGGCCATCTTGAATATATAGTCAATTAAACTAGATTTGACACAAATTTACCAATAAGTTGGCCAAAAGGACTGGCTTGACCATTGTCTTATTTACTTGTATGGTTTTATATAGATATGAAATGTATATATTATATGTAATATAATACGTATTATATGCAATACATATTATATAATTGTGTTTGTAATTATGTAGTACAATTATGTAATTACAATTTACAATGTAATTATGCAGTTACAATTATATCATTGTATTATGTAATATGTAATGCATGTAAGTTATATGTAATATATATATTATATGTAATATATATTACATATCTATATAATTATAATCTATATGATAAATGTAAGCACAATACAAGACTTAGTTTTCTTATTTCTCAGGCTGAATGCACACAGTAGATGGTATTTGAGTTACCAAATCACACTGAATGGTAAATGTGTCAGAAGAAAATATTGCCAAATCCCCCAAGGTAATGGCATTTGCTGCCTCACAAACCTGGCTGAACTTCCTCTCCAGCATTCTGTATGAGGCAAAGATCACCTAGCAGCAACACTTTGTTTCCGTAGCTACTTCTATGGAGATCAAGGTCCTCAAAGCTTTGCAATAACATCCTCTGAAGAATGCTGCCAGACCAAGCGGCAAGTGACCAGAGGGGACTCTCCTGCAAATTGTCTAGATGCTGAGAAACCCGTTCATTCATCTGCAGGCATTGCACTGCAGTTCTGAAAGTGCTCCGTGTTCCTTCCCAAGGCAGCTTCTGGCCTGAAAACCTCTCTTCTGCTCCATGAACAATATTGGGTTTTAGGACTTTACTGTCTCTAGAAGAAGCACAGTCGTGCCACTTCCGGTTTCCTCTTTAGACAGACCTCTCCTTGGCAGTGGCTATCAGAAAGCTTAAGAATCAGCTACCGAAGCAATTCTAAAAATACAGAAACCAGGAGGGGCTTTAAAAGTACCATTGTAAGTGTGCCTCTGTCATGTATGGTGTGTGTGTGTGTAAGTGTGTGTGTGTGAGCGTGTAAGATAGTAAAATTCAGATAAGGCTGAGACTAAACAGTTGAAATCATAATCATGTGGGCTCTTTACCTTCAGTAATTTATTTTCAGCTATATTGCTAGTTCAGGAATTTTAACATTTGATCTGGGCACTATTTAAATCATCTGGAAGGCTCACTGTTTATTTTACAAAGCTATATAAAATATCTAACAACACAGAACAATAGAGCAGGAAAAACAGTCTAATAATATATATAAGTATGTGTGTGTGCATAATTTGAAATTCCAGAGGTAGAAAGCTAAACTGTATTAAGATTCACCAAATAGCTAATTTTACCTCTTTCTCTCAGTCCTGGTTTTCAGTATAACAGGAAAGCAGAATTCATGGAAAATTTGATTTCCAGCTATTCATAGTACACATTTAGTAATTATTGTCCATTTGTAAATTGTCTGTCAGGACACGTTTCTGGTTCAGTAATGATACTTGAAATATTTTCAAATCAGTTGATCTGAGAATAGGCTCCATAAAATTCTTTATCTTAAGAGAGCTATTTGTATTATACTTTGCTTGCCTAGAGTTAAGATTATATTTTATATTTGGATAACCTGTTTTTTGTTTGCATTTTGATGAGGGAATATTTTTCGTGTATACCTGGGGATGACTCAGTATCACCAGATGGTAGTTTGCCATCCACAGGTTCCACTTTGCCTGTTTTGCAAGTTCGTGACAGCCCACAGGGACATGCTGAGGCATCCATCCAGTCAATAACGTATCTGGAACAATTTTAATACTGCAAACATCTTTATGAGTTTAAACAGCATCCGTTTGTCCTCCTCCTATAAAACTGGTTCATATGATAAGGCATGGTATTTCATCCAGAAAGAATGCACGTACTAATTGCCCTGATCTGGGCAAGAGGATGTAATTAATTATAATCATTTTTACAGAGTTTTCAACTAAGACTAAAGACACTCTTACTTGTTTTTTGTTGATTCTCAGCATGAGTACAGAAAATCATTTCAATAAAAATACCCTGAATATTAGTAAGAATTATAATAACAATCACTATTATCAATAATAATTTCTGTCATTATTAGCAGTCATATTATTTTTAAAAATTAGAATCTATAATGTGCTGTGTGCTGCACAGAACTTTTACCCTTTGATGAGTCTCTAGAGTCTTGTGCTATGGAGCAAATAATTTTCCATCTGTCTTCAGATTTTTCAAGTATCATGCTCTCTGATGACTTGAAATTTTCTGGGCTTTTCTTCTCTAATCTTCCAAAAAATGGAATTTTATAATTTGTATATAAAATAAACTTGCTACTTAATGTATTTTGAAAGTAAAATTATTTTTATTCTCTTACAAATTAATTTTGATTCTGTTTGTTAATTTGTTCTTTAACATGCCTTCTGAGACTGTATGGTTTAGGAATATCATTTATCGTGTTCTTGAAAAAAATTTGGTTTTTGAATTTTATGGTATATCTGACACTTATTAACTTCATCAAGAAGGAATAGAATGGTAAATGCCCTGTTGAACAGAACAGGTTCTATTAAAATCCAAATTTAAATTTTGCTTGGTGGGGCGCCTGGGTGGCTCAGTGGGTTAAAGCCTCTGCTTTCGGCTCAGGTCATGATCTCAGGGTCCTGGGATCGAGGCCCACATCGGGCTCTCTGCTCAGCAGGGAGCCTGCTTCCTCCTCTCCCTGTCTCTCTGCCTACTTGTAATCTCTCTCTCTGTGTCAAATAAATAAATAAAATCTTTAAAAAAAAAAAATAAATAAAAATAAATTTTGCTTGGTTATTAATTTTAGGCTTCTTCTTTATAAAATAGAAATAAAAGTTGAATTCACAATGAAAAAATGAAGACATTCATGTTCACATTACATCAAAGTATAAATATAAGATTACTATAAAGTAGATATATGTTGATCATTCAAAATAAAGTGGAATTTTATTTTATATATTTTTTCTTATATGTGTTTCTTCATGTCCTCTGTCTGCTTTTCTTATCCCAAATCTCAGGGGGAAAAAAGTCCTACCAACAGATAATGAGAAGTAGGTTATTTCTCACATTTCTGGGGGGGGGTATATATATATATTTAATACTTTGGCAAAATAAGAAACAGGTAGTATTTCCCATTATGTGAGATATGTATTTTAGGAATTCTTTAATAAGTAGATACAGAGATAGTTCTGCCAATTAATCACTTTTGAAGGATGTTGAATAGTGCTAAGTAATGATTCTCTTGAAAAGTCATTGTTGAAAATTCGCACAGATGAGTGCTATTAAAGTATATTATTCTAGATGTGATTTCGCTTTAAGCCAGAAAAGTGGACATTAATTTGTAGTTTTCTACATTGGTAATTTATCTACTTATGTAAGTCAATTTATTTAATATATTCTGACAGTTTGGTCTTAATGGAGCAAAAGTGAATACCACTTCCTTAACATATTATATGAATTTTTTAAAAATTGAAAATCATATGATAATGTTCTTTTTAGCATTTCTTCTAGTGAATGGCATATTGAGAGCAAAAGTATGTAACTGAATAAAACTAAGTAATAGCTTTTTTCCTTTGTGGGACTAGAGAAACTTTATTGTCATTGTATTAATCCCCAGTTAGTATTACACAAATACAGCGTGGTTTTATAGTGTTTAGACAATTATTAATGATATTCTTTTACTGTTGAAATCTGACCTCTAGGTATATGTGTGTATATGCATATGAGAAGGTCCCAAAATTCTTGAAAAAGTCCTTCTTAATTTGAGGATTTTTAAAAATGGGGTAAAATTAAGCTTGTACATATCTTTGAGAAAAAGCTAAATACTGCTTCTCTTTTTCCCAAAATACCACGTATTTTAGCAAGCCCCAAAAGAACAGTTTGTAGAAATTTAGTTCATCCCTTTTTAAGTAACAGATTACTGTGAGAAAGAAATGAAATAATAAATATACACTGACTGTATAAAAACATAAGCAAAACACAGTAATTATTTTAATGAGGAAGATTTTATTTTATTTTATTTTATTAACATATAATGTATTCTTTGCTTCAGGGGTACAGGTCTGTGAATCCACAGTCTTACACAATTCACAGCACTCACCATAGCACAAACCCTCCCCAATGTCCATAACCCAGCCACTCTATCCCTCCCATACCCCTCCCCTCCAGCAACCCTCAGTTTGTTTCTTGAGATTAAGAGTGTCTTATGGTTTGTCTCCCTCCCCAGTCCCATCTTGTATAAGATGTAAGTGAAATTAGAAAAGAATAGGGATCTGGTCCTGGCAAGTTTGTTTGTTTTCCTATTAGCATAAAAGTTTTTTGTTAAAATGGTAATGAACATCTTTGTCTATGATAGAAATTATGATTTTTATAGTGAATATTTTCAGTTAGACAATTGGGCATGGATTCTATCTTTGTAGTACAGATCTTGTATTCCAGCTAAATTATATTGTAAAATGTAATGCCAGACAAATTCTGCTGTGATCATAGGCACATCGCTTAATCTTTCTGGGTCTGCTGCTCACATCTTTCCTATGAAAGGGCTAGGTTAAACAATCTTCACTTCTCTTGAAACTATGTATTTTTATGTGTATCTATTTAATGTACTTTCTCTAGTCAGTTTTGGAGATGAACTCTTTTTAACTCACGGTGGGGTCGGGGAGAGATTAAATATGTTTACTGCAGTAACCAAAAAGAAATGGGCTATCGACATCCATTTGATTACTTACAAGTTCTTCCCCCCAAAAGTCAAATAAAAGTAAATGTAAGTAGGCATTTAGTGTCTATTGAGAAAGAAACGTTTGAATGCCCAAACTCAGAGCAGTGGAAGTGATTCATAATGAAGAACAGACACTAGGGAGATTCTGGTCTAAATGTGTAAAAATTATTCTACCTAAATCAGAACTCACACTTCAACACATCCTAGATGAGTTCTGTAAATGTAAGCATGCTGGAAGGTTAAGGTAATCAAAAGAAGGTGGTATTACTGGTGTCTTGGCCTGTGGAACTTTGGGGTCTCTGGAGAGGAAGAGTGGTTTAAAATTATACAGATAGGTTGTATTTTGTATATTTTGATCTACTCTACCCCTAAAACTTTGATATTCATCCAAATGCCAATGCTCCAAAATTTGTATATCTATTCCAGATTTTTCTATAGATCTCAGTATCTCTAATTAGACAGACAAAAATAATAGCAACAGCAATATTAAATACTTTTATAGGGCTTCTAATGTGCTACAGATTATTCAAGGGGCCTCATATATGCCAACCAATTTAATCCTCATAACAACCCTTTGAGGTGGATACTATTATTTTTCCCATTTAATAAATGAAGAGACTGAGACCCAGAGCAAGTAAGTCACTTGCCCAAGGTCACACAGATCATAGGAATCAAGATTTGAAACAAACAGTCTGGTTCCAGACTCTTTCCTACTTATGGTAGTGCTATTATATTTTCTCTCAGCTGTTCATAGATTACTTAATGGCCGTAAACACCAAATAAGAGTTCAACACTAAAAATCCAAACCTATCAATGTCTGTTTCTCCTTTTCTTATTGTCTTGGCAGTTACGTTCTATTCATTGGTCTTGTACGTAAACATAGCTTATATTTTCCTTATCGTCACATCTAATCAGACAGTGAGGAGTTCCCCTTGGAAATAAATTCCTTTATCTGTCCCATCCTCCTTTCTATTGCCTCTCCATTAAAGGCTTTGTAATTTCTCTCCTGAACTAATAAAATTTGTCTAATTTATCGCCAGATAGCCACTCAGTTCCTTCCAAACTACATTCCATACACATGCTTAGAGTCAACTTTATAAAATATACGTATGCTCAGGTCATTTCCCCAATTAAACTTCTTCAGTGGTTCTCCTTAATCTTCAAGATAGTATGGAAAATGCATGAGGCGCTCCTGCTTGTCATTCCAAGGGCCGTTCTTTCCGAATTACCCGGTAATCCCCATCTTCTTCCTCAACCTCACACACCCTCTTGTTCTAACCAGTTATCTTTTATTTTGTTCTTGGGTGCTTAACTCAAATGCCATCTCTCTTTGTCCATTTAAAATGACTTATTGTGGGCGCCTGGGTGGCTCAGTGGGTTAAAACCTCTGCCTTCGGCTCAGGTCATGATCTCAGGGTCCTGGGATCGAGCCCCACATCGGGTTCCCTGCTCAGTAGGGAGCCTGCTTCCTCCTCTTCCTCGGCCTGCCTCTCTGCCTACTTGTGATCTCTCTCTCTCTGCCAAATAAATAAATAAAATCTTTAAAAAAAATAAAATGACTTATTGAGAGTGGACTAAGTTTCAGAAACTTAGCTAAATAG
The DNA here is from genome assembly GCA_002007465.1 of Ailurus styani. Taxonomy (NCBI): domain Eukaryota; kingdom Metazoa; phylum Chordata; class Mammalia; order Carnivora; family Ailuridae; genus Ailurus; species Ailurus styani. The sequence continues at coordinate 830,872 of LNAC01000130.1, read as the reverse complement.
TAAGAATCCAGGGATACTCAACATGGAGAGATGTCCTTTTTCCCCTGAGTTTATGGTTTAGTTAACTATAAAGATAAACAAGGATTTAGACAGTAAGTGCTCTGAGGTAGAAGAAACGTATTCTTTAAGCACGAATTTAGGAGGAGAAATTAAAGGCTGCCTGAGGTAAGGAATAATAGAAATTAGTCATGGAGTTGAGTATCTAATCTGGCATCAAAGACTATGCCTACAATGTTCTGGAGGCCTTTGGTGTCTCAGAGAAAAGGTGAGTACAAAAGTGAAAACTGTCTAGAAGTTTCCTTGCACTCCCCTTTTCGGTGTTCTGGTGAGATCCCAAAGCACCCATCCCTTGTTTCCCTCCATCTTGACAAAGGATCACTACATGGAGTAAATGCTTCTCTGCCCACTAACCCCAAAACCTCCCTAGGACAGGTCTTTTACAGACATTCAGTACGCACTGCAGAGATCCATGGATTGATTTTTAAAGGTATTGGGATCTCATCACTGTTGTATGATAATGAGGTTTTGTGTGTAAAGTTGATGCAGCATAAAAATAAAACCACAGATTTAAGGAGATTGATTGAGGGGGTATGGATTGATTCTGTGTGTCCCTGTGTACAGTAACAAGAATAAGAAAATTACCACATAACCATACCATAATAAGAAAAATTACCGTGAGAGAGAAGCAGAGTGGTCAAGAGGATGTTTCATTTACTATAAATATCTATCACACAAGAAATAGGGAACCAACAACAAGCTAGAAAATGTCTAGCAATATCCAGCTACTGTGGAAAGAGAGAAGGATAGGAAAAGACAAATCCATGAAACATTGCTCATCCAGTTTACTTGAGAGTCTTACTGTTACATTTTTGGAGACACAATATCCCCCAAATAAATTCAGAGTGACTATCAGCAAACTATCAGCAAGCTGCCAGAGCAAATGACCAGAAAATGACCAACTGTGGATGTGAAGTCCCAGTCATTAATGAGGAGGCATTGAATATATTTTGTGATCACTTAGAGCTGTCACAAAAATGAACACCGGGCCTCAGAGAAATCTGAGCAGGCTCAAGGTAAAAAATAATAAGTAAACTTGGGGAGCAGAAGGAGAGACTGTCATTGGCAAACATGGTGTCTGTTTATTTGGTAGGCAAAATTACATCTTTGACTCTGTGATATCTGAATGCTATTCAATATTCACTCTTCCCTTCCATCTTGACTGCACTTGTCTGCTTATAATTAAAATCCCTCACTCTCCATTCACGTATTACTTTATTCTGAACATTTTGTTCCTGACTGTGTATCTATGTAAGTGTGCTTCTTTTTTTTTTTTAAAGATTTTATTTATTTATTTGACAGAGAGATTATAAGTAGGCAGAGAGGCAGGCAGAGAGAGAGAGGAGGAAGCAGGCTCCCTGCCGAGCAGAGAGCCCGATGCGGGCCTCGATCCCAGGACCCTGAGATCATGACCTGAGCTGAAGGCAGAGGCTTTAACCCACTGAGCCACCCAGGCGCCCTGTAAGTGTGCTTCTTTAGAGATCAGTTAGCCAGAGGCCACCCATCATTAAGGATTTAATAACATATATATTTTATGATAAAACTATTTCCCAGCTTTGTTTAGACTCTTTCTTGCCATAAAAATAAAATATCAATCTGTAACTTTTCCATGTATGGTTTTAAAGGTTCCTTTAAAAAAAATCCGTTTATCTGAATCCAAGACCTTCGTTAGTGCCAATTTACAATGGAGTATGTTTGAAAGGGGATGTTATATGCACATGCCAAATGAATTCATTAAGGCCAGTGTGATTACAGTGAATGCCACATGAATTAATAATAATGGGACCTCTAAGTGTTACCATTACTTTCACAGTGTGTTACTGTTCTCAGACTTATGAGCCCTGAGGATAAATGACACATATTACCCTCATATGTTAATTATATCTTGATAATCAAAGGTTGTCCTAGCAATCTTGTGGGCAGTAAAAATTCCTAGCCCCCTATATATGGAGAAATTACTATTATTTACAAGTTTCATTGAAGAGTGATTCAGTATTTTAGATTCCAATTATAAATGGCATTCATGTTAGGCCTCCCACACATTCACTGAAATGTTACAGCCTTTAGACATATGTTTTCCATGGCCAATATTTACAGCGAAGAACTTAAATTGCTGAGGACTTTTTTCTGGGAGTTTGTATCTTCATTAGCTGGAGAATAGACATCTTATTAGAGATACACATATGCACCTTTATGCACATTTAATCTGCTTTCTAATAGACGTGTTCATTCAGGGGCTTACACATGGACATACACACTCATTGTGGCTCAGCTACTTGATCTTGGAATAATTTTATCTTTGACAGCATCTCCCTCTGCAGCAAAATTATAATCATACACTTTTTGAAAAATGAGCTTTGAAACATACAGCCATATAGAAAGTGTACAACACCCCTCTTCCCTTCCATTCCTATCCCAGCTTTTCATTTTTTTTTTTATTCTAGTGACAATTGTTTGAAATTGCAGGTGGTTAAGCTTTGGGATGGATGAAGAAGAAGGGGTTGAAATGAAAGAAAGCCCATTGGTTGGAACTACAGCAAGGGGTAATGGATTTAAACCCTAGATAAAGTCATCATGAGGTCCGGACTTTCAAATACGGAGGAAGAAAAAAATAAAGAGGGGTCTATGAGTTAAAAAAAAAAAGAAAAAAAAAAGGAAACTAGAGTATCCTTATTCTTTTGCCTTGAAACATCAGTACCTAATGTCTTTCATAATTCAATAAATAGAAGATTAATATGCTTTTATAGTTCAATAAATAGACTAATTTAAATGATTGAACACAGTAAATCTGCAGGCTCTTTCCTCACTTAATGCTTTTTACTCATTGCTCTTCCATATTTCTTATGGCTAGCTAAGAGTAAGGCCAGTAAATATTACCTCTATTTCAATGGTAGGTAGTCTTCTAAAGAGAAACTGGATGATCTGGAAAACCATCATTTATAATGTCTTTTTTTTTTCTAATGGAAAACATTCTGATTTTCACACAGTCACTTCACAAGCATTCTTGTACGATGCAACAATTAAGAAATGGATACTCTCCCTCCTGTTCAAAATTTTGGTCACTCCTTAAATGTCATTAGTAGCATGCATCTCAAGTTTCTAGGTGATAGGAAGCTGTGACAAATAAATAATTTTAATGATGGCAACATCTATATTTAAAAAGATCTGCACCAGCTTGAACAATAGGTATAAACTTTAATAACAATAGATACAGTCCTAAACCTATATTCACCCCACCCAAAAATATTTAAGCAAGTCCCAGGGAAGAGTCAACGAGTCTTGGTAGAAATATTCATGAAAATTACATTTTAGTTGATGATAAATTCAGTAGTGGTCAAATGTATGATAAGACTAAAAATATTAATACTTTTGGACCATATTAATAGAAGTATGGTATCAAAACCAAGGAGCTGATAATCCCTCTTATACCTTGGTTTGGCAGGTCAAATATAAGGACTATACTCAGTTCTAAACATCCTATCTCAGGAAGGCATTGCTTGCCATTCTTGCTCCTTCCAGACAAGAGGTGTGATATGCTTAAGAGGATTATGAACGATGCCATGGGAGAAGTTGCTATAGAAAGCTGAGATGATAAAATTCAATGGGGAAATTACAGCGATCCTCAAATACTTAAAGGAAAAACATAAGAAAGGGGAAAAAATTTAGTTTGCGGTGCTCCAAAGATTAGAACCTCACCTAATAGGATACAGATACAGATTTTTGGATCACTATAAGAAAAAAAACTATAACTATTAGAGCTGAAAATAGAGTTGCCTATTACGTGAATAGATGCATTCATTAGCTAATAAGAGTCAAGGTGATGTTTAAACACCCCCCTCTCAGGGGAGGGAAACAGAGAACATTACATAGTGGAGTAAGGCATTACCTAGGATGGACAAGGTAGTGACTTTATTTATTTTTTATTTTTTACTGTGACCCTCAGTAAGACATTTTGCATTATGAGTACTTACACATACGACTACATGTAACTTAAAATCTTTACAAAAATAATGCCCTTATTACACAGAATTCATTCATATATTCTCTCTATTCTTGTTGGGTGAATTTTAATTTTTTAATACTGTTACCTTTTGCTAGATTGGTTTCCCATCCCAATAATGGATCATGATCCCAAACTTGACAAACAGTGAACTAGATGACCACTCCCAACTACAAGAGTCTATCATTCTGGTAGATACTATGGAGATGGCTAAGTATCTGGATGCTCCCTATGTAACTGACAGTTATAGGCAAGTAGACATCATTACTATGAAGTTCCTGGAACTTCTCTTATGTTTTGTTTTGATTTAAATTTGTAAATGTAAAAATATAATATTTGGACCACTTTATTCGTCATACATAGCCTATTTTGATTCCATGATCATGCCAGCAATGAAGTCTCGCACCTAAAGGAAAAGTATACAACAAAGTTCTTAAGTATTTCTTGATAATTCTGTGTAGCTATTCTATCACTAATAAAGAAAGTGGGGTACAGTGAGAAGGCATGGCTGGTGACAGTAAGGGGTGCAGGTGAATGATGATTAGTGACTGTAAGCAACTTATATCTAGAATGAGGGATGACAAATTGGAGTATTAAGCCTTGAAAATTTACCTGTGACTTAGCCTAGCTACCAACAAGTGTCTGTGACTATATGATTCAATGACAACAGTCCCGCAGGGAGAATCTTAATGAGGAGGAGGCTTGGTGAAGCAAAGGGACTTGTCCAAAGCCATGTAGTCAAAACTTGGTTTAATTGCTGTAGCATTAAGAACATTATTTAAAAAAAAAAAGTAGAGGCTTGGATGTGTCCTTTATGGACCTAAACCCACCCCCCCCCCACCTTGGGATATAGAATAAGTAACGTTTCAGATGGGAGATTTTTCCAGAGAGGGGAAAAAGTACTAGAAAGGTGATGCAGTCTAGAAAGTTAGAGTCATCATACTACTTAAATACATCTTTCCAAGCACTTTCTATATTTGGTATTCATGATTTTGAATTATATTTATTTAAAGAGATCATTTTCACTGAAACATTTGGAGAAACAAAATCCACACCTTATAGGGAAAAAAAATTATGCAGGTTCTCAGACCCAGATAGCTCTTAAAACATACACCCTCCCAAGTCACTGTGTAACCATGGTTGAAGAGACTGCAAATCTGGACAGGTTGGTCTCTGTGTATAATCAATCAGATGTTCGTACACTTGAGATGTTTATACCCTATAAATTTCAGTTGCTTCCATTTTGTAAATCAAATGTTACATATTACTGAGAAATACAGATAGAAAGGAAACATAAAACAGTCATCTTCTCTGCTTAGTATAATCAAATTTGTGCTCACAGATACCATATTCAGGTATTTATACCCTCTTTTTGTCCCCATATGTATTTACTTTTACATATAACAGTAGACAGCTACTCTGCTCAGAAATGCACTTTTTATTCTTTTAGAAAACATTCAAACTGAATTGTTCTGGGTACCTTCCAGAGACTGCTGGTTTGTTCTATTAAACTCATGCAACCCTGGCAGGGCCTGACCTTCTTTAGTCACTGGGAAATAAATTTATTCTCAGAAGCAAACCAAAACATGTAGGGCTGGCCTGACAGTTTGGACACAGGGAATCCCTGCCCCACCTTTCAGTACCCCCTTATCTCTTGTTGGCACTTTTCACCTGGGGGCTTCACAGCTAATGACCTGTCCACCTGCCCACACTTGGCTCCTGGCCTACCTCATAGAGTCACCAGCTGCCCTCTCTGGGCCAATCAAAGAAAAGAAATTGCTATAGCAGAGAATGACTTAGGGACTTGGCTGCAAGTGGTGACTTAAAGATTTGGCACCATGTTTGGCCCTTGCTGGTGGTGGCAGGTGGTAAGAGAAGGCAGCTGTTTCAGACCTCCCTCACGGATGGCTTTGGGGCCCAGAGGCAGTGAAGAAATGGGAGATGTCCCAATACTGTGAAAGTAGATTTTCTTGCTCAGGCTCCAAGCCCAAAAACTTTCTCTCGGTGACAGGATAGGAATTAATTATTCCATCTAGAGATGGGACCACTCATGATCATAAGCATTTCAAACATTTCCCTAAATATCTGTGAGTTCAAAGGGAAAAACAGCAATTTAATTCATTGATCAGAAAACCCAGTCAACTCAATCTGTAAATGAATTGAGCCTGTGATCATGAGCTCAATTATTGCAAGTTGTTGCTAGGGGGTCTGAGGACGTGGGTGCCTGCAGCTTTAGCTATGGGGCAAGTGGAGCATAAGGAAGAAGAGAAAGAAATCAAGATGAGCTTCAGGTCCATCTGCAGGCCTAGCCAATGCCTGATAATTTCAAGCATCTAGAGTAACAGGCCTATTCCTGGTTCGGATCCACAACACCTACTGGAATCCAAGAAGATGGGGGCGTATCACCCAGGATCTCAGGGCATCCTTGATTCTTAGGGGGTGACAGCATTAATATTCCAGGGGGACTCAGTCAGTCTGATCCAAAACCTCATTTATTAGGTGGGATTTTTAGGGAATGAAGCTATTCTGTATGATACGGGAATGGTGGATGCATAGTGGACATTTGCCAATACCCATTCAATGCACAACACCAAGAATGAGACTGTGTCTCCAGTTGATAATAATGTGTCGATTTTGGTTCATTGAGTCTTACAAATATACCACACTGATGCAGGATGCTGATGAAGGTAAGGTTATACGTGTGTTGGAAGGGATGTCGGGGAAAACTTCCCTACTTGCTACTCAGATCAGCTGTGGATCTAACAGTCCAGGGTGGCTCAGTGAGCTAAGCGTCCAAGTGTTGAATGCGGCTCAGGTCATGAACTCAGGCTCATGGGATGGAGACCTGCAATTGGGCTCTGTGCTTAGTGGGGCATCTCTTTGAGATTCTTCCTCTCCCTCTCTCCCCATTCTCTCTCTAAAATAAATAAATCTTTAAAAAATTGATCTAAGGATGCCTGGGTGACTCAGTGGGTTAAAGCCTCTGCCTTCAGCTCAGGTCATGATCTCAGGGTCCTGGCATTGAGGCCTGCTTCAGGCTCCCTGCTCCCTCCTCTCTCTCTGCCTGCCTCTCAGCCTACTTGTGGATCTCTCTCTCTCTGTCAAATAAATAAAATCTAAAAAAAAATTGATCTAAAAGATAAAGTGTAATATTAACAATTATTAATATTATATATAATAAAAGGCAAATGCCATAAGATTTCACTCATATATAGAATTTAAGAAACAAAGCAAACTGACAAAGTAAAAAGACAGACAAAAAATAGACTCTTAACTATTGAGAACAAACTGATGGTTCCCAGAGAGGAGGTGGGGGTGGGGGGTGGGGAAGGTAGGTGAAGGGGATTAAGAATACACTGTGATGAGCACTAAGTAATGTATAGAATTGTTGAACTGTATTGTACCCCTGAAACTAATATAACACTGTATGTTCATTATACTGGGATTCAAAGAAAATAGATAAAATTAACACAAAAATTTAAAAAATAAAATTACAAAAAAAATTTTTTTTTCAAAACCTAATTTAGCCATGTAGGCCCTGGTGACAGGTGCAGAACAGAAGACTCTATGGGCTACAGTCAAGCAGGGTCCCCTTCTTAATGGAAGGGTCTAGAGTAAAATGAGGAAGTCAAGGTGGAGTAGGATTCCCAAAGGCTCAGTGGAAACATCAGACGGGCACCTGCCGGAATACTCCCCAAATTCACCTTGCATTGTGGACAGGTGCCATGTCTCACATCCTGGAAGAGTACACTGCCATTTACCAAACTGAGGGCAACTTGGTTCTAACCTCTTTGGTGGCGGACACTGGGTGTCATGGCTGTAAGCCTAGCTCCTAGCATGGTGCGCCTGGCCCAGGAAAGGACAGAGGGAGGCAGGAGTTAGCTCGGTCCCTGCAGTCGAGTGAGCAGAAGTCCAGCCTGAGGGTGGGTTAGGGTGCTCATTCCAAATGCTCAGTTCATTCAGCAACTGCCTCGGGGGAGTCAGGTGGGTGACCTCATAGGCGTGCAGTCTAATATAGGGGTGTGGTGAGGGAGTAGAGCAATAGTACACTGCTTCTCACAAAGTAGCATAAGGAGTGTGGTTGGTTGGTTGGGTTTTTTTTGTTATCCATTGGCTCTACTTAGTATAGAAAGTACTTACCCTTTGGGGGCATAAGACCGGGGTGAGGGGTCAGCGCGCTGGCTGGTCTTGGACTACTTGTAGGCTGACACCACTTACAGCTTCCCTTCTCTGATCTTCAACTTCTTCCTTGAAATGCGAAGGCCCTTTGGAAACTCTAATACAAAGATTAATTAAACAGTATCATACATACACTAAAACGTATTTTATAGGTCACGAAAATTTTTCTGCTTTTCCCCATTTTGATGTGTAAGATTGCAAAAGCAAATGCCTGACGTTACCCTCAGAAAGAGTGATCTGCCAAGAACAAGAGGTCAGACACTATCTCTAAAGTGGATTGCCTGTGAGGCAGATCATTAGGGCTTCTTTTCTTCTTTCAGCAAACTGTCCTGACCCAAAGAGAGACCTGAATTCCCTCTAGCCCAGCATGGGGGAGGGTATCTGCTGTGAGGGCTCCCTTCTTATTTTCTGGTTCACCTGGAAAACTTTCTCCCCTCAAAGTCAGCGAGTCCCCCTAAATGGTCTGTCGATACCAGTGGGAACCAAAGCTTTTCCCTTACTCAAGAGTTCTCTGCTGTGATTTTAGCTGAAATCCTTTCTTTTCTGAGGGTAGCTGCTGCGTTTCCTCCTCCATGTCTGCTCACAAGGAGGGGGTCAGGCTCCTCAGAAACCAGCCCTTCCTTGGCTGGAAATGTCCTCAAGCAGTGGAGGACCGTTTAGACCCTATTCATGTCTAAGTTCCAGCGACATTTCCACTTTTCCTGCTGCTTAATGCAAGGTTTTAGTGACAAAGCTGGCTTCCCCAGAGCACTGTGCCTTAATCTTGCTGTACGTTACCTGGTTCACACTTGAGCCGCACTTGAGCAGGCATGGGAAGTGTTCACCAGGCATTTCCATGGTCTGTCCTCGAGGCCCTCACTGTCAAGTTCAAGGAAACCAGGGTAGCCATTCTGAATACAGGTAACCCATTGACCTGGAAGCACCCAACTCAGATTATCCACAACTGGCCCACCTTAGCTCCTGATTGCAGAATGCAGACCCCTCCCCTCTGCCCCTCCCCCCACCCCCCTCTCCTACTCACACACTTAAGCAAGCCATACTTACTTGTCAGTCTTCCCTCACCTCTCCTGCATTTCTTCCTTTCCTTATCTTATTCTTTCCCTTCCAACCTAACTCCCTGAGACAGGCCCCTTCTAAAAGAGTAAGAGACTAATAATGCAGAAGGGAAAGGGACACTGGGCTGGTTTGAATCACTTCTCCAGGAAAAGAGGGAAAGGGAAGCCCTGCTCCTCACCTCCCCTTCAACTTTCTCCTTTCCTCTTCTCCACTTCTCCCATGTCATCACCATCTTACTCTTGCTACATGGCCTCCCATTCTCAAGACCCAGAATTCAGGATAATTCTGATAGTAGCACAGTTAGGTGCAAGCCCATGGACTCGATACACTTTGGGGCAACAGCCTCAGAACCGAGCCATTTTTATAAGGTCGTTACGTGGGAAATACACTTTAAGTTCCAAACAGCCCACTCTGAAGCTGGGACAGCTTATAGTGCTGTGTGATCTTTAATTTCATTTTTTTATTGCTATATAGTTGGCATACATTATTATTAATTTCAGTTGTACAACATCGTGATTCAAAATGTTATGCTATGCTCATCATGATCAATGTAGTTACCATCTGTCACCATACAATGGTACTGTAATACTGAGTTTATTCCCTATATAAGGATTACTTTTCATCCCTGTGACTTATTTTGTAACTGGAAGTTTGTACCTCTTTATTTTCTTCACCTATTTTGCCTATCCTCCCAACCCCTTCCCCTTTGGCAAATATATTTGTCCTCTGTATTTAAAATTCTGTTTCTGTCTTTCGGTTTCCTTGGGATTTTTCATTGTTGTTTGTTTGTTTGTTTTCTAGATTCCACATATGAGTGAAACCATATGGTATTTGTCTTTCTTTGACTTATTTCACTTAACATAGTACTGTCTAGGTCCACCCACATTAACACAAATGGTAAAAATCTCATTTTTTTGGCTGAGTAATATTCCATTGTGTGTACACACACACACACACACACACCATATTTTCTTCATTCATCTATTAATGGACACATGGGTTGCTTTCATTACTTGCCTATTGCAAATAATGCTATAATAAACATAGAGGAGCATATATCAAATTAATGTTTTTGTTTTCTTTGGGTAAATACCCAGTAGCAGAATTGCTGGATCCTATAATGTTTCTATTTTTAAGTTTTTGAGGAAGCTGCATGGTGTTTCCACTGTTGCTGCACCGATCTACATTCCCATCAGCTGTGTACAAAGATTCCTTCTTCTCCAGAAGAAGAAGATGAGATTCTTCTCATCTTCTTGACGAGAAGAGTTGGTGAGATTCATCCTCACCAACTCTTGTGATTTCGTGGTTCTTTGATACTAGCCATTCTGACAACTGTAAGGTGATATCACATTGTGGTTTCATTTGCGTTTCCCTCATGATGAGTGACATTGAGCATCTTTTCATGTGTCTTTTTGCCATCTGTGTGTCTTCTTTGGAAAAATGTCTAATTAGGTCCTCTGCCTGTTATAATTAGATTTTTTTTTTGGCGTTGAGTTGTTCAAGTTTACTTTAATATGTTTTGGATATTAACTCCTTACTAGATCATTTGGAAATATTGTCTCCTATTCATTAGGTTGTCTTTTTGTTTAGTTGATCCTTTTCTTTGTTGTGCAAAAGCTTCTTATTTTGGTGTAGTCCCAATAGTTTATTATCCCTTTGCCTGAGTAGACGTCTAGAAAAATGTTACTAAGATTGGTGTCTAAGACATTATAATGAACCTATGTTTTCCTTAAACAGTTTTATGGTTTTAGGTCTCAAATTTAGATCTTAATCCACTTTGAGTTTATTTTTGTATATGGTATAAAAAAACTCCAGTTTCATCCTTTTGCACACAGCTTTCCAAGTTTCCTACCACCATTTATTGAACAGACCACCTTTTGGCATTGTATACTCTTGACTCCTTTGTTGTAGATTACTTAATCTTAGAAGTGTGGTTTTATTTCTGGGTTATTTATCTTCTTATAGTTTTGTAGTATGTTACAAAATCTGGGCTTGTGATACCTCTAGTTTTGTTCTTTCACAAGGTGGTTTTGGCTCTTTGGAATCTTCTGTATTCCATAAAAATTTTAGGGTTATTTCTTCTAGTTCTGTTAAAATAGTATAGGTATTTTGATAGATAATGTTTTGACTCTGTAGGTTGCTTTAAGTAATGTGGACATTTTAACAATATTAATTCTTCTAATCCATGAGCATGGAATGTCTTTCCACTTGTCATCTACAATTACTTTTATCAGTGTTTTATAGTTTTCAGAGTACAGATCTTTCACCTCCTTGGTTAAGTTTATTCCTAGGTATTGTATTTGTTTTGGTGCAATTATAAATGAGATTGATTTCTTAATTTCTCTTTCTGCTACTTTGTTATTCAAGCATAGAAATGCAGCAAATTTCTGTATGTCAATTTTGTATCCTGTAACTTTACTAAATTAATTTATCAGTACTAGTTGTTTTTTGGTGGAGTCCATATGGTTTTCTATTATATCATAACTTCTGCAGAGAGTGACTTTTTTACTTCTTCCTTTTATTTATTTTTCTTGTCTGGTTGCTGTGGTTAGGCCTTCCAATACTATGTGGAATAAAAGTGTCAAGAGTGGACATTCTTCTCTTGTTTTTGATTTCAGAGGAAAAACTCTCAGCCCTTCACCACTGAATCATTGAATATGATTTTAGCTGTAGGTTTGTCATCTATGGCCTTTATTATGTTGAGGTATGCTTCCTCTAAAACCACTTTGTTGAGAATTTTTATGAATGGTTGTTAAATTTTGTCAAATTTTTTTTCTTGGTCTATTGACATGATTATATGGCTTTTATCCTTTATTTTGTTAATGTGGTAATATATCATGTGATTGATTTGGAGATTTTGAACCATCCTTGAATGCCTGGAATAAATCCCACTTGATCCTTGTGAAGGACTCTTTTAATGTATTATTGAACTTAGGTTGCTAATATTTTTTTGAGGGTTTTTCATTTAATTTTCACCAGGAATATTGGCCTGCAGTTTACTTTTTTTTGTACTAGTATTTGGTAGAATTTACCTGTGAATCCACCTGGTCCCAGACTTTGGCTTGTTGGGAATTTTTTGATTGGTAATCCAATTTTGTTATTATCAGTCTCCAGATTGTCTATTTCTTCCTGATTCAATTTTAGAAGATTATATTTTTCTAGGAATTTATCCATTTCTTCTAGGATGTCCAATTTTTTGGCATATAGTTTTTCATAGTAGTCTCTTATAATCCTTTGTATTTCTGTGATGTTGGTTGTTGCTTCTCTTTCATTTGTTTTAATTGAGTGCTCCCTCTTTTTTCCTTGATGAGTTTGACTAAAGGCAAATCATTTTGTTTATCTTTTCAGAGAATCAGCTTTTGATTTCACTAATCTTTTCTTTTCTTTCTCTACTTCATTTATTTCCCCTCTGATCTTTATTTTTCCTTCCCTCTACTAATTTGGGGTTTTGTTTGCTTTTTGTTTCCTAGTTCCTTTGGTTTTGTTTGCTTTTCTTTTTCTAGTTCCTTTAGGTGAAAGTTTAGATTGTTTATTTGAAATTTCTTTGTTTCTTGAGTTAGGCCTGTGTTGCTACAAATTTCTTAGAATTGCTTTTGTCATATCCCAGAGATTTTGGACCATTGTGTTTTCATTTTCATTTGCCTCCATGTATTTTTTTCAAACTTCCTCCTTGATTTTGCTGTTGACCCGTTGGCTGTTTGAGTAGTATATTTTGTTGCCTCCATGTATTTGTGTGTGTGTGTGTTTTCAGGTTGTTGTTTTTGTTGTTCTGATTGATTTCTAGTTTCATACTGTAGTGGTTCAAAAACATACTTGATAAAGGACGCCTGACTAGCTCAGTCTCAGGAGCATGTGACTCTTGATCTCAGGGTTGTGAGTTCGAGGCCCACATTGGATGTAGAGATTACTAAAAATTAAACAAACTTAAAAAAAAGATGCTAGATATGATTTCAATCTTCTTAAATTTATTGAGACTTGTTTTATGGCTTAGCATGTAACCTATACTGGAAAATGTTCCATGTTCACTTGAAAAGAATGTGTATTCCTTCTGCTGTTCTGGGTAGAATGTTTTGTATATATGATTCTAGTCTAATATATCATTCAGAATACTGTTTACTTACTGATTTTCTGCCTGGATAATCTATCCATTGATGTAAGTGGTGTGTTAGAATCCCCTAATATTATCATATTGCTGTCAATTTTTCCTTTATTAATATTTGCTTTATATAATTAGGTGCTCCTATATTAGATGCATAGGTGTTTACAGTTATAACCTCTTATAGGGTTGCTCCCTTTATTATTAATTAATGCTCTTCTTTCTTTCTTGGTACAGTCCTTGTATTAAAGTCTATTTTGTCTGATACAAGTCTTGTCACACTGGCTTTTTTATTTTATTTAATTAATTAATTTATTTATTGTTTCCATTTGCATAGAATATCTTTTCCATCCCCTACCCCCCCCTTTTTTTTATTTCTAGGCTGGATTTTGTTGTTGTTGTTTTTAAGATTTTATTTATTTATTTGACAGAGAGACAGACAGTGAGAGCGAGAACATAAGCAGGAGGAATGGGAGAGGGAGAAGCAGGCTTCCTGCTGAGCAGGGAGTGCGTTGTGGGGCTCAACCCTAGCACCCTGGGATCGTGACCTGAGTGGAAGGCAGAGGCTTAATGACTGAGCCACCCAGGTGCCCCTCCATCCCTTCTTTTTCAGTCTGTATGTTTCTTTAGGTTTGAGGGGAGTATCTTATAGGCAGCATAAAGGTGGGTCTTGTTTGTTATTGCTGTTGTTGTTATCCATTTATTTACCTTATGTCTTTTGATTGGAGCATTTTTTTTTCCTCCTTAGAGAGGGGAAGGCTGGTGGGGGGAAAGACAATCTTAAGCAGGTTCTATGCCCAGCATAGAGCCTGACATGGGACTCAGTCTCAAAACCCTGAAGTCATGACCTGAGCTGAAATCATGAGTCATATGCTTAATGGACTGAGCCACCCAGGCATCCCTTGATTAGTATATTTACATTTAAAGTAATTATTGATAGGTATGTACTTATTACTATTTTGTTAATTTTCTTCCTTTTTTTTTTTTTTTGGTTGTTTTTGTAGCTCTTCTCTGTTCCTTTTTCCTCTTGCCCTTTCCCTGTGATTGGTGACAAAGAAATGCTTGCATTCCTTTCTCTTTATTTTTTGTGTACCTTTTATAGGTTTTGGTTCATACATAACATCTTAAATATGTAGAAATCTAAATAAAGTTCATGATCACTTAAATTTCAGCACATTCGAAAAGAACCTTATGTTTAATCCCACTTTTTGTGTTTTACATGTATATTGTCTTATTTATGTCTTCTTATTTTGTGAGTTCCCTTAATTAATAGGTACAATTGATTTTACTACTTTTGTCTTTTAACCTTCATTGCAGCTTTATAATGACTGCTCTACTATCTTTACTGTATGTTTGTTTTACTTGTGAGATTCTTTTCTTTTCATAATTCTCTTACCTCTGGTTATGGCCTTTTCCACTTAAAAGAAGTCCCTTTAACATTACTTGTAAGGCTGGTTTAGTCACGATGAACTCCTTTAACTTTTGTTTGTCTGGGAAACTCCTTAAATTCTGAATAACTTTGCCAAGTAGAATATTCTTTCTTGGTGTTTTGTTGTTGTTGTTGTTGTTGTTGTTTCATTTTTTGTGTGTTTTTCCTTTACTTTCAACACTTTGATTATATTATGCTACTTTCTTCTATCTGCAAAGTTTCTTCTGGAAAATCAACCGGTAACCTTATGAACTTTCCCTTGTACATAAAGAGTTGCTTCTCTCTTGCTGCTTTTAAGATTCTTTTTATCTTTACTCTCTGACATTTTAATTACTGTGTGTCTTGGTGTGGACCTCCTTGCATTCATCTTGTTTGGGGCTGTCTGTGCTTCCTGTTTCCTTCACTAGCTTAGGGAAGTTTTCAGCTATTATTTCTTTAAATAAGTTTTTTACTCCTTTCTCTCTCCTGTCATTTCTGCATTTCTATAATGTGAATGTTAGTATACTTGATATTGTTCTAGAGGTCCCTTAAACTATCCTCATTTTTTAAATTATTTTTTTCTGTTCAGCTTTGGTGATTTCCATTGTCCTGTTTTCTACATTGCTGATCCATTTTTCTGTATCCTCTAATCTGTTATTGATTCCCTCTAGTGTATTTTTCATTTTGGTTATTTTATTCTTCAACTGTGATTGGTTCTTCTTGATATTTTCTATCTCTTTGTTGAAGTTCTAACTGAATACATTCAGTCTTCTCTCCAGTCTTGTGAGCATCTTGATGACCATTCTTTTAAGCTCTTGATCAGGTAGATTGGTCATCTCTTAGCCCTTTTTCTGAGTTTTTTTTTTCTTATTCTTTCATTGGAGCATATTCCTCTGTCTCCTCATTTTGTTTGACTTTCTGTGTTTGTTTCTATTAATTAGGCAGATCAGCTACTTTTCATAAACTTGAGTGAATGGCCTTGTGTACAGATGTCCCCTGTGTAGATGGTGTGTGCCTGGCAGCTTTGGCTGGCTAATTGGAACTGTAGTGAACTTGGCTGGAGGGCCCCACGGTACTTTTTGTTAAGGGCACCCTAGTAGGATGGCTGGAGCTAAAGGAGGACCTGGGCATGGGGAGTCCTGGGGTGTTCTGTACATGTGACACACTTGCAGGACTTTTGGAGCCAAATCAGTCACTGGCCAGGAGGTCTGTGTGTGGTTTACACATGGGGGGCAGGGGTGCTATAGCAGGACAACTGGACCTGAAGTGGATGTGGGTTAGGTAGTCCCCGGGGTACTCAGAACACGTGGTGCCTTGCTAAGTTGTCTAGAGATGAAGAGCATATAGGCCCGGAGTGTTCCTGGCTGTTTTGTAATGGGTTCTGTCCAGGGGTATCCTACTGGGTGCCACACGGGGGTTGCCTTGATGGGAAAGCTGGTGAGGTGTGAGTGGGGGAGCTGCCTTTAGGGCATGTCTGGAGGTGGTATGGGGTAGATTCCAAAGCTCACGGAACCAGCAAGTCGCCTGGGACACCCAGACTGCTCCTGTCCATGCTGTCAAGGCAGAGGGAGAATATAGACATTGTCACATACTAGCCCCTTTGCCCTCAGAGACTGTTCTGTGGCTCCCTCCCCATTTGATAGACACTTAAGGACTGGTTCCTTTAAATTCCAGTTGCCCTTTTAAACTGTGGTTTGTTTTTGTTTCTGTTTTTACCGTGGCCCAGGACAGATGAATCTGTTCCCCCCCCCATCCCTTAGTACTATTCCAACCTACCACAGTTTGCAGAGTTGGGGGTGGAGGTTCCCACTGTAACATTGTCTCTGTCTCTCCTACTGTTCTCCATATGGTCTTTCCACCTTTGCTCTTCAGCAGCTGTATCGTCAGCCCTCAGTTCTTCAGGAGAAACTGCTCTCTATGTAGATAAAGACTCAATGTGTCCATGGAGGAGTTGAGTTCAGGGTCTGCCCATGTCACCATCTTGGCCCCTCCTCTAATGCTGTGTGTATTTTGAACTACTGTCTCCTATAGTTAAGGAGTCAAAATAATTCCCCAATTATACTAAAGTATTGAACAGTTGTATATTTTGCTAAATCGTATTAATCTCTAATAACATCATGAATTTGTTTACTTAGCCCTGCCAGCCTGAATGCTGCCATGCAATTGATCTTTGTCTGACAGAGCCTGAAACACTGGCTCAAGACAACACACCGATACTTCTGCGGAAAAAGCATTTGGGGTTAAACATGCCAGGTGTGGGCCAGGCAGATGGCATAGCAGCGGTGCCTTGTGTTGTCATGCACATAATCTGATTTTCTGAAATGACCTCGAGACACCAATTTGCTCTGCTCGATATCAGGTGTGCTGTGAGGAGCCCAGTCCCTGGGGAAGGCTCGCACCACTTTTCAGCACTTCTCATCTGTGGGCTAATGGACAGCACTCTCATTGGAAATGGCACTGTTTGCTCTTCGAACAGGAAAAAAATTGTTAAAATGCTGGTAGCTTTAGCAGGCAGCAGGTGTGGCAGTAGATGCTGAATAGATAATTGAAAAGATTTTTTTTTTTAGTTGCAACTTTGGCACCCTGCAGTAAATAAATAATGCCATTAGGAGTTCCTATGATGCATAAGGATTTAGTTTAATTTTTGCTTGAACAACTATTGATAGTCACCTCTTTCTTTTCTTTTCTTTTCTCTTCTCTTCTTTCCTTTTCTTTCTTTCTTTCTTTCTTTCTTTCTTTCTTTCTTTCTTTCTTTCTTTCTTTCCTCTCTCTCTTCTTTTCTTCCTTCTTGTTTTCTAAAAGCTATTTGCTATTTTTCCATGTTAATCCTTAAAAATTTAAATTGTGCAGTGATATACCACAGCATTATTTTCTGTTCAGTGAATGATAGTAATAATAATGATTTCTGTCTTTATTTCTGGTGAACTTCCTGTGACTTTTAATAGGACAGCTTGTGTGAGGAAATTATCTACTTTTCTGTTACTCAGAAAACCGAGGGAACCAGATGCTTCAGCTGTCTAAATTTAATGACTCAAAGACAAAGGATTTTGCAAAGTACCAGAAATTCACTTAGGAAGCCCAGACCAACTTTCCCAATTTGTCTTAAGTACATTTCTATATTTTGCTTAAAAAAAATCAGATATCATGAAACTTTCAGCCAAAACTATACTTCTGCCTCTTAAACCTAGTAGATAGAGAACCTCATTCCCCTCTCTGGATTTATGAGATACTAAAAGCATATTATTTATTGGTTGTCAAATAATTAATAGGTCAAACAATTACTTTCAGTCCTGGAAACTACTGACACATTGATAAAGATTTTAAGTATTTAACAACTTCGGTTGCTAATATGAAGACTAGATTTTATCATTAGTGGAGACTTTCCATAATCCTAAATCTTAAAGTACAGGATTTTAAAGAAAAATATATAAATAAGGACAAACTCAATAGTTTTAAATTATTGGCTGTAACCATGGAGGACAGTAGTTCTGAGAATTCTAGATGAGCCATATACTTTAGAGATTTCTGGATGTTATTGTTTTGATTTATCCTAAAATCTTATTTTCTAGAAAAAAAATCTATGTTAAATATTTGACATTTTTACTTGATGTGCATGGGGAAACACTGCTTTGCCCACAAGTGGGATATGATGTTCATTTCTGTCTCTTAATTTCTGTATCTTAATTGGGAAATAGACATCCTGGAATACATTCAAAGGAAAAGACTGGGATCTTGAAAAAGCTGGGAAAAGTTATTATCTGAAGAATGCCTGAACGAAGTAGGTATTTAGCATGAAGTCAAGGGCTGGGGGCAACACAGATATGCTTTCAGGGGTTGAAGGCCCAGCGACGAGGAAAAGACATTAATCTTAGACTGGCCCTGAAAGACAAACTTAACCCTAAAGATTAGAATCCAGAGAGACAGTCTGTAATTCAGTAACATAATGAGCTTACTGATTCTTAGGACTACCACAAGTAGCATGTGCTCCAACAGTATGTAGTCACGTTCACTGTTACTGGAATTCCTGAATTAGCGACGGGAACCACTGATGGAGAGGGTGGGAACTTGGACCAGATCACCTTGAAGTTCCCTTTTCCAAGTCCGGATTCTGTTCTTCGAGGCGAATCTGTGCACAGCCTTAGCTTTGCATAAACGTTTCAGTACCCATCCCCAATACTATAGCTCCTGGTCCAGCCTTACAGTCTTCCAGGAGACCCTGGCGCTCAACTCCTCTGCCTCCAGAGCTGATTCTGCGGGCTGATTCAGCTCCATCCCATGGAGGAATTTATTTCCCCGTGCTTCAAGTCAGGGGGGTGGGGGTGGAGAAAAAGCTAAAAATCAACACTTCTCGAAGAAAAGTGTTCGGGATGAGAATTTTCCTTTTGAAAAACTGAGATGGTCTTAAGGAGTAGACAAGTTGCACGTGTGTCATCTAAAATTACATCACACCAGCCAATGGCACACTATTAAATGCATCTAAATTCCCTGCCTTCCTTTTCAGAATCTGTTTACAAAATGATTCCTAAACACAGATGGAGCCTTTTCTGCCTGCACATATTAATTTGTGTTTTTATTTAGGCACTTCTGATCTTTGTGACGTTTGGTCCTTTAGCCTGACACCGAGTCATTTTTTATGCATGTCCTGTGGAAAGGTGGCCGTTGCCCTGCAGTCAGCCTCGCAAATCCCTGACACACATGCATGCATTTTTTATTGTTCTCACATGTTGCTTAACAGCCTGCGTGATTACCGCTTTATAGCACGGCAGATGGGGTTCTTGCATAGCGGTGAAACAGATGAGATGCTCAAATCGATTGTTTTATCAACAATCAGTTGCAGATAAAAATCATTTTAATGAGAGAAATTAATGGTGTTTGCAAACATGATGTTAATTAAAGAACATTGCTTAGGCAGTTTTTTTTTTCCGCCTCTCTCTCTCTCTCTCTGTTTTTTTTTTCTTGCACACAATTTTTTGTTACCCATGACATCTTTCATTATTGACTCATGCCCCAAAGAAAAGGCGATTAAAATCTGCTTTTGTTTGATGTAGCTTTTATTGAAGAAAGAAATAGATCTTTCTGAAGCTTCCTGGTGAGATGAAAGTCTAATTATCTCCACAAATGAAAGGAAAAGCTTTAATTAGGCCTGTGCTGAATCCGCGCACTGTGAATTTGTGCATTGTGATGGATGGAGCCCGCATCTCCTCCGTGGCTGCTGCTGATATAATGAAGGAAGAGGAGAGGTAGGCTGCTCCCAGGATTCAGCTGGCAGAGCGGAGTTGGAGGCACACCTGGGTTGTGAGCGAGTGCCCGGAGCAGCTGCCACAGGCCATGTTTCAGTGCAGGGCATTGGGCTGTTTTAAGGTCTCCCTCTGAGCTTTGATCTCTTTTCAGACAGCAGGGGTCCTAACAAATCAAGCTTTTCATGTTTCACTCAGTTTCGCTCTCTTTTGCTTCGCCATTCACTCTGGAACTCCAAAGAGGATGGAGAGAATATTGTCTTTTTCTGAAGCAATTAATGATCAGCAGCTGACATGATTGAAGTGGGTATTATGCCTTACAAGCAGTATTTTAAGGTGGACTGTAGGGAGGATGCCAGGGAAAGAGATGAATTATTTATTTAACTTTGTCGTTGTTTACTTCGCTGGTTGTGGTTTTTGCTCACCGCTTGGGTCTAAGGCTGAATACGTCGGTATGCTTCGGGAAAGGGGCTGAAATGTCTAGTTGGATACGAGGGGGGACATTGTGTGTCCTTTTAAACTGCTGGTTGTCCCACGGGGTCATTAGCTAAAAAACCCCAGGCTGGTCAGATCCCTTATTTTGTCCCACTTTTGCCAGGTAATGCAGTTTGGTCTGTTTTCATGTTGTCCCTCCCGCTGATGCTGGGAAGGTCAAACTCCTACTTGCTCTCTCGTTGCTTGCTCTTAATTTATTCTTTTCAGTGAATCCAAAAGCACTTCTGACATCAAGTGATGATTAGGATTATTTCAAATGCCTTTTTTTTTTCTGACCATAATTCACAAAGAAGTTAGGAAGGGAGAACTTCTAACAAAACTGAGCAGCATGTATTTGGAATTTGATTTCCCCTTACCTCCCACCCTTCTTTGGTTAGGAATTCCTATTTTGAAAGAATGATGAATTTGTTTCCAAGGTTAAAAAAAAAATTAAGCCGTCAGCCCTAAATCATAGGGAAAAGGAAATTGTGCATAGAACATGGTACTTCTACTTACTCTAAGTGAGAGGGTGAACTGATGGGTAACTGTGGTGATCTAAAGAAAAAACCCCACATTAGGCAATCCTTTTTCTATTTTATAGAAGTCAAAATCGGGCAATAAAGTTGTTCAGTGAATGGAATATGGTTGAATTACCGAGGTGGGGTCTGACTTGTTCTGTGGGATGGAAAATTTGAAAGGAGTGCTTTCCTGAACGGAGTTTGTCAGTTTCCTAAGATTATGAAGTTTAGTCTCTGTGGCCACGGTGTAATTTTTCCTTAACACTTTTGGTAATTGTTAGATCTCTTTGTAACCATTTGTACCTCCCTTCCACTCTGCTTCCTCCTTGTTCCCTGTTTTCCTCATTTAGAGAAAGCTTGATAGCCTCTATGTTTTGTCGTAGGGTATGATCGCTACTGTTTATAGATTTCATCCACAACACTGACCTTCTTGCAGGTGGCTGGTACCCAGCAGGAGGGCCTTATTAAGGTCACAATAAGGAATCAGAGGGCTGGAAACAAAACTTGACAGCTGCCTTGCTCTCATTCCATACTGAAATTATGTCAGTTATGGTCAAAACAGCACAGAGGGAGGAAGGAATTTACAGAGGTCCTAAGGGTGACAGATGATGTGAATTAGGAAAGAGGAGATGAAATCCAACAGTTCATTCCACAGTGCATGAAGAGTGCCCTCCTAAAATCAGATGTGTCTAGGGAAGGGTGGGATCTTTTCTAACTCTGTAATTTATTTCAGTGGAATAGCGCATCAGAGTTAGATAGTAAAATACAACCAAATCTGAGAGAACAGATGCAAGCAAACCCCCTAATTAAATGCTCACTTTCCTCCTTTCAAGCTTTATCTGCATCAACATTGAATTTCACTCGTTGGAGCTCAGCACCATCTTCTCCATATGTGAGTTCAGTACTGATGTAAATGTCTTCGTGGGAGTGTGGACAATGCTTATTACATGAAGTGGAAACAGTGACACAGTGGCCTCAAGGAACGACAAAGACTCTCAAGATTTAGACCATGTTTATTGGTAACTTTCACAGCAGAAAATATTTTAAGTTGACTTCTTCCCCCTTCTTTTTAAAATCAGTGTGATCGTTAAGGTCATTTAAAGTGAAAGCCATGACATTGATCCTTGAAAAAGGAGGAAGAATAATCCAAGTACAAAATGGGTGCGGAGAGAAATTAGCCTTTTGGAGATTTCCCTACTTTCTCCAGAGCTAGCTATAACTTTTTGCTCAGTTCAGCCATAATTCTCCAGAGGGGTAAAAGTGTCTTGTAATAATAGCCCCAGAATAAACACTTCTTACGAAACAAATAAATGAAACATACTAAGGTTAGGTAAAGGATTACTTTGTAAGTGAGGTATGAGTTGACTACCCATTGAGTATTCAAAAGAGCATTCAATAAATTAATAATCACACTGGGAAAAGGCAAGCAAATAAATAAGTAAATAAATGTATATGTAAACAGTTTTAGAATTCAAAAATACCTGAGTAAAATACCCAAAGTAAGGTTCACATAATATTCTCAAAGTGGGGAGAGAGAATTTCTATGTTTAAAGAGGTCGTTATAGGGACAGTTGGGTAGTTCAGTTAGTTAAGCATCTGACTCTTGATCTCAGCTCAGGTCTTGATCTCAAGCCCAGCATTGGTGGAGTCTACTTAAACAAAAATAAAATAAAGAAAGAATTTGTTATGAGCCCTCTCCCACCAAAAAAAAAAAAAGAAGAAGAAGAAGAAGAAGAAGAAGAAGAAGAAGAAGAAGAAAAGAAGAAGAAGAAGAAGAAGAAGAAGAAGAAGAAGAAGAAGAAGAAGAAGAAGAAGAAGAAAAGAAGAAGAAGTGTGATTCACTGGAGGGTGAAGGCGAGAGGACGGGAGAGCGTTTGTCCTGGCTCCCACTTGGTGAGCACCTTCTGCATGGTCCATGCTCCACCCCCTCCCAGGGGTGGGTGACTATCGGCTGGGTTCCAGAGCCCTCGGAGACTCCAACTCCCTGGACGCCATCTGGCAAGTTCTCCTTGCCTTTATTTTCTTACCTAGGAAAGGGGATTCCAAAATGCTGCTGTCTTTGGTGGCTGCTATGAGGTTTACACACAATAACCCCTGTTCCCGTGTGCATTTCTGTGTGATGTTCATCAGAATAGTTGTTGCTCTTGTGACTCAAGTTGAGTCAGTGAAGTAGACCTCCCCTGTCTGTGAAGACTACTTCCCGAACAGAGGTACTCCTTTCTCCTTCCTCTTTGATTCTGGGATGAGAAGGAACCAGTAAGTACAAGGCATCTTTAGAAGGACCAACCTGGGGACTGTTGCAGGAAGGGGGTGCCAGGCGGCTCCGAAGCTGAGGAAGGTCAGACATGCCAGGGGCGGTCTCCAGGAGTGGGAGGTCAGCAGTGCTAGAAGAGGAGTTCGGAGGAAAGGTCACAATGAGACAGAGCCAGCATTGGCCTGAACTCCCGAGTGCTGCCCAGCCATGTGCGAAGGACTGACCCGCGCGCCTCCAAGAGTCTGCTTTGGGGTACCGAGTGTCACACCTGGTCCAAACGCCTTCAGTGAACTCTCTGTCAGCTTCGGGATGGAGTTCAAAGTGTTCAGCACAGCTCTGTAACGCCTCCTCGAAATCTTGTCTCCTGCTTCCCCACTGTCTTCTATGGCTTACTGCTTGCCTTCAGGAGGCCAAGGTCCCAGCGGCTCCAATCTCTTCTTCAGACATGGCTTCCCCTTCCGGGTTTCCGCCTCCGGGCTGTCCACCTTCCCCATAATATCTCTGTCGTGGCCTTATTCTGTATCATTGTCCTCTGTTTGCCTAATGCCTCTCTTCGAGAAGAATCTACTGTGTTCCCTAGAGGCCTAGGTCTGTATCATTTTCCTCTACACTCCCCAGTCATAGTACAGCGGCTTGCAGGTGCCAGCAATAGAAACAGAAAGAAGCCTTTTTTTACTTAATAAAAAATGGCACACGAGAGTGAAGAAAGGTGTGGAATTGGTAGATCTGTATCACAGAAAGTGTGTATTTATGAATTGTTCTAATTCAGACCTTCCTGCCATCTGTTGGTTCAGTGTGGTTTCCTCCCTTAGATTTTAAATATGAAAGTTCATTTCTTTATAGGAAAAGCTCAGTGCTTATAAACATCTAAATTTGAGTTCTTGGCTAACCCATTTATCACCCAGGCTCCCGTACTTCCACCTACATTTGAAATCAGGACATATTTCTGCTGCAGAGTCTGTGAACCAGATTGTCTATTGCACTTAAAAGTGTTTTTATAGGAAACAACCAAACATAAATAATAAATAGAGAAGTACATTTTACTCCTCCATCATGGTATTAATTTGCCCTCCAGTTCCTATGTAACGCATCAGGTGCACAAGTCTAGACTCATTTAGATTAGAAATAGCCCAGAATGTGGATCCGACACATATTTATCATCTTGATTTATTAAGGAGCAGCTGTAGAATGATACTAATTAAGTGTCTACGCTTTCTTTTTGAGACTATAATTGTTTTTGAAACAAGTAGAAATATAAGGAAACAAATAGGCAGGGTTATTTGAATACATTAAGTCTCTGTTGTAAAGACGAGGTTCCCTTACATATTCCTGAAACTTACATAGTTAAGGAGGATATTCCCATGGTTCCATAAAAAGTTGCATATAGTAGGCACTCTGCTAAAACATTTGTGTGGCGTTATTTATACCATTTGTACCATTTTGAATCATTAGATCCCGAGTGTCTTCAGCCTGCTAAGCTCTGGGCTTGGTTTGCTGGGCTCCCATTGCCATGATCAGTTTTAATTGAAGTGGTATAAATATTCACATGCAAGGGGAATGTAAGCATACAATATGCTTGAAAAATATTGTTGCTCTTCAGACTTTCTGTAGAAATTATATATTCTACCTTTACTAGCTAGAAGCAGAACAACTGTAACTTATTTTTTTTTTAAGATTAAGTAGAAGCCCTCAGATGTTAAGGTCAGTTTCTTCATTAAGACTACCTAGAAAACTCAGCTAAAAGTAAATGTATTTCTTTGCGTTAGTTATGGCAATAACATATATATCCATAAAGTGAGAGAAATAGTTCCAATAAGTTTACAGTAGGGACGTCTTAAGTAAGAGGGTAAGAATAGGAGAGCTTTTCATTGAAAACTTCTGGCCTAATAAAGAAATACAATAAATAACCCCAAATCCCTGCTTCCACACAATCCACAGAATGATATTTTTTTTAAAAAAAAGGTTTAAATAAAAAGGAAAACTTTGCATAAAATTGTAAAATATACAGACTTTAGTATGTATTCCCTGCATCTTATCCCATTGCTTGCTTTCTTGTTCCTATAATTGTTCCTAATTAAAGATCATGCTGTTTAAACATATCATGAGTACAAGAACCCACAAACTAGCCATCTAAGGTGGGCCAGCTCTTGGTTAGTGGCCTTGTCCAGACCACAGCTTTAGATAAGTTTTCTTCTTTTCTTCCCCCACTTTCCTCTTAGAGAATACTGCAAAGCTGACTCTAAAAAAAGTTTACTAGAAAATAATTTTCAGCATCAACTAAGAGACTTATATAAATATTTAAAAACAAATGGAATAAAGAAAGTACACCAGCAGTAATCCTGACAACCTACAGCAAATAATATGTTCTTCAGCTGCAAAATGAACAAAGAAATCACAGTTTGGGAAAACAGTAAACACTATTACTACTTTAAAAACTCGACCCAGATAAGGTTCTTGAAAATGAAGGTTTAGCTCTCATTTTCAACTCAGACCTTTCCTGTATGTTCCTGTGAGGGTATAGGATTTGTAATTCCATTTTTGAAATTGTAGTAGCAGTAATTTTTTTTTAATTTAAAGCTTTGGTTCACTAACTTATTCTTTGCCTACCTTATTAGCATCATATTAAAAATTCCAGGTTTGGAGGAAATGTTGTCATATATTCAGAGCATTTGACGTCTCTTTCCAGCTTGGGCTAATCTGTACTTTTGCTAGAAGTTTTCTTACAGAAAAAAAGTGAAATAAAATTAGTAGCAAATGGTTATATTGTTCCCCTGGTGGGGGGAAGTAAGACAAATTTTCTATCTACAGAATAGTTTTACATTAGATTATTTGACTTTGCTGAAATTGGTGAAAAGGCAATGTTTTTGAAGTTGTATAAAGTGTAACACTTCTAGACCAGTCATGGCCCTTGTTGAGGCAGCATGGAAGGTGTGCCAGGGGTTAGGTGGGGGCTTTTGGCCAGATCTGTCCTGTCTGGATTTGTTAGGCATTGCTTGCCATTTATGGGGAGGGGATCCTCAGTCGTGTCACTATCTATAGCAAAATCCAGGAAAGAAAAAAAAAATCCTCTTGCAAACCCTGCACTTCACAGCATGGATTGAAGGTACTATATGCTCAATATTCTGACATTTACTAGTGTAAAGTTGGGCCTGGAAGACACTAGAGAAAGATGAGGAATGAATGTTAAATGGACCTTCTAGGCAACATACTGGCATTTCTTATATATTATGGCACTAGTTTGGAAAGACCTGTGGTTATTCCCATTTTACAGATGAGGTAACCGAGGCCAAGAGAAGTTAAGTGAATTCGGCCATGGACACACACCTAGTTAATAAGTGGCGTGGCTACGGATGACATCTAAGCCAGTTCTCCCTTAAAACCAACACTTCTTTAATTGCGTGACACTTTTATAAGCATAACCACATGCAAGCATCTTTATATAATATTCTATGGGGCTCAGCTGTAACGTTCCAGTTCTCTTTGATGGCTCAAGTGTGTGAGAATTTTTCGCCGAAAGTGAATAGGGACTTGCCTCTCGTCTCTCCTGGCCTGCACTTTTCTACTTCCACGGCCCCATTGCGCTGTATTTTGTTGTTGTTGTTGTTGTTGTTTTCCTTTCTCTTTGCTCTGCTCATTCCAACTGGTTTGGGCTAGGCTGGAATCGTCCTTCTGGAATTGTGTGAGAGCACGTAGCGTTGCCTGAATGCGCACCATTGTCCTTCTTATGTGCCCAGTGCCCACCCTTGAAGTGGGAAGTTTCTATCAAGTGTATTTCTGCGGCTCTTCTCCAATATGCTTTGGAAAGGTCTATCTGTAACGACCCAGGAACGGTCTCTCTAGACACTGTCTCTTTCCCCGTGCTTTCTGTTTGCTGTCTCTGTGTTCCGCCCCATTGTCAGTGAAGTCTCCCCAGAAATAGTGAAACGGGGCTTTTGCAGGCAGTATGCAACCATGATTGGGTTTGAAAACAGGTATCACCAGGGCGCCTGGGTGGCTCAGTGGGTTAAAGCCTCTGCCTTCAGCTCAGGTCATGATCTCAGGGTCCTGGGATCGAGGCCCGCATCGGGCTCCTTGCTTAGCAAAGAGCCTGCTTCCCCCTCTCCCTCTGCCTGCCTCTCTGCCTACTTGTGAATTCTCTCTCTCTGTCAAATAAATTAATAAAATCTTTAAAAAAGAGAACAGATATCACCAGTCCACTCTTTAAAGTATGAAAGGCAGGAGACTTTTCCCTTAAGACTGTGAAATAGCCCTTGCAATAACTCAGTGTTTGTGCACATCTCCGATTTCCTCGCCCTCACTGTTTGCAGATTCCGTGATAAGAAATCATCTTAAATCTTGTAAAGAATGCACCGCGATTCAGGGAACGGTATCATAGTTCATTTTTTCCTGTTCTTTCTCTGCACCCTTGGAGCCTCCCATTCTCCACAACCAAGGCCAACTGCGAACTGGCAGGTCTTAAAAAGACAAATTCTGGGGCGCCTGGGTGGCTCAGTGGGTTAAAGCCTCTGCTTTCGGCTCAGGTCATGATCTCAGGGTCCTGGGATCGAGGCCCATATCGGGCTCTCTGCTCGGCAGGGAGCCTGCTTCCTCCTCTCTCTCTGCCTCTCTGCCTACTTGTGATCTCTCTCTGTGTGTCAAATAAAGAAATAAAAAAATCTTTAAAAAAAAAAAAAGACAAATTCTGAAAACTGATCAGTGCTACAGCCTCTTGAGGAAAATTAATTGGGTCCTGGGGCAAAGACAGAGCAGGTTGGACCCCAGGCAGCCTGAATTTGGGGGTTTGTGCTTTCAGCCTCCAGAAAACCTATTTGCTCCTGGATGCTAAGGAGACAACCAACCCTCCTTAGATGGAATATACCCTCCCTCCGCCTGCCTCTGAGTGTGTCTAGTATTTCCAGGTTTCTTCACACTCCGGAAGCTCTCTTAAGAGCTTGTTTGGAGCCTCCATGTCAGGATAGGACAAGGGTGAAGTGAAGGAGGCACTCATCCCAGGCACAGAACTGAAGGGGCGCCACAAAAGCCCATAATCAAAATAAATGGTATCTTACAGCAATTGTTTCAAAATTCAAAATTTGTATAATAAATAACGCATGGTAAACAAAGTATCGCTATTTTAAATAGAATCAACGTTCCTAATCGTTTATTTTTCCTAAGGCCTCAATATAGTGTTAGTTAGTACCACAGTTCTCCACATCGATGCAGACCTGGAATTTCATCTCATAGGGAACAAGGGCATAGACAGAACAGCCCCTTGCTTGGTCATGAACCCCTAAATAAGAATACTGATATGGTGGGCCTCTTATTGTGGTCCATTTTATATGCATTATTCCATTTGACACATTGAAGTAGATAGTACCGTTAACTTTGTTTTATATATAAGGAAACGAAGGCCCAGACCCACCAAAAAAGAGACAGGCCTTATCAGACAAATCTGCGGCCTGATGCTGGAGATACTTCACTCAACCACTAGCCTTGTGTGCACCGACTTGGCATTCATTCATGTCAGCCACCGAAAAATCCCGGGTGTGACCTCTGCTTTGTACACTCTAATGTATTCAACAGCCAATGAGCTGCAGTTATAGTATTAACACATGCAACTGAGTGGAAATTAGGAAGTTGGAGAGAACTAAAAATGATCTTAGAGCCAGTAAGAGAGAAGAAGACAAACTTGTTCTTGAACCAGATAATCAGGCCCTTTCAACTCATGACACTTTTTTTTTTTTGAGGAATTCATATGATTTTGCTCAGTTTTCAGCATCTGGAATCATGTATACACTGTCTATGTATTTCTGAATCATGTGTCTTTTCTAAAGTTAAATAAATTCTCGGGAAGGAGATGCCTGCCCCCCCCCCAAGTATGTAGAATAGCTACCCATACCTCGATCTAGAAGGCAGGGGCACACAGGGACTGGGGTAAGCATGAAAACACCATGAAAGTTCGTGTCGGCCCCTCAGAGCAAGGCCGTGCCTCTGCAAAATGCTTTTGTTACCCATTATTACAGAAATGCTACAGAACTCAGAATATTAACAAAAAAAGCTTTCTTTACACGCACATGTCTACTGTAGGGTTTATTCCCCTAGCACACTCCAATTGTCTGACAATTGGTTTGTTCATTCATTTTCCAATAACCAGAATGCTTTTTCCACTTCACAACTATTTCATATTAGTGCTGATGTCTAAACCGTAGGGAAAAATCTGAATGGTTTGCATACGCTATGCTGTGTACTAAATTTTCTACCACATGGGGCTTTCCAAGTGATTATGGAATAATTCTCTACTTTTATCAAACGTGTTTTTACACTTTGATTTTTTTTTCCAGTTAGAACAATATTTTGGTGTGTATTTTCGATTTTACCGAAGGAACAAGCATTGGCTATTTTGCCAGTTTTAATTAAGTCCTTTCCAGCACGCCCAGGTGCACTCATTCAAAGCTATCCATCACATCCAAGCACATCAGGAGGAGGGTTTAACATGTGTTGAGTAGTAATCTTGCTGTATTTGTGTTCATCTGTTCATCAAGGAAAAAAATAGTCAGTTTAAGGCAACATGGGAGGGGCAATCCTTGTCTTTAAGGCAACTGTTGTATAATTGACCTCCTTTAGCATTTAATTTCTCAAGCCTCTGGGAAGCTTAATTTTGAACATCAAAGAGGTACCTGTGGAAGAAACTGTTCCAGACTGGTGAGTAAACAAATTAGAGTTAATAGGGTCATTAGCTTTTGTGGTAAAAATTTAGACTGGGTATTCCTCACTAACAGATGCGTAAACTGTCAGCATGTGGTTTTTTTGTGGTTTTTTTTTTAAGCCTTTTAAAATACAGTTAGATTTGGAATTTGACAAAAAGTTATAGATTCTTTGCTTCCTGCATTTTCCTGGTTTAAATTGGGCTTAGTTTTTGTAATGTTGAAGTGTTTACGAAAATTCCTTCCCAGCCCCATGTAATCCGTGCTGATAAATGTATTCCTGCGTGTCCGTGAATTAGAGAGCTCCGCGATTCCAGCTACACAGCGAGAATCATACTCTACCATCCAGGGTGCCGACTATGTAACAAAGTGCCTGGCTCCTAATTGCCCACAGCACAATATCAACAGTGATCTGTTTAAACACAGTGAGTAATTCATGAAGACACAATGTGTATGGGGGAGGGGCAGAATTAATAAAACAGTTTGTTTTGCATTAAACCTCAAGACTGGTGAAGGAAAAAAAATAGATACGTTTAACGTAGAGGAAAAGCAAATATTTGCTAGCTTTGACAGAGGAGACTTACAGCAGCTATTGAGACTGGAAATCTGCAGCTGGGCAAACACATCCAGTGGTAAACCATCTCCTTACTGTGAAAACTTACTGTACCAGCAGGATACGGGAAGAGACAACAACAATGAAAGTGAAAGCTAAAAGTCAAAGAAAAATAGAGTAAGGCAGAGATCGTGGGGCGCTCTGTGCTTCAAAATGTGTGTTTGGGAGCGACATAATATGACTTAATTATGAATGAAGGTTTTTCAATGCACATTTACTCTTTCCCTTCTGAAAACATAACTCATCAAGGCATTGTTGTAGCTTTTCTGATAGCTGGTACAAGTCACTTTTACACTAAAATTGGTCTTCTTAATTCCCTTTGGTTCATCTTCTGTTATCTCCATCAAAGGAAAAATGTTTTATTTCCCATTACTGCTCGCATCAAAACAAAACACACATAGAAAGATAAGAATAAAAGTGCCATAATTAATATTCAGAGTTTTTAGAGGGACACAATAATTGAGTTGGGTTTTTGCGCCACTCAGAGATAATGAGAGTGGGTTTTAATAATTTCATGCTTATGGGTGATTATGTTAACATCATTTTTATTCAGTGTCAATTGGTTTTATAGTTACGGAGTAAAGAGTTCATTACTTTTAAAGTCATAGAGAGTTGCTTGTTTTGAATTTTTGTTCCCATATGGAGAAGGAGTATTAGCTAGTGAATTTCCAAGCCCGGTACCTCTAGACCAGAAAAGTCTAGCACAACAGAGGCTAGTGAGCAAACCTGAGTGAGGGAAATTTAGCACAGCCTCTGGGACTCGAGCACAGAGTGCCTGCATGAACTCACTCAGCCCATGGAAGCTTTAGCATTGCTCAGTCAGAATTCTGTCTTCATTCTCCATATATGTAGTGGTAAATACCCACCTGGAACTCAGGCCCGTGAGGCTGCCCGGTGACTGGCATTCATTCTAGGCCCAGGTCAGCAAACGAAGCATTAAGCCTTTCTACAATACGGTGCTAAAACCCCAAATCTTCTACTCTTCTCAAGCTTTGCCATCCTTAGGGAGATAAACGCTGAGGAACCATAAGGGCCTTAAATTTACCACTTGTAAACAGCCCTATCATTTCCTTTGGGACTGACAGACTGCACCGGGAAAAGCGAGTACATGCTGATGTGCTTTCTTTACTGGATTTACAGCCTGAAGTTTGGAATATTTCCACCCACACCACCCTGCTGTCACTCCTTCACCTTTGCACCTGTCACAGGGTACCCGGATGTATGACTGTGCGTGCAGAGGGGGTGTGTGAGAGAGACTATACTGTAATAGGATTTAACAAATACCTATGTGTCCACACCCAGCAAAACAAAAACTATCTTTTCTGTAAGAAAACAAAAAAGGAAATTGCTTAAATGGCCATGTCCAAGGACGCCTCCCAGATGGTCAGGAAATAAAAGAATGAGAGAGATGAAAAAATCGATCCCAAGAGAGAAAGGAAAGTCTTTCTTTTAAACAGATGGAGCTTTCTCTTTCAATATCCACCTAATGAAAATTATTTAGTGGATATTGTTGGCGGTTCCGAATGCCGGTGGAGACGTCCGTCCGCCCATGTTGAACACGCAACAATTTCATGACCCCAGAAGTTTCAGGCATCTGTGTCTTTTACCTGAATTAATCATGGGGCACAAATTAAAAGTAAATCATCAATCATCATTAATTATCTGTTCAACGGACGTCTGTACTTTCTTACACTTTAATCTTCATTAACATGGAGGAAAGAGAAAGCCCCAGAGGGCAGGCCACATGCCTTTGTGTGTGGTGTGTCTGTCTCTCCAGAACGCTCAACCGCGCAGAAAAATTGCTCTCCTCACACTGGGAACCCGATACCACCAGGGCTTTTCCTCTCAAGGCGTCCAACTAAATCAAAAGGCTCACTCTGAGCCTCCATGGGTCAGAGCAAGATGCAGGTTCTTTCCGTCGGAGATCGTGGTGTTCCATCCGTTGAGCCCCTTCTCTAGCCCTTGAACGTGCCCTGCAAGGCTCGCTGCTGGTCCTGGAGGAGGTTGACAGCTTCTTCCTTCCACACACGCTTCCCTTCCTCTGTGAGGAGCTGCTCTGAGCAAAAATAACTCTTAAAGAATTCCATTAGCTTCTTTTAGTTCATGTTCAATAGACACGTGAGTGCTGTCTGGTGTGTAAAAATGACTCGCAGTTTGGTTGCTTGAAATAGTTTACTTGTAAAGGGAAAGGTAAAATGCAGAGCGGTTTTGATGAGCCAGGTAATGAAGGCTCGATGTGTATGCAGAAGCTTCCCAGTTTGCTTTGTGTTCTTTCCTCGACTGAAGGATCTAGGTGTTCTTGGCCATGGGCCATTATAACTCAGTGACAAAAGATGGGATTGTCTACCACCGTGTCTGTAAACGCGGGAACCGCTTTGGTTTACATTAGCCCCATTGCTGAGCTAGTCTCTCACTGTAAATTAGAAGCTGCCCTCTCCTTCTTCAACGGTTCACTGTGTCCTCTGCACCCCCCTCCCTTATTCCATGTCAGTCATTGCCAAGCAAGTATGAAATGGCCCATTTGATCCTACATCTGCCAAAGGAACCCGAGGAGCTCATGTGGGAAGAATGTATAACTCGGGCTAGCGGCTCTTTCTAAGGGGAACGTACTGTTATACTTAAAATATCGGTATTTTAGAATTGACGTGATTTCACATCCATGAGAGGGTCTCACCAAAATCCTAATAGTGTTCTTTAGAGCTTGAAGATATTTGGTGCTTATACACACAGCCCAAGAACGAGATTACTTTCATTATCTGTTCTCAAGCTTTTAAAATGTTCTGACATGATTAATCTTATGAAAATTATTCAGTTGCACCCTGATTAGTTAAGCTAATCTCCCAGAAAGAGCCTCCAACCTTTTCCCTAAACATTTTTTTCTTTTAAAAATGGTAATTAGAAAAACTGTTGCAGTGTATCATTTATTAGTGATAGAAAGGTGAACTCAGTATGTCTTGTTGCACTGAACTGATACTAGAAAAGCAGTAAGTGGGGAGAATTGGATAAAGTCAGTGTCTGTTCCTCTCTCTGTCTATAGAGGTCTCAGGGTGCAGTGCAGGGGTGGCTTCCAGAACTATTTTCCAGGGGTAAGGTGAAGACCCAAGTGAACAGGGGAGGGAGTAAAAGAACCCGTCTCTGATTCGATTGTAAATGCTGTCTTATTGACGAATCAGTCCATCTGCATCCTCAGAAGATGGGACTGTGTATTCTCTGTGCCTTCTCCTGCAGTGAATTCTAGAACTTGGTTTACCCATTCCCAAATGCCTTTGGCCTGCCACGTCTGTGGCAAATTGGTAAACTAGCATGGAAATGTATTTCCTTAAAGCCAGCTCTAACTGAGAGGGGAGTATGATGTTCTTCTCCGAAGGATCAGATACCTTCACAGAAGTCCCCTGTGCACCACAAAGTAGTTTTTACCTTCAAAAGTATCAGCATCCTTTGGCGTACTGAGAGCAAAGCTACACAGAATAACGTCCTACAGGATTCAAACAGTAGCATACAAGAGCTCAATCATCTCTGAAGAGCTTTCATTTGACAAAGAGGGAAAAGGAAACAGGTCTTTGTTGGTTTCTCTTTTTTTAAGAAACAAAAGGCCATTCAATTCTCTTTTCCTTTTCCTCTTCATATTACACTCCCACAATTCGACATGGTTTGCTGCTGCTGCAGAAGACAAAGCTGGCCAGCTCCTTTGTCAACCACAAAATGCTCACCTTCTTAAAATCATGCAAATTTGTCTGTAGAAAGATCCACCTGTGAAAATGTGGGTGAGCAGTACTTACAGTCATTTCCATGGTCTTGTTGGTTTTAGGAGCATGGAATTTTCCCCCCCCACATCTGCTTTACAATATGAATCCAGATGGGATGGTGACTCATCGGTTTATCACAGGACAATTAGAAATCACGTCAAATAAATTAGTGGCTTCTTTCCCTACTGGATTGCTGAGGACACAGTTCCATTCCAAGAAAACCTCTTTCGCAGACGTGTACGCTGTGAGAATTGAGAGGGAAAGTTGACAAAGGAGCGAAACTAAACTCGGTATTCTTCCCTCCTTTTGGGAATGAGGCATAGGTCTGCAGTCAGCTCTATGTAGTGTAGGACTTGACTCAACCACAAGTAAAAAGGCTGTTTGATTAATCAGTTCCTAGCAGGTTTTATGCATTAAATTTACTTTTACAAAATCCAAAAGTTATTCTTATCCATACGTCTCAGTTTGATTAATTATCTATGGTTTCCCAGCACATACCACGATCACAGTAATAATGTTCTTTGGAGATATAATCATCAAAGAGCATCCCTTGGTTAGTGTGGTACATGAGAAGNCTGATTAATTATCTATGGTTTCCCAGCACATACCACGATCACAGTAATGTTCTTTGGAGATATAATCATCAAAGAGCATCCCTTGGTTAGTGTGGTACATGAGAAGGGCATCAATAATGAAACAGAACAGGGGCCATTAATTCGTTCTGTTTTGTTTTCAGTGCTTGGAGGTCGGTTTACTAGGTAGGGGGTACGGAGTAGATGGGAGGTGGTGGGGAGCTGCTGAATGGGGTTTGTGTATCAGAATTTTGCACTGTGCCTCTCAGCCAGTCCTCCTCTTGGGCCATGAGCCCTGGAGCTCTGGCAAGCCTTGAGGGCTGGGAAGTTCTTGTTTTGGCTCGCCAAGCTTTGGGTATTCCCGAGGCACAGAACTCTCGTTTGGAGCTAAATATGTGCTTATTCAACATCAGATGATTAGAAGAAAGTGCTTGCCTATGATTTGCGTGGTTTACATTTTAACCCATTGTTTACTGCAGATTTTAAGCAGTTTTTTTTTTATCTAAAAAGTTGGTGCGCTCTTGCTAATTAAGGATAAGAACAGAGGAGAAAGGCAAAGCTTTTAAAACCCGTATGCCCTTTCTTTCGATGGGTTTGAGGTGCTGTTAGCTGAGTTCACTTGGTGCCTCTACTGTGCATCAGTCTTTCTAAATACTCGGGACATATCAACATTTATGTCAGTAAATTCTGACAGTTTGGTTCTTTGTAATATCCCTTTTCCTATTTACATTTTCCCCCTGTGTTTTCATTTTTCCAGAACATGAATGTTTCCACTGTATAGATATTTTAGAACAACATGATGGTTGACCAGTTTATTGAATACTGATCTTTTCTCAAATGCAGTAGTCAAGGGCTGTGGCCTGGCAGGTGTTTTTACCGCGTACTAATGGGAGCAGCTGGGTTAGTGCCCTCGGGCAGAACTGAACCACCGTGGGCAGGGCCACTCCTCACATCTCCCTGTGGGTAATTAAGTGCTGTAGTGCTTCAGCCTGCTAAGGAAACGTCAGCCCTACTTCTCGGTTGATTTTTTTTTCCCCTGGTGGAGAAGAGAACAGCATGGTAGATCTTAACCATATAATGCAAGTACAGGACAGTTGGGAGAGGCATGTTTTCCAAGATCTCTGTATTTAGCTTTCCTGAACAGTCCTAAACCCAAATATTCAATTGTAGCATTACTCTAACAAGCCCAGTGAACAAAGTTCAGAGAATGGAATGCTTCGTTGTTATTTTCCTTTGGCATAATCTTGAATTTAAGTGGTTGGTCCATTTCCCTGGTTGAAGGAAACCATTCTTTCAACCTTCTGGAAAGAAAAAAAAAAGAATGCTATGAAATCTAATCATGTTTGCTTTGTAATCTGAAAACAAATTGCAAAGCTAGTAAGGGTACGGGGAACAAACCAGTTTAAAAAATTGGTGAGTTGGTCATAAAGACCCCACAGGGTACAAAATGTAAGCTCTACCAGAGATATATCTCTGACCCCATCAAATTCATATTTGACAGGTAAAGCAGAATATTTTTTTTTGTTTTTTGGGTTTTTTTGTTTGTTTGTTGTTGTTGTTGTTTTCAGTTGTAAATTCCACTTCAGTGGACTTTACTCGATTTGTAGCTGAAACCGATTGGAAGTTTTACAATGTGCTCCAGAAGTAAAACTCAGCTGAATGGGAATAGATTTTGTCGGATTACCATTTATTAAAGGACTTTTCTTATCTCTCCCTCTGGAGCACCCCAAGAGTAAGAGTACCCCTTGTTCTTTTTGCACTTTGTGCAAGTACTACTTCTTAATGGTGTTTCGAGATTTTTGGTGGTGGTGCTGGTGGTAGTGGTAGTGATGTCTGCCATTTGTGATTGGGACTTTATAAGTAAAGGATTGGTTGAAAGAAACTGAGCAAGTATTGTGGAAAGAGCAGTTTGTAGTTTAACTAAGTAGTTCATTCTCCCTCGGTCTTCTTTGAAGACCTCTTTCATGCTTTCTCTCCTGTGCGTCTGTCTATGCTTCTGTCTGCATCTCTCTCCTTTGGGCCAATTTGCCTATCTGCCTCTCTTTTTTAGTGGTAATAAAAACATACTTGTATAACTATAATTCCGTTCTGAAATAAGCACTAAAATTAAATCTGTGGTCAGTTGCTGCCTCCTTCGTGATCTGAAGACCCTCCCTGGTGATGCTCACGAGGCTTAGCTTAGGATTCCTGAGTTCACTGTAGCTGCAACTCTCTCCTCTGGCCTCCTGCGACCAGCACTATTTGCCCAGAGTGCTCAGCTGCTGGGCCCACAGTTGCTAGAGGTTCCAATCTACAAAATGTGTCCCTATTTCCATTAAGGTCTATTTCGTTTGGGAAAAGTTAAACGTGATTTTCCAAGTGAAAAATTTTAGAAGTGCCTGACCAAACTGTTTTTCTAATGGCTTTGTGTAAATGAATTCCCTGTTAAGTGTTTTGTTTTATCTATCTGCAGACGAAATGGGTTAAAAAGCTGAAATATTCTGTAGCAGGTTTTTTTTTATCGTAAAAATATAACATCGAACATTTGCAAAACAACCATATAGATGAAAATATGTGTGTAATTAGAAGAAAATAATAATAAAAATATTTTTAATTCTCCCACCAAGAAAATTACATTTTACATTGTGATACATTTGCTCGCACTTTTTTTAATGTAATATATATATATATATATACACACACACATACACTAGGCATTCTAGTCTATAAAGCCATTTGTAGATCACCTTCCTTTTCATTTAACCTTAGATCATAAATACTTCTAAACGAAGTTCTTCAAAAATATTACTTTAATGGCTGAACAGTATTCCATTGTGTGACTATACCACAATGTACTGAGAAATTATTTTTAGACAAGGTTAAAATGAGGAAATGTGTACATAAATTTATATATATATATATATATACACACACACACACACATACACACACCTGATTACTTTTTCAGGGAAAATGAAATTATTTTGTCAAATGAAAACCAATGGTTTCAAATATGTTATTTTCACAAAACAGATATTTAATATATGCATTTCTTATATTCGGCTTTTAATATTTTGGGGCATATATCCCACCTAATATATTAAAAAACAATCTAATTGTTTTTAACTATTTAAATTATCTAACTTCTATGAAGTAGTCATTATAATAAATGACTTTCAGGACAACTATTGGTATATATTTTTTTCTTCCTAATGCTAAAGAAATAGGATTCTTGTCTTTACTAAAAATAGGTATCTAGATATCTTGATATCTAGAAAAGCTAATTTCCAGCATCATACTCGACTTGAGGTAAAATTCAAAAAATTTAGCCATAAGATCTATGAACTTTTCATATAAACGTGGCTCGCAAAGTATAGGAAAGTCTAAATTACTAACATTCTTATTATGTAGCAACACTAATAATAGCTAATACACTGAATTCCTACTAGCTTCAGACACTGAAGTGCTTTGTATGCATTAAATCATTTACCCCTCATAACAATCCTGTGAGGTAGAATGACTTATTCACCCCATTTTATAAATAAGGAAAGCGAAGGTCAGGCAGGTGAAGTAACCGTCCGAAAGATACGCAACAATACGAGGAGGGATGGTATTCACTGCCAGGTCTAGCCCAGGGCATCTGCCCTCCTCACCTCTACACAACGCTGCCCCCTAGTGTGAGTGTGCGTACACACTGCGAGTGTCCCTGCGCCCAGGGGCTGCTCATTCAGAAATGACTTTGAAAGGTCTTCTATTTTATAGTACAGCGAAGAGCTTATGACCACACATACACTCACATACACACGTGCGCATATACATATAAATACATATGTGTGTATGTATTTGATATAAATGCACATGTATGTTTGACTATATGAGTAACATAAATATAAGAATATTTATATATACATAGGTGTATATATAAATTATATACTACATTTATATATGTAATAGATATAGATATATATCTATTACATTTACTATGTTTAAAGAGCTTTTGCTTACATTTTCCTGTCCATGAGGAAGGCCCAGCAGAGATTACTGAACCCATTTTCTAGGGGAGAAAACAGGCTTGGAGAAGTTACAATGACTTACTGAATGTCCTTCAGCGAGGAGAGGCAGAGTGCGGATTAAAACCAGAATTCTGTTAGTCTAGTGCTCCTTCTCCTCCCCTTCCACCAGCAGCGCCTCATCTGAAGCGTCTGAAGACACGAGCAGAAGCCAATGGGAAGTAGGAAGGGCAAGGAAGAGAGAGCTGCCGTTACATATGTAGATCTAGAAAACTCTAGAAATCAGACGGGAATGGCGGAGCAGCTCTCTGAAGATGAGAGTGTCAAGTTAACAGATAACAGAGAAGGAAAACCAACTCATTTTTTGCTTCCATTCTCCTCAGTAAGACGGATTAACTTCAAACAGAAAACAGAGGGAAGATAGAGTGAGCGATGTAAATACTAAACGCATAAATCCTTTCACGAAACAAGAGAACCTACAACTGACAGCCGAAGATAAATATAATCACATTTGGTTGGGGGGGATCATTGTTATTAATCTCAGTATGATATAAACAATTTCTAATGGCGCCTGTCAGATAACCGGCCGCCGCTCTATTGCATCACCTGGAAATGAAGATGGTGCTCATTGACTGGATAAGGTGAGGCCACAGGCATCGCATTTACACTGAGTCACTCATTGGCCTGTTCAACCTCCCCTGTGGTCAGGCACAAACATTTGTGAGGCAGGCACTTGGGCCAGAGTCCAGGTGGCACAGGTGCTTGAAAAATATTTGCTAAACTAGGTAGAATTGGAACCAAGTAGAATTGGAGCTCTTTCATGAGGTTGTTCAGGGACAAAAGTTCTCTTTCTCTAAAATACCACCTTAAGGCACAATACAGGGCCTTAAGAAAAGGCCAAAGTCACTCAAAATTTGTCCTAAGACAAAGAAAACGAATAATCCTTACAAATAAGACACATACAAAAACATTTTGATACCACGGAGACTTACTCTTCTCTTAATACTCTGATCTTGGCAAGATAGAATAATAACTGTGTACAATTCCATTTTAATTTATGCTTCAAATGAAAAAGTACTTCTTTTTTTAAAAAAGTAGCATTTTAAGTGTCAGAGAAAAGGCATATTAAACTATTATTTCTTTCTCGGTGATCATAAAAACACGCATTCTGAAATCAGGACAGCTAGATGCTTAGAAGCCCTACATATAGAGTAATAAATAAGATGAATGAATAATTGAAATTTTGCATTATGTGGCACCAATAGATTAATTTTTACAAGGGAACTTATTTCCAGTAATGATCTTAGGAAGTGATCTCTCATTAGTAGCTGTCAGTGAATGGAGGAGGTGGCCAGCCTTTACTACATAAAATGAAGCAACAGAGCTGAATTCACACAGATTTCTCTTAGAAGAATATTTTATGGGTAACTCATATCCACTCTAACAAGCCAAGCTGATCCTGAAGTACATCTTGCTGACAGAACATAAAAAGCCTTTTTTTTTTCATTGCTACCAAGCATAGAATTTGTGAATTCAAGCAACTGTTAATGAGTTTTAAGGGGACACTTAATGCATAACATGGAAAATAATACATCTTCTTTTCCAAATTCTGTAAAAATTTAATCCTCAAAATAGACATAACCATAAAAATAAAACTGATCTTTAATGGATGTTGATTCAGCAACAAAGATATTGCCTATTCAAATGTCAGATTCTTTGGAGGAGTAAATTTGTTGTGTGTGTACACACATGAGCGTGTGTGTGTGTGTGTGTGTGTGTGTGTTATGTGTTTCTAAAAATGGAACTGGTCTAAGAAGTTATAATTCCTCATAAGACCTACAAATGCTGTTCCCATTTGTGTTTTGCAAATTAGAAGTATTTTCTGCTACTCTTTTCTTCCTCTGCCTCCCTCCCTCCCTCCCCAGTTCCTTTCCCTCCCTCTCCCTCTTTCTCTTCCTTTCCTTCCCTCCCTCCTGCCCTCCCTCCCTCCCTCCCTCTTTTTATGTCAACCTTAATTGTTCAGGTCTTACTCTGATATCATTCTTACTCTGACACCATGACTTTCAGAGTGTACCATGCCTTTTTATCCATAATGAGTGACTATTAGCATCAATTTTTATTACATTCAAAACAGCCATCAATTTCTCCTTCAATTACATGTTTAAATGTCATGTGGTTATTTTCTGCCTTGTGGATTAGATAGTAATCAGAACTAGAGTGACTTTAACTTGAACTGACCCATAGAATAAAAGTGGCCTGAATTACAGAGAAATGAAGTGGGAAAATAAATATTTACAGTGATTGTCTGAGACGAGAAAGAATAGGTTGGTGTAGGAAAGGCTTTCAAAGACAAAAGTGCCAGAGGAAAGCTCTGTCTTCCTCAATTCTTGTCTCAGCCTTGGAACCGAGACAACCGTCTCTGTGTCAAGTGTCAAGAGACTTACGCACACATGCCCAAGTCTATTTTTGCTGGTTTTCTTGGCCCCATGCTCCTTCTGTCATGGGCTCTCCCTCTTTCAGAAGGGAGCACATTAAAGACTCCATGCCATTATGTTTTAAATCACGAGTTTACACATCGGTTGTGAACTGTAGCAAATTATTTGAGCACCCACCAGTTCCAGATACTGTTGAGAGCCCTGGGAATACAGCAAACAAGACAGCTGGGATTCTTACTTTATGGGGCTTTCAGTATAATGGGGAAGAAAGACATTAAACAAATAATTACGAATGTTAAGTGCTGTGGAGGAGAAGCCTGGCTCTTATAGAAATGTAACATGGAGGACCCTTCCAGGTGTGTGTGAATGAATGTATTTGTGGGGGGCGGGGCGGGGGGAGGTTGGTGTACAGAAAGCGTCCTAGGGGCGCTGTCACTGAGGCAGAAACCTGGAGGAGGCAGAATTGTTCGTACCGTGCCATTGGTGTTCAGTTCTCAGTTCCAAAACACGCCATTCACTTAGACCTTGATATAAGAACAGGGACCACCCCTGTGGTTGCACCTGGCCCGCTTTGTGTGACTCTTCACCGGTGTCTCCAGGAGTCAGCAGCTGCTTAGCAGAATTAGATGGGGAGATGTTGATGGGGAAAAAACTAATATTATGGAAAGAAGAGCATTATGTCTTTGAGGTAAAAGACAAATGTGTCATAGAAGTAGACAGTGGCTGGAAAAGAAAGCAAGGGCCCAATGGCTAAATGGCGCATGTAATCTTATGGCTTTATCATTTCGTACTAAAGAACTGGAAAGCCATTGGTATGAAAGCATTGAAAATGTTACTCAGAATTAAGATCGAATTGTAGGAAGGCAAAACAGGATGTGGAGTGTAGGGTTTAGATTTTTCTAGCGGTTATGGTGAGAGCAGACTGTGGCCAGGATTATGACCATGGCAAATTCTAGCCATATTAGGAAGTGGAGTGTATTGTACATGGGTGTGGGAGGTAAGAAATAGGGACAAGTCAAGAAAGACATGAGATTCCTGGCTTGTACCGTATCCTGAAATAAGGCCTAATGTGGGTCAGTTTTTGAGATGTTGAGTTTTAGGTGTTGATGAGACAGTCAGATGGAAATATTGAAGAGGAAACAACAGCTGGTTCTGGAGGGAAGAAGAGAGATCTTAGTTAGAGGTATAAATTTTGGAGTAAAATACCCTATTTGAGTACATTAAAATTAACTTTCTGAGTGTGCCTCTATAGCAAAAGTAAGGGGATTAGAAATCAGTACTACTAAAATAGTCAGAGCTTTCTGAAGCCCACATAAGTGGAGAGGAAACTTCTATATTCTAGTTTTTTTTTTAAACAAGAATGATTATGAATGGCTATATAGTTTATTTTATTTTATTTTATTTTATTTTATTTTATTTTATTTTATTTTATTTTATTTTATTTGCTGTGTAGTTTTCCATGTGCTACATTTTTTAAACCTGTCCCCTTATGTTATAATTTACTCAGTTTATAGCATATAACATGTTTTCACCCTTTCATTTTATATATAAATATCTGCTTCTTTGATGATTTCCTTAAAATTGTTTTAAGACTTGAATGTATTTCCAAAATTCTCTCCAGAACCACTTTACTAATTGAAACTACCAACACCATTGCATTAGCATGTGAGGCAAAGACTTTACAGCCCAGGGTTCTAGTGGAGAGGATTTGTGACCAAGGATTTTACTAGAGATGAGCTCTCCTTTTAGAGTTCCTTTGTTCCTGGAGAACTCCATTAACAGGGTAGGACCCTGAGGGGAAGAATCAAGTATATGGAGGCTGGCACAGACAATTCCTGTGGGTCTCCCTCCCACCCAGACTCTTCCTCTCTTCTCCAACTAGGCCCCAAATGCTAGACACAAGAGAGCCTTCAAGTACTGCCAAACCTACAGTGTATTTCTGAAATACTGTTTAAACAACCTGTTTGCATGTTTACCCCTCTGACTTTATTTTTGTTAAAACTTTTTTTTTTTAAGATTTTATTTA
The DNA here is from genome assembly GCA_002007465.1 of Ailurus styani. Classification (NCBI taxonomy): domain Eukaryota; kingdom Metazoa; phylum Chordata; class Mammalia; order Carnivora; family Ailuridae; genus Ailurus; species Ailurus styani. The sequence continues at coordinate 787,529 of LNAC01000130.1, read as the reverse complement.
TTTATTCATGAGAGAGAGAGAGAGCAGGCAGAGGCAGAAGCAGAGACAGAAGCAGGCTTCCCAAAGAGCAGGGAGCCTGATGTGGGACTCGATCCCAGGACCACGGGATCATGACCTGAGCCCAAGGCAGATGCTTAACCATCTGAGCCACCCTTTAACAAGGTGCCCTTGTTAAAACTTTTTATTAATTTCCTCGGTTTAGATAGACCTTCACTCAGACCCACTCTTTCTCATTTTTTTACGTCCATTCCAAACTCTTCCTTGTTGGATCCACTGGCGCAAGCCCCCGTCTTGGGTTTGCCATTATCACTGACAACTTTAGCCACTGTTGTTATCACCTATGGGGACAAGAACCTGAACCTTTTCCCGAGCCCTGGAACACAGTAAAGCCAACTGGATCACAGATGGTCTAGTGAATGCTCCAAAATCATTCTGAGAGTCACACCAACACTTAGAGAATCAACTGGTTAACTTTAATTTAGAAACAAAGTTATATACATGTAATAACAGAAGTGTGAAAAGGATTGCATTCAGGATGTTTGTAGTTATAGCAAATTGGTATAAATCTTAAATAAGAAGACTTGAACTCCTTGTTGGAAATGGCCAACCATATTTACCACCTAACTGTGAAACGCAACGATGAAGATAACATTTTCAAGTAAGATTTTTTTTTTCATTCCTTTGGTGGCCATGTGATCTCGATAGCAGATGGTGACTTCCTCTACAGTCCTCTTTCTCCCCTAATGCTTTCCCCTTCCCATCCTGGTACCCTTAGATTGTTCCTGAAATGTTCTGTCCTCCCCTTGGCTTGAGCAATGTCTACTATATATTTTGAGTTTTAGTGTCAATTTTGCAGAAGAGTTTTCCAAAATGCCCAGAGAGGGAAGGATTTTTTGAGGTGTAGCCCCCAGAACCCCTGGGAATTCCTTCATCACATTTGCCACACAGATTAATTTAGACCAGAAACCGTGTGTATATACTCACCTCCCCCGCCACCCTCACACTTTTACTGTTTTCCCACCTTGCTCCATTGAATCTGCCCTCCAGTCTGTGAATGATACCCTAGGCAGGTCCTATAATTGTTCAGACATTTTGGATACTAAAACTCAGGCTAGTCCTTGGAACTTCCAATCCTGGATCTGATTGAAAACTTCCCTCCGCTTCTCTACTGGGCTCCAGCTATCTGCTGAAAATGAAGGCCTTCGGTTTGCAGCAGCCACCGCTTGAACTCTCTCCTAGCTGGTAATTTCTGCCTCTCTGACTTATCCTCCCTAGCCACCCATGTCTTTTTATGGCCTTCCTTCGAGTGCCAGCTCTTTCATGGGATATATTTTTGGATATCATATGTGTCTGGGGACAGCCGCCTGGAGTCCCAGGATATGCCAACTCTCATGCACCTTCCCTTTCAGCTTAGGTGTCAGTCCGTAGTGAACAGTGTTTCACCAACAGACTCTTGCTTCTGAGGCTTCCTGATCTACCAGTTGACCTTCTCAGGAGCTGGTGTTGGTGATGTTCAGTATCACCTGAGCTTTGCTGTGTCCATGTCAGGACTCGTGTAGTCATGATGCACCACAAAATACTGGCCATGCAGCCTGCTCCCTCCCACCAGCCCTCCAATGATCTTGTCATTGTCTTGACAGTGTCTTGTCAATGGCCTCTCCTGTGATCCTGTCATTGTCTTGATCTTTGTCTTGCACAAAGGCTGGTCAACATCTTGACCAAGCTGTTATCTCTCTCCTAGACTCTTGCAATAACCTCCAACTGGCACCCTTAGCCCTTTGGCCTGGCTTTCCCAAATAAGCAAGCTGATTCTGTGATAATGGAAGACAGATGACCCTGATACTCAAAATCCTTAAATGATTGTTTTCCAACTCATTCCAAGTCAAAGACACACTTTTTGCAACGCTTTCAGGGCCAAGTGATTCAGCCTCACCAATTCAACAGCTGAATCTGCCCCCACTTGGCTCTAGGCACATTGGCTTTCTTGATGCTCCTCAAACACCCCAAGCCAGTCTTGCCTCAGGACCCATGCACTTTGTTTCCCCATCTGTACGGATGTTCTCCTACTACCTTCATGGCTCAACCCCACTTCTTTAGACTCTGCTCAAACATCACCTTATCCCAAGTCCTCTCCAACAACCCACATTACATGTCAATCTTCTGACCCTCTCACCTCCTTTGTTTTTCTTTGTAACAGTTATCACCACTTGACATATTATGTGTTTATTTCCCATCTCTATAAACCACGTCCACAACAACACATAAACATAAAAAGAAGTTACCTTCATGCACGAGGTCAGAGACTTTGCTTTGTTCATCTCGGTATTCTCAGTGCTTAGAGAAATCTCTAGCAGGTTCATGGTAGGTATTTAATATTTAGTGTGATTGAATGAATAAATAAGTCCACTAATTAATAATCAGTGAATCTGTTTCCTAAGTAGACATTTGAAGTAGAAAATGGAATGCCTGCCTCACCTTTATGCACAAGTCACACTGATATCCACCTGACTTTAGTGAGAACAACGGCTTGCCCTCTTCCACTCAGAGCACAGCATTCTGCATAGGCGAAGGATCCCCAGCCACCTTCTTCTCTGCCCAGTTCTCTCCTCACATAGAGTGGGATGAGTCGGTAAGACAGCTCTGGCAGCCTCTTATTAAACCCTGGGGGAGGCAGAAGTCTGACTCTTATTGTTGGCTCCTCCTGGAGCTGTTTTTTAAATTAAGGGTATTTGTCCCTATAGTTCTCAACTTTGGATATTTAGCTGTATTTCCAGAATAAAAAAGAAAAAAAAATCCTATTCAACATCTTATCACAGATTTATAACAACTTGCAGGATGTCCCCCTTTAACTCGATTATATAAAATGTGAATTAAAAAAACTGTAGCTGACTTGTTTGTTCCATATTCCGCCCCATATTTGTTTGCATGTGAGGAATCCCATGTGCCAGCCGGGGTCCTAGTATATATTAGGTGCCCGATAAATACAGTCTTCTGAGCCTCCCTACTTAAAATCAGTTCTCGTTCAACTTCTGCCAAGTAGATGCTCTGTCTTTGGCCTTGTTTGCTTTGTTTCCATGTTAAAGTCACCACTCCCTTCTGGATGGCCTCTGCACTTCTTATTCCTGCATGAGGGGCAATTAGGATGCTTAGCCATTATGAAGGTCAGAAATGATTTCTATATCCTGAGCAAGCTTCTCTCTCCCTCCTCATCTTAAGTGACAAATTCTGCCAGAGCTCTCTGAGATGACATTACTGCAGTGCCTCCAAGAGAAGAGCATTCTAGAATTTCATCATGATAGATTTACATTTTCAAAAAATATATATGAGAGCCAGAGATATTGCCACATCAAATAAAAAAAAGGCTTTTCATCCTATGGCACCATCAAGTGCCATTTGGGCAATAGGCAGTTCTGANCATGAGAGCCAGAGATATTGCCACATCAAATAAAAAAAAAGGCTTTTCATCCTATGGCACCATCAAGTGCCATTTGGGCGATAGGCAGTTCTGATAAGAAACTGTTAAATTAGAAATAAATCTTCAACTTTCCATTTGAGGAAGTGGTCAATTTCTTTATCTCTGCCATGTCATTAGCTCTTTAGACACTGGGGCCATTGAATAATTTGATTCGTCTAGGACACTCCATAGCATTAGTAGTTAATACATCTTTGAAATAGCTTTCATTATTCTGTACTACTGGTAGGTTCTAGTCACAGAATTATTCAATAAAGGATATCTTTACAGAGTAGGCACATGATTTTTTTTCCCCAGTGGATTAAAAAAGGGCAGTGTTTCATGAAAGTACTGAATTAATTTGTGATAAGAAATATGGAACGAGGAAATAGGAAGGGACCCTGGTGAACTCTACTTGGTGTTACAGATTGCCTTATAAAACCTTAATCAGACCTTCATCAACTTACTAACTCCAGATAGGTCAACTGGTGCTGATAAAGTAAAACTTCCCTTTAACAAGTAAAGAGAATTGTTTTTAAAGATAATCAAACTTTATATGTTTATATTTGTCTCTCTGAAGCAGGTTCAAAGTCCTTTATAAACCTCACTGTCCTCTAAGAGGGGCAGAGAAAGATGGCCGTTTCCCAAAATATTAAAGCACAACCTGGTTGAGCTTTGGTTAAGAAGGGGAGTCTACCGCAGGGTCAGAAATCGCTTTCAGATTTCCTGACTCCTGGTTCAATGGTCAGATCGGATCTTATGTTCCGTTATGACTGCGGTTTACCCTGGGAATTTGACCAAGCGTTTTCTGAGAAGAACTTCTACATGAGACTTTCTGGGACTACATATGCATGATAACTTATGTATGCATATGTATGCATATAACTTACATTATGTAAAATAAGCTAGAAGAGAAGAAATTGGCAGAGCATTCAGTCCTTGTAGAAATGTGAACAAGTCTGTAAATTTCACTAATTGAGGCCCATTGAAGGAAGGGCCAGTCTGAATTCATAAGACTGAATTCTGAGATCTTATAAGTAAATTGGATTAATACTTCAAAGTACACCAAGAGGAAAAAATGTAGGAGTTGACTGAGTCACTAAGCATATTTTATATTCCAAGCACTATATGAGCAACTTTGTCTATGATATTTAGAAACATGTAACCTCCATGTGATAGAAATGCTATCACCTTCATTTTAAAGTTTAGGAAACAAAGGACTAGAGAAGTTAAGTAATTCTCCTACTGTCACACAGCTAATAAGAGGTGGTAGCTAAGAAAATCTGTCTTCTGCTGTCCCTTACCACAGCTTTCCTATTTCTGGTAACACAAAAACTGAAGTTAATCAGTGCAGCAAAGACAAAACCCAATCCTTATCTACATCAATTTATCAGCACTAGCACATTTATAATTAGATTTTCATACATAAATGCTTAGTGTAAAAGTATTTGGAATATCCCTTATATTAGGAATTGGAAATATATTCTTTGCATTTTAAGGGGCTGGAGGCAAGGGAGGTTCTGGGATTGATAAACCTGGTAAATTTTTGGTTTGATCCTAGGCTGTGTCATAATTAGAAGAATCAAAATTACAGGGCATGATATTTTCAGTTTTATACTTGCTGGATCTTCTAAGAAATGGACAAAGATACAAAAGGGAAAAAACATTGATATCATGAAAGATAATATTTGAGCTGGTAAAACTGTTCTTTAACTCTGTGTCTACCATGTTTGTTTTAATTTACTGGATTAAACTGGTCACCTCATTCAACAAGACTGTTGCCTGGCTTAGAGCAAGCCTAGGATGAATAAACTCAAATCCTTCCTTCTTCCATTCAGTCACTTATGTCTTTAATGAAGCACCCATCTAATCAGCAGACTGGCAGGCACTTGAATGAATACAAAGGTGAATGAGACAAATATTGGAGTTCACTGTTAAGGGGATGGGATGAGGGCAGAGAAGGCAGTGGTTCATAGAGTGGAAGGCAATCACAATGTCGTGTGAAGGAATCTACAAGATGAACCTGGAGCTTCTTATGGTTCCAGGAAGTAAGGAGATACTAAAAACAAAAATCTATCATGGGGATATATGAACTCCTCTAGGTGCCAACTGAAAGTGTTCCCAGTGGCCAAAGCTGGAACAATTTGAGCAACAAAATAAAGCAATAAAACAAAATAATATTAGATTAGAGCCCGAAGTATAAAGTATGTATCCATGAGTCATTGGGATGTGAGTACATGACTAGATAGATAGATATAAATCTCCTCTGGAGAAATTTGTAAATATTTCTTGTCGTTACTCCCCTTTTAAGGAGGTAAAATACAATGTCCCAATCCTGAAGTGTGGGCTGTGCAGAGACATTTTCAAAAGAAAAAGAATGACTCTACAATGGGTAACATTAACAAGCCTATGTTAAGCCAGGCAGTCAAGGTTAATATCAACAGTGATAAGTCATCGTAGCATGTCCTCTTGATAGGATGTGATGAGAATGGTACTTTATCTCTGTGGTCTTCTTTCCAAAACACATTCTCCCAGTCTCCTGATGAGAAAAACAACAGATGAATGCCAACTGAGGGAGATTCTGCAAAATACCTGACTAGTATTCTTAAAATTGTCAAAATCATCAAAAATAACGAAAGTCTGAGAAGCTGTAACAGCCTAAGGAGACATGATGACTACATGTGATGTGGTATCCCAGATAGGATCCTGGAACAGAAAAAGGACATAAGGGAAAACTGAGGAAGTCTAAATAAAGTATGGACTTAAGTTAATAGGAAGGCATCATTATTGGCTCATTATAATGGGAAACTGGATATAGGATATAGAGGAACTCTCTATTTTTACAACAATTCTGTAATTCTGAAACTGTTCTAAAAACATGTTTATTTTAAAGTTTGTGTTTGATAATGCTTAAGAGAGGAATCCATTTAAAATATATGAATCCAAAGTTCAAAATCGAGAGCAATTGGGCAGCTACTCCTATTTAAAATTCACTGGTCAAAGACAAATAGAATTAGAAACCTGCTCTTGAGTTTATGTTCACTGCTGATTGATTGGGTTCACTCTGAGTCATTCAATTCTGCTTTGGTGTATGATTTGGTAACCAGAACCCCACTATTAAGAATGATTAATAGTAATAATCAGCCTCATTGTGCCCCTTAGCTACAACACATGAGAGATATAGAAAATGTCAGATGACAAGGATGAACCTCCAACAGCTGGTCTGTTTTATTCTTTTAGCTACTCTCTTTTCAGGAGCCCTAACATCTGGGCTCATTACTACTGGGGTGCATGTCAGAACATAGTTACTAAACATTCAGAACACAAGCTTTTTCCACCATGTAATGTAGTTGCTTTAAGGATTACTTTGGCTGAAGGTAATTTTACCATAAGAAATCATTTTAGACTTCTAGCTCTAGGAGAAAGTCTAGATCCCATCACTACTTCCTGTTTGCTGCAATTTCAGATGAACTGTTTGCCTGGGTTTACAAATTAGAAGTTTCATACTTAGTATCAAAAGATGGGTCCTCATGGAAAGATGCCACCTGTCAGTAATTTGTTGAGTATCAACTACATGGCAGGCATTCCTGTAGTTGCTGAACAAAGGAGACTTAAAAGCCCCTCCCTTAAATTTTGGTGTGGAAAGACAATAATAATGTAAAGCAGTAAGACGTTTCATATTATTATGGATGCTTTGAAGGAAATAAAATGGAAAGTAGTTTTATGTAAAGGCCTCAAGAATGGCAAGGAGTCATCCAAACAAAGAACTAGGTGAAGAACATTCCAGAGGCAAAAAGAAGTGCAAAAACCCAACAGTACCTGGGTGGCTCAGTCAGTTAAGCATCTGCCTTCAGCTCAGGTCATGATCCCGGGGTCCTGGGATCAAGCTCCTTATTAGGCTCTCTGCTCAGTGGGGAGCTTCCTCTGGCTCTCTGACTCTCTCTTTCTCTTTCTCTCTCATGAATAAAAAAATAAAATCTTAAAAAAAAAAGTGCAAAAACCCAGAAATGGGGACTCACTTGATATGGAGAGCTGGGATTCAGGGAGATAATTCTGGTCAGCTTGCACAAGTAACATCTAAATCCTACATAGAAGGTCCCTGAGGGGGCGCCTGGGTGGCTCAGTGGGTTAAAGCCGCTGCCTTCGGCTCAGGTCATGATCCCAGGGTCCTGGGATCGAGGCCCACATCGGGCTCTTTGCTCAGCAGGGAGCCTGCTTCCTCCTCTCTCCTCTCTCTCTGCCTGCCTCTCTGCCTACTTGTAATCTCTCTCTCTGTGTCAAATGAATAAATAAAATCTTTTAAAATAATAAAAAAAAAAAAAAAGAAGGTCCCTGAGGCCATGGTAGAGCATTTGAGTTTTACCCTAGGAATGATATGAAGCCAGTAGAGGGTTTGCGTAGTAGACCTGATTTATAATTGTGAAGGAATGCTGGCAATTCTGTGAAGAAGAGGTTGTAGGGGAAGACTGGACAGCATTAAGAAGCTATTCAAGTTGCTCTGGAAATAGACAGTGCTAAGTTAGATTAGGAAAGTGAAAGTGGGGATGGAGAGAAGGGATATATTTAGAATTTACAGGATCATAGATGGATTAGGTATGGTAAATGATGGAATGAGGAATAACTCCTAGGTTTTAATTTTACCTGGAAAAATTTAATTAACTGGCTTTGCCTAGATTTAGATGACTGAACCCAATAATAGCAGAACGGATTCATTTAAGAGCATGTATAAGGTCTTCAGCCTTTGATCTCCTACTAAAAGTATATTCTCTTTTCATAACAAATTTCAAATATCCCTGCACGTTAGAGTAAGGTGAAACCACTTGGGTATTATTTTGTGAAAAGCCTTTCATCATTGAAGAACGCCAAAGCTGCTACCCTCCCCTACCTCCATCTACCTGCCAAACTGGATCATCCATAGACTCTTTGTACTGCTTAGCACCCCCCTCCATCCCAGCCAACACTCAACTACACTCAAATTCATCACAATCCAATGATTCTGAGTGTGAGCTTCAGAAGACTCTATCTACTACCAGATTTGAACAAGGCAACTGCAAGATTTGATATACCTGGAGAGTTAGAATCCCCAATATTTTTTCTAGATTCAATCACATAAAATATATGTCCATTCTCTCTTTTCTTTCTGCCTCTTTCTCTCCATATTTTTCCAGAAATTTCTTCGTTAGTATCCACTCAAATTCTAGTCCTTATTTAGCTTGAGATTGGGCAGTTAGCTTGAAATTGGGAGGGCAGAGTGTTCGGGATAAGTCTGGGGCTCTCAGAGAATGAGGAGAGGAGGTAGGAGGCGCCAAAATGGAGGAGGAGAAGAAGGACAGGAAAAAGAACAAAAAGGGTTTAAGATACGGATTTAGGCATTGTCTCAGCAGCTTTTCATTCAAGGTACTACCCAAAGATTTGATTTCTCAGCCCAAAGCTCTTTCTGACTTAATGTCTGAAGGGTTTCTTTCTGCATGATGACCAGCCCTCTCAGTTTGCTTTGGACTGTGCTTTTCTAACTCCAACAGTGCTAATCCGCAGCCTGCCTTTGTCCAGTGACCCTCTGCTGCCAGTCACCTGCTGTAGGTCAGGCTTGATCCGAACTTGCCTACTGCCAGATCTTACCAATTCAACATGTGGGTGAGACTCTGTTATGAAACAGGAATTGGCACCCCAATTTTCCCCGTGTGGTTCCCAGAGAAACAGAAGATTTTCCTGTCTTTAGTGTCTTCATATTATGTTGGCAAAGCAGAAGTGATCAGGTCCACCATTGTTTGATGACTATAAATATATATGTTCTTTCTTAACCAAAGTACATCAATAAAGATGTAAACAACAGAATATATAGAAATACATTCGGAATATATTTAAATACTTACTATAATTATAAATTCTGCTTAAATAATAAAAAAAAATGTGATCTTCCTGAAGTTTCCATTTTAGGCTGGCATGAAAGAATATCAGTCTATCCAGTCAAAGGAATATTTACACATTTTTTAAAAGTGTGGCGAGAACAAAAATGAGGAAAGGCAACAGTCAGTGAGGTGACCTAATTTTTTTTTAAATAGATCGAGCAAATTAGTTCATTATTGCCTTTGGTTCTAATCCTGATACACTAGGATACCAAACTGATATCAATATTGGCTAATAGCCAAACATGGTGAACCATTTCTTCACCTCATATCAAGATAAAAAAGATAGAGATACCTATTCTACAATAATAAATTTGTAACTACAAATAACCACTTGCCAGAAGTGTTTCATATTTTTTTCTTCTAAAAATAAAAATGAATGAATTTCTGATTCATAGCTGAATAGTTGAGTTAAAATGAAAATCTGGCTTTTACTTAATATTTTAAAATATGGCCTTTTGCATTCATATATTTCAAAAGGATTTTTTTCCTTCGGGATTAAAAAAAAAAATCTAATATCGTATGTAACTACGTCTCAATTACCCACATTTGGAAAACTCACATTGACAGTTCTTCATAGAAATGTTTAATCCCAGTCCAGCTTACTCCTGCCACTCACTTCTGGGGTGCGCCCTACTGCCGTCATTTGGCATGCGCTCAAGGAATGAATGCAAACATATTTTAATATTAGTTCTAGAAAAGCATTAGCAGGGAGGTGAACCTCCCAGGGAAAATTCACATAGCGTATTTGAAAGTCAAATAGAAAATGGTTTTGGATTATCAGTACCATCCTGGGTTTCCATTCGGACATATAATTGAGACGCGCCCATGGTCCTGTGTTCATAAGCTGTGTACCACATGTAGTCCATGGGAAAAAAAGAAAAAAAAGAAAGATTCCTGAAACGCAAATTAAAATAAGGAAGCCAGAGAGTGTGGTAGAAACAGTGGGTCTTCATAAAGAGAGAGGTGGAGCTGACAAATGTTTTTACTTTTTCTTTTGCATGAGAAAATGAAGTTTTAAATGATATGCAGCCAGAAGCAGATGAAATTATAGCTCTCAGACACTTTATAATTCTGAAACAGATATGTGATTGATTGCAAGGTGGCATTGCTGCTGGCAGTTTTTGTCGGCACATTTTGATGATGCAGTTTCTTAGGTGAACTTCAAGTACATCAGTGACTCTCACTACGCCTCAGACACGTTGAATGATTTTGAGGCTAATAATTTATGAGAGCTTTTGGGCCAAGTTATTAGATTTGAGTCAGGAGAGATTTATTTTGTTTAATCCTAGACTCCTTGCTGTGTATTCTGTTGATCTCATCTTATTTTGCTGGTAAACAAATATGTAAAACTTTAATGTGGATGTATCCCCTTTCTAACAGAGCAACATCCCCCTAAGGAGGTTTCCCATGTGGAGCTCTTCCACGAGTCAGTGGTTTGGGAGCCGACATGTTTCTTGAAAAGCAGGATGGGTAGAATGAGGCGTTTTAAGTTGGGATTTTATCAGGGGGAAACTGATTGGGAAAAGGAAATTATTTGTCCTTCATTAGGAAATTAAAGGACCATCTACCTCGGAATTTATTATATTCCTGGTATTTCTTTTTGAAGTTGAGGATGATAGTAGATTTTAGGAAATATAGTGTTCTTACGAGCCTTTTAGGGTCTGTAAATGCCAAATCAAGAAGAAATGCTGAAGTGTTATGAGACAAGGTCTCAAGCCCTTTTCTTAGACAGAGTTCTTTGGGCTGTATGTTTTTCAGAATCTGCTGAGTATCCTGTACATCAAATTTAATTTATTTAAGGAAAATTTAAGTCATTTTTACATTGTCGCTGACTTGAAAAGAATTTCAGGGTCTTTAAATCTCTTTTATGAAATATTTTAAAATCATAATTCTGGTGCATTTTCATTGTGTTGTGTGGAAGAAAGAAGTGTAAGTATGTGTTTCTTTGTTATTTTTTACGTATCTCTAGGCATTCTTTTGCCTAAAAAGACCCATGGAGAAGCAGCATCATTCTTCAAAAAAAGTGCACATATGTACAATGCGTAAATATAGTGATGGGACATTCCTCTTCCCCTGGTCCTCCGAGTATACATAGGAAGCCTTCACACATGGCCTGTTACAGCCATGGTTTGCCTACGTGACATTTTCTCTCTAGTGGCCACTACGGTGTCCTTGTGTCCTTACATACTGAGTGCCGGTCTTCCTCTCAGACCATGATGGCGTGCGTGTGAATCGCCCCGTGAGGCTTCTCCACTCCGAGGACCCTTACAGGACGCTCATATCTTCTCTCTTCAGAAAAAACTAGTGCAGCTTCCTTTTCCTTCCTCATGCCCTCCGATCCATCCAGATGTACTAACCTGTCTACAAAATGTACCCACAGAGTAGAGGTGCACAGCCATCATGAAAAGCTAGCCTCTTGTGATTCATTTACTATCGAAGGCACTGAGGATTTGAAGATTATTTTCAGAAAGAGCTATTCCAGTGAAATGATACCACAGACATAGTTAGATCATTATAGACATAGATTAGATTCTACACTCTTGCTTTTTTCCCCAAGTATCTTCAACTTGCCTTTTAGCAGGTTTTATTTGGGGGCAGAGTTGGGGCAGGGACAGGGGAGGTTTATGCTGCTCTTGTCACTTCTCATTGTGTTTTTCCTGAACATTCTTTGTGGCAGCGATATTCTTTGAGGCATCCAGACTCAAAATCGTAATCATCTGTCCGCCCTCCCTCCCTTTTGCCATCCTTATTGATGTACCAAATGTTGCCAATTCTTTCCTCAAAATCCTGTTTTAAATCATTGTTTTCTTTTTATCATGAATAGAATGCCTTAGTTCAAAACATTAAATCCAATGTGGGAGATTCCCATCCTTCATTTTGGTAGATCACAATAACGAATGTATTTTCAATCATGTGTTTTTCCTTTTTCGATCTTAAGCATACTAAGGAGAAGGGATGTGTGTGTTTGTTTTGCTCTGTTTCACAGACAGAAACACTGGGGAGCAGAAAAGCACAGTCGCTGAGGACAAACCGATCTGGAACATAAGTCTGACCTTATGTTTCTCATCCGTGTTCCTTAGCTCAAACTGCCGACTTGAGTAACTGAGTTACATTTGTCCGTAAAGATGTTGAATGAGTTGTTTGAAATAGTCCTTCGAGTTGTTGTGATCTTGAAAAACATCATATTTAAATTAAACATTAATAAAGTGCCAGACACGTGGAAATTGCTTAATAAATGGTAATCTTACCGTTTGAAAATTCTTTTGTAGAGATATGTCCTGATGGCAGGCCTCTCAAATTACGAATGTATTTATATTGTATACGTATATAAAATATATTCCTATAAAATTAGAAAATACCTTTATATATTTATATTTATGTATCAGACATGTTTGATTCATTGCAATCTTGTCTCTTGCCAAATTATCTCAGAAAAATTATTTTTCTATGGATTCCTCTTGCCATTTGTAAGAAAAGCCAAATACGGTGCATATAATAGTATTGTTTTGAAACACCTGTCCTCAGAAAAAGGCATAATTTCTCAACAGGAGTCTTTAAATACCAGAGCCATGACTACTATAGATTTCCAAAAAAGGCACACATTTACATGAGTAAGAGTAGGCCTAATAACCCATGAGAAATGGTTTTAATATGGAAAGCAGATGGAGAGATGGTGATTTGCTTATCAGAACTGAGGAAATTAGAGCAAAAAGCTTTGGAGAGAGGGACATAATGAGAAGCAAGCCAGTTAAGCCCACACAATTCCACAAATGCCTAGTGATCTGAAACACCAGGTTTTGTGGTTGGAAAATCTTTGTAAAAATCAGTTAGACACCCCCCACCCCCAGGCCCCTCTGCATTCTCCACAGCTGAGTGCTTATTCTAGGGCCGTGCACAAGAAAGAAAATGTAGACTAGAGCCTCTCTAACCAGGAGATGCAAGCACAGGAGGAGGAAGCAGGATTGGGCTCCTGGACTGAAAACTGGGGAGGGGCCTTGTGTTCAAGGCTGCCCTGAATGGGGAAGGCTCATCTCTCTCCCTGCACCTGGCCCCAGCTGTCTTCCAACTCTGGAGCAATACACTGTGTGAGCCTTGTCTAGGAATGGACAGGCTCAGATATCTGTAGGCTTCCTCCAACGAAAATCGACTCTCTGACCCATCAGTCTACACAGAAACCTGCCAGTCACTAAGCCCCATCCATGTGCAGAGAGAGTCTAATCCCTATCTTTTTTTAAGTTTATTTATTTATTTGTTTTTGCTAGGGAGAGAGAGAGAAGAGGGATCATGAGCAGGGGGAGGGGCAGATGGAGAAGCAGACTCCATGCAGAGCAAGGACCCAGAGGTGGGACCGAATCCCGGGATCCTGGGGTCATGACTGCCCAGAAGGCAGACACTTAAAGATTGAGCCACCCACTCACTGGGTTAAGCCTCTGCCTTCGACTCAGGTCATCACCTCAGGGTCCCGGGATCGAGCCTCAAATGAGGCTCTCTGCTTGGCTAGGGGTCTGCTTCTCCCTCTCTCTCTGTCTGCCTCTCTACCTGCTTATGATCTCTCTCTCTCTCTCTCTCTCTCTCTCTCTGTGTCAAATAAATAAATTTAAAACAAAAACAAAAACAAAAAAACATTGAGCCACCCAGGNGTGTCTGTGTCAAATAAATAAATTTAAAACAAAAACAAAAACAAAAAAACATTGAGCCACCCAGGCACCCCCAATCCCCATTTTTTTTATAGCAACTTACTCTTAAATGTAAACAGACAAAGATGCCAAGGCATTTTAAGAAAGCCTCTTCATGTGAAAGGCAGAATATAATCCTGATGTAAAATAAAACCAGAGAAAAGAAAAAGTGCAGAAAGCAGAATACTTCAACGTATGATAATATTTTCAGAAACATAAAATATAATATTTTATATATAAAGAAATGAGTCTTATAAAAATACCACAAGTTATAAATATATTGGTATATTTGGAAGATGAAGTTGAAGAAATCTCAGAGAGAGAGAGAGGAAGAAAGAAAGAAAAGAAAGGGAAAAGGAAGGAAGGAAGGAGAGAAAGAAAGAAAAAGAAAGAAAGAAAAAAGGAAGGAAGGGAAAAGGAAGAAAGGAAGGAGAGAGAGAAAGAAAAGGAAACAAAGGAGGGAGGGATGAAAAAAAAAAAGGAAAGAAAGAAAGAAAAGTAGAATAATCTATATTATTTGGAGATGAAATATCAAACTACTTAAAATTCCAAANGGAAAGAAAGAAAGAAAAGTAGAATAATCTATATTATTTGGAGATGAAATATCAAACTACTTAAAATTCCAAAATGGTGAAGAGAGAAGAAAAAATGGAAACTTTCTAAAAAATGATTTAAAAAAATACAAAAACATGCAGGAATTAAAGCTGTTTTTGAATTTCTGTATACCAGGAGTAAAGAAAATGTCCTAAAAGATTCTAGGGGGTAAAGATCATTAATATGAAAGACAGTGAAACATCAGATATTTCCACTTAATACACCAGACACTAAGAAAATGGAGGGATTTTTTTTTAACTTCTATTTCAATATCACTTTTAAATGTTTATTTTTATGAAGGAAATACATAGTTTAAAATCAATTGATGGTAGGTCTCAAAAAATAACTTCCTGTACACCTTTCTTGGAAAGCTTCTGGAGGCTCTGAATCACCCAAACAAGAGATTAAACCAATAAAGAAGGATGAACAGATGGTGAGCCTCAAGAGAAGAGTAGTTCCAGAGTACCAGGAAAGAGAAATCCAAGATGCCTACTAGAAAGTTAAACATTTAAAAGTAAAAATTTAAATTGGAAATATAATGAGAGTAAACATCATTTTTACATCAGTGAAAACATGACGAACATTTAATAAACAAAGGCACCATCCTAAAACATGAGTTGAGAAACAAGCTCTGTTTTAGGAAATGTGTGATATTGAGTGTAAAGAGGGATATAAGCAGGTGAATGATAACATCCTGGGAGTCAAGGTATAAACAACAGGGAGCTGGAGTCTGAAGGAGTGTGGGTCTCCATGTCAGCCCCAGAAGGAATCCTGGGAGAGAGGGCATGTTCACAGAGTTCCGTTCTTCCCACGGTGACACCAAAAGTCCCGAACTTCAGGCCTGAATCTTCCCAACAGACATGCTTCCTCTTTCATCGTCCCCTCTCCAAGTCTCTTACCCCACACCTCTCCCCCTAGAGAGGCTGCTCTACCAAAGGTTCCTGAAGAGAACTGGTACCTGAAATAAATCACATCAATGGCAGGAAAACAGGGGACAAAGGCATGCTGGACATGTTGCCAGGAGGGACTCAAACTCTCTTAATTCTCCAACTTAAAGATAGGACTACAGAATGGGGCTGTTTTTAATCATCAATATTATTAATAGTTTGGCTTGCTCGCACATTACTTCTAGAAACAAGACAGCATTTGGGAGTTCAGCAGGATGAATCAGAAGCTACCCCCGTCTCTCTACACGTTTATGATTCTTGGAATACTCACCATGTGCCAGGCTCTGGGCTTAGCCCTTCAAGGCATGTAGATATGGATATGTTTGTTTTTGTGCTTGCATGTATTTTTTTCCCTAAATATGGATCGTATGGTATAGTCATCTTTTCAGTTCTTTCATTTTTCCCCCCATACCTAAAATTCTTAAAAAATGTCCTGACTTATTTTTAGAAAACGCATGCTGGTCTCCAGCTATCCTCAGTCACTCTAGCAGGTTCTTAGAAACCATTCCTGATTCTGGGTGGCCAGATTCACAAATTTGTTGGCGTAATCTTGGGCAAAACATTCTTGTCCTGGTTTTCTCTGTCTATGAAATAAGGAAGCTGCATTAGATGTGCTATAAATATCTTTCCAGCACTGAATTTCTCTGATCCTGGGACACCTAATACCCAAATGTGGCTTTTAGAAATCACACACTTTTTTTTTTCTTTTAACAACTTAAAGATATAATGCGTATATGTGTCTCGTCAGCATTTCCCATGGTGACAAGAGTGCTTGGGGTTCATTTTGCACTTCTGGTTTTCCAATAAAGTGTTAGGTAGCACTTTCAATTGACTAAGAAATGTGGTAACCTAAACAAAAGAGTTACAGGGTACAGGAGGCAGTATGTTTTAACTGAAGTCACAAAATATCTTATAAATTCCATAGAAGGGTTACAATAATGTATATAAAAAATAGACTCCTCCCCCCACCCCCCACAACATGGGATTTGGATAATAACAACACTAATCCTCTGAATTTAAATAATATTCTTTTGAAGTATCTAAATTCTAGTTTCTGAAGGTTTCATAATTGAATCATAGCAAATGACTAGGACCACTTATATGAAGCAAAATAATAATAATGAACCTCAACTAAAGATGGAATTCAGTTGAAACCAACTTCTGACACTTCTGGATTCGGTTCCCCTGTAAGGGAATTATTGAAAAGCCTTTCCCCAAAGAACTAAATGAGAAAGTGCTCTGCAACTATATTTTTGTTATTGAATGCTATAAATGATGAGGGTGAATCATTGACTCTATCTCAAATTTATTGCTAACGTCCAGCGCATGCTCACGCTGATACACTGTTATATACTAGATACATAGAGGGTAGAGAACCTGAAAACATGAATGTGAAAAGTCCACCTTAATTCTAACACAGGGTTGCAGAAGGAGGAAGAGAATGGATTTTTAAGAAAAGCTAAGTATATGCCTTAACCTTTTATATGTTATTAGATACAGTCCTGAGCATTTCTCTAAACAGTACTCATTACTGTCCCAATTTCATAGACTAATGCCTGGAATCCAGGAGAGACTAAGTAATTGTCTCCATCTCATGCAAAGGTATTGACAAGCGGTGTTAGGATTTGCATTCAGATCCATCTGTACAAAAGCCCATGCTACAGTGCAGGCTCTCTACAACCTCTTAATTCCCGTGTTCCCGATGACTGGTGCTATTAAGAATCCCGGGATTACAAGGTAATACGCAGAGTCACTCTCTGTATATTGGTCATACAAACAGATTTCCTTGATTTTACAAGATTACTAAACAAGAATGAAGAATTTTCCTTTTTTTTTTTCCTGGGGAGCCAGTTACGGTGGCATATTTCTATTCCCTCTTGACAGTCACAGAAACAAATTCTTAACAGTAGGTATTGAGTTACTTCAACTCAATTATCACCGGATTGAGTATGGCTGTATTTTGTTTCCACTCCTTCTTGAAAACCGAACATCCTGAGAATGAGCATTTGTTTTTAGAGCTATAATTAATAAAGGTCTTCCTTGAAATAAACATTATATGGTTTTCAGGGACTGCACACTCAGAAGCCGAAAGGTCTGTGCGGCATGTTCACATGATAATGTTAACGTGGGCTGGTACTTAGGCCTTCCTGGAAACGTGTTTTGATCCCTTTTGATCACACTAATAATACACTATGAGGTGTTGCTCTGTGGGATGTAGTTAAAGCTGATTTGAGCTTCTGCAACCACTGGTACTTTCCTGGGGGGAAATACCAGAACATTTTTATTTTTATCTCAATCACTCCAGAAAACTTCATGGAGAATGGTCTCTGTCAGTGATATAGGGCAATTGCTGTCGCAAATAGTATTTGAAAAGAGATGGTCTAAATAGTCAATACACTGTGCTGGGAAGGGGTGAATAAAGAGATTCAGTGGTTAATGACTAACCTACCCTTGAACTGGAGCTGCTGGGGGGGTTTTGTTGCTGCTGTTGTTGCTGCTTTTCCAATTAGGGTGTTAATGTATGATTTTGTCCATAGTCTTCCCAGCAAATGTTATTATAAAAAAGTAGTGTTTTTTTTCCCCAAATATTTAAGGCATTTTTCCTGGTTCTTGGCTCAAATGGTTAGGTCATAAATTATTTCTATGTGTATATGGGTGTGTGTGTGCGTGTGTGAGACTGTGTGTGTGAGTGTGTGTGTTTGAGAGAGAGAAAAGATGTACTTGAATGCGAAAAACTTTAATACGTACCCTGAAGTATAAAAACAGTACTTTTATTCCTTTTGTCGAATAGCAGGGTAATAAAATATATATTCTAGCAAACACGGGAGAAAATAAAGTTTTCCTAAATTTATTTAAGAATGCTTATGACATTAGTCATACTAGGTCCTTCAAATAGTCAAATTGGTAGACTTGTTCTTTGACAGAAAACTACACTGAATTTCCCCCTAGTTGAGAATGGCATAATAATGTATACCGAAAAGAAGAGATTAAAATATATTAAGACACACCATCTTGTAAGCATTTCCCGTGTCATGATTGCTAGCAGTATCTTTCCAATATCTCTTTCTTTATTGTGTGAAAGCAGTGGTGCCCTGGAAAGCTGATTTACTCATGAATACAAAGGCTCTAATCCCTGATTCAGAGCCATCAGGAGTCCCTCCCATCAGAGCTTCCTCAAAGCACTCACTAAAGTCCTGTCAGAGCTCTTAATGATTTTCTATAAACCGAAAGCTACTATGAGTTATTATTTTGAGAATGTGCCATATTACAGGCTGTAGCTTTAGCTGTGTATGTTTTCTGAATTCTTAGTCACCGGGGGGAAAACGGACTTTATTATTGCATCCTTCTCAATGGTCGAGAAGAGAAAGATTTACTGTAGAAGAGATTAAGGGAGAGAAATCGTAGGAGCAGGAGAGAAAAAAGCAGCAAAATCACTTCCTCAGAGCAAACTTCAAAGGTGCTGAAGTATTTCATTTTCAAATTTGGGCTTCCCCAAACTGGTTTGTTTACAACCAATTTGCTGGTTCATTGGATTTTGTAATTTTGGGAGATCCACATGTGCAGTGCCCATATGCGCACCTGTGCACGTGCGCTCCTCCTTCCCCCGCCTCACCCCTCCCCACCTTCCACTCTCTTGCTGGTCTTCCAGGTTGAGGCTGCTGTGTGTGGATGAAGCGCTCCCTCACTTCCCTTCTCTTTCCCTGATGAAGAGGAAGGTCTCCATGTAAATCATATTTGACTTTTGTGTTACTAAAATTTACTTGATTTAGAGCTTTAACCTTTTGGTTTGTGTGTCTTTCCTCCTGTAAGAGACATTTTTTTGTTTGTTTTTAAATGGATGGTCTTGGGACAACACCGTGGTTTCAGTATTCTAGATCCTAAAGATCTAGAGAGCTTTAGAGCATGTTTAGGTTCTTCATTCTGGAAAGTCGGGTTGCTATTTTAGTCATTCTTTCTCTCTTTCTCTCTTCATATATATATATATACCTATATATAATGAGATCTATGTCTAGGCAGAATACTAGATACAGTTCTTGACTCCATGAAGTTTAAAATTTAGTGAGACATGCTGTCAAGGAATTTGTGAAAGAAGAGCTGAATGAAATGAGAAAAATTCATAACCCGACTGCCTGGCCTGAAGTTCATGGCTTTTCCCTTATGTGTGGTCCAGCGTCATACTACATCCCCACCTCTCTTTGATGGTGACTGAATACATTCTCTCCTCTCTTCCTTCCTTCCCCTTCTCTCCTTCAGCTAGTGACCTTGCTTTCTTGTTTCACCTTTTGTCTCTCACGTTCCAACTATGTAGAAACTTGGAACAGTCTAGTGATTGTGCATTAGGGAGAGGAGGAGGAGGAAGAGGTGACTGGTATGGCAGAGTGGAAAAACAGCCAGAAGCCTGCCCACAAGAGGAGAAGGTTTAAATTGGATAGATATTGGGATTTACATAATTTTTAGAGTAGAGTGAAATCTAAATCACACTGACCTGGAATCTTATTATCGAAGTGTCACCTGAAAAGCCATGGGCATCTGCCCGATGTGTCAGCCATGTAGGAGGAAAGAAAAAATGGACAGACTGAATTTCATAGGGTGGAAGAATAAATTTGCTTCCTCCTTGTAACTTAGTTGAGCTTCTTCTATACATTGGTTATATTGCCATAAACAATTGCACGTATACGGGCGCTTGGGTGGCTCAGTGGGTTGAGCCTCTGCCTTCAGCTCTGGTCATGATCTCAGGGTCCTGGGATGGATCCTCGCATCGCATCGGGCTCTCTGCTCACCGGCGAGCCTGCTTCCTCCTCTCTCTCTGCCTGCCTCTCTGCCTAGTTGTGATCTCTGTCTGTCAAATAAATAAACAACAACAAAAAAACCAACCAACAAACAAAAAAAACAATTGCATGTATAATTGATGAAGTTTTAGAATATAAGTGAGGTCTGGAGCCGACGACCACGGAAGAATTCTAGAGGTGCCTTGGTGCAAAAAGGTGATTTTATTAAAGTACGGGGACCGGACCTGTGGGCAGAAAGAGCAGCCCCGGCGTCACGAGGAGTCGCCCATTATATACCTACAAGTTGGGAGGAGGAGGTAAGCGAAAGGGAGGTTTCAAAAGAGCTTTCATAAGCTAAAGAGAACCTACAAGACACTGGAGGGCTTGCCATTGCCAAGTTAAGGTTTTATTTTATTTTATTTTGCCTCTAGCAAGGCATTAACATTAAGATAGTTGGGAGATTCCGGGAAGAAAGTCACACGTGACCCCCCATGGAGTGGGGGGTGGAAGGAGGTTGCAGGATGTCAGTTTCTGCTTTGTCCCCAGCTTGCCTTCTGTTCCCTCATCATAATGATACTTTGACTGAGAAGGAAAATAATCATATGTTGTAGTTATTTATGATGAGAGCACAAATTGAGAGGATCCAAGAGAATATCCAAGGTTCATCTCTGAACCTAAGAAATGTTCTGCCTAGAATTTTATAAGAATAGTATTGTGTGCATATAAATATATATTCTGTGTAATACATACTATTTAATAATGTATAATATAATGCAATATTCCATACATACATAGTATGACTATTGTTTCAGACCAGACATTCTGCCTGGGCCCAATGCCTACTTTCATTTCTCTCAGTGAATATGTTAAATTCCCTATTAAACTAACCTGAATTGTCTTTGAAAAACAGTGCATCAATGAGAGGAAAAAGCTTGAGGCATAATAATGAATCTCAGACTTTTAGAGTAGAATATGTTTTTTTTGAAGTTAACAACCTGTTGAATAGTTACTTTGAAGTATTCTCCTGTATGGAACCAAGTTGTGTTTAAAAAAAAAAAAAAGAAATAAAAAAGACCGGCACGTCTAACCTACCTCTAAGGGCTTTAGGCCTTTGTATTTCTATCTGTTATAAAATCCGTTTATTTTGAATCAGTATTGTGTTTGTTGTTTACCTCAGCCGGATTAAATGTCATCACTTAAAACTGCTATGACAGAATTTAGTAATATTTTTATCACTTTCCATGGTAGAAGATTTTTTAAAGTATGAGGCTCTTATAGCATGTTAGCTTTTATTAGGCATAACAGCATTAAGCACTAACACTTAATGAGTAATTCCTATGTGGCAGGCAGACCAAGTACTTTAAATGCATTGCCACATTTAATTCTCATAACCATGGAGGTAGGTACTATTATTTTCCTCACTGTACAGATGAGAAAATTATAATTTTAGAAGTTCAGAAACTTGTCCAAGGTCACATAGCTATTTACTGCTTGAGCTGGGATACTAATTGAGTTCTCTCTCATTCTAGAATATATTATCTTACCCACTACAAATTAGTTGCTTCTCATTCTAAGTGGGCAGAAAAGTACTCTTCTTAAGATTCTGTTTCAACTGTCATAATTCCTATGCTTGGTTTATTTAGGGCATAATCAGTACACAGAAATTTGAAGTCAAATTTGAATAACTCAATAGGAAACTATATTTCATTAATAAAACAAAGTATCCAATGTAAGCAATTCAGTTTATTTACAATTTCATATAGAAAGTGACCCTTAGTTTTAAACTGGGCTTTTTCTTATGTATAATCAGATTAATCTACCTTTGTAACAAACATCCCTAAAATCTCAACTGGTTAAAACAGAACAAAGACTAGTTCAAGTTCTGGTTAAAGTCTGATGCAAATTTAGTCCATTTTCTGTTGTATGTATTTGTTCCCCTGCCATCTCCGAAGTCTTTGGAATTCTCCCCTCTATCCTGTGCATTTGGTCAGATACTGGATGAAAAGAAAGAATGGGGAAGACCAAGCTAGAGAGATCAGGAATTGGCATACGTAACTTCTGCCTGTGTGCTATTGACCAAAAGTCAGTTATAAGACCACACCTAACTGCAGGGGAGAGTGGGTAATGTGGTTTAGCAGTGAGTCTGGAAGCAAGCCCATGGATATTGGTGAATAACTAAGTAGCCAATGTCTGCCATGCCTTTCTAGACTTTAAGGTAAACTGTTTGACAGATTCAGAAAACATGTAGGTCAATAAACATCTTCAGATTTCATATGTTTACTGCTACCGTACAAATGATTGGTCCTTAACATGTTTTCTGTCAACTGTAAGTCTGTAGATACTGTAATGTGCATTGCCAGGAGCTGGGCTGATAATAATCAGAATATTTTAAAGATTTGTTTTGTATATTTTTCCTTAAAATACAGAACTTTCCATGCCATTTATCTTCAGTACCTGTCAGAATTTTTGTTATTTTTATTTTTGTGAAAGCCTGATGTATGGAGTTGAAGTTTAATTACATACCTGATGGCTTACTAATTGAGTATTCAGTGGTACAAATTCTTGATTTTTATGTATATATATATATTTTTTTTTTTAAGATTTTTTTTTTTGAGAGAGAGAGAGAGAGAGAGAGAGACAGACAGATAGTGATAGAGACAGCAAGAGAGAGCATAAGTGGGGAGGAGAGGGAGAAACAAGCTCCTGCTGAGCAGGGAGTCTGACCTGGGGCTCCATCCCAGGACCCTGGGGTCATGACCTGAGCTGAAGGCAGCTACTTAACCAACTGAGCCACTCCGGCAACCCTCAAATTTGTGATTATTTTTTCCAAATTGAATAATTTTTAGTATATCAATTTTACAACATACCTTTATGAAGTTTTGACGGTAATTCATCAACCTTAATTAACATTAACATACATAAACATACGTTGTCTTAACAGTGAGTTAAGAAACCAGATGTTAGGAATCAAGCATTTGTTTATTGTTTCAAGACTTAGATTATTTTTTATTGTATACTGCAGATACTTTCCTGTCTCCACTGATTTTTAATATGCATTCATAAAAGACATAACTTATCATATAAAGGTAGCCAGTGTGAATATGTCTACCACTTTCTTTATTTCTTTTACCCTCCCTCAGTATCTTTACTTTATTCTCATGGATTATTTATTTTGCAGTGTTGATGCATTTTTGATAAAATTAATCTGTTATTCTTTTCTCAATGGGTCATTACCATGAGACTTCATAACATTTTTCATTTGCTCTTCTTTGAAATTTTGCATTGTCTTCATTTATTAAGTTGAGACTTTATAACTTGCAACATCTCAAGTGCATAGTATACCAAATTTAGTATAATGAGAAGATGTAACCTTTTTTACCCTATAAAAGCTCTCCAAAACTCTCTGATTTCACATAATATTACCGCTTTCCCCTACAGCTTCAATGTAAAAAATTCTCATTACTAATGATGGTTTAGTCATAGATATATCTTTGAAATTTGGACCTAGTGTTAAAAATCCTACTTGCTAGATAGATTCTTTTTTCCATTAATTCTCTTAGAGGAAGTTTAAAATATATGTGGCCAAAAGAATAATATTGGAGAAAGTAGTGTCATGACCTGCACAGAACCTAATGGGCACAGGAGATCATTGGCTTAATGACATAAATAAGAATAAGGAAGTGTTACTCTGTGTATCTTTTATTGTCTCCACCGTGTATTCCAGAAACAAAGTCAAGGGGCCACAATGTCAGTATTCAGAAGATGGTGGCTTGACCTTTGATTTGTCACCAAAGGCCAGTTTCTTCTCTATTGGCTGTATTACATATGCCATCTTTTCAGCTTTTATATACCAGACGATACTACATATAAACCACATACTGAAAATGTATTAGAATTTTTTGAGTAAGCTAAAATGCTTGAAGGTGTCCCAGAGAAAGTGAATGTTATGGGGAAAGTATACAGGCCTCTAAGTATTTAAATTAAAATTAAAATTTGGAAACTAGACTTAAAACAAAGATTCTCACAGGCTTTGTGCAGTGAAGGGAAGAGAAGTGAAGACGTTGTAAGCAAGTGGGGGAATTTTGAGTCTATTGAAGCTTAAGTGCTGGTTTGTTTATTCCTCCAGTGATGCTAAAGTTACCAATGTTCTTCACATGACAGGCTTTGAATTTGCTCTGTTTAATAGTTTCCAAAGCTGTTGGAAGATGTGACCCTCCAGAGACTTTGAAAGGATTTGATTTTTGGTGCCCAAGTACTATTGAAAAAGTTCAGGTATTGAGGGAGTGTATAAGAAAATCTATAGGGGAGATCAATTTCATAAGTACTTTGTAAAAGCTTCAGACAAGAGTCTCACTTGACACAGAATATAGAAGTTCTATGCCAGAAATTTGTCAACACACTTGATCTTGCAGACAAAAATATAGATTTGAATTTATAGAGTATGATGTCCTGTCAAAATCCTGATCAGTTCACAACTGAGTTCAACAATAAATTCCAAGGGGCTTGTATAACCCACCACTGATAAGATTCCTGAACATGAATAAACAGTTCGTCCACAGCTCTGCTAAGATATGAATTTGGATCATGACATGGGTAATAAATTAGTATATGAACTATTCCATACAGGATTCTAAACTATTAGCCAAGCACTTATGAATACTCTCTTTCATAAACCATTCTATAATCCAAGCAGACAGTTCTCTGTCAGTCTAAATGGATGCATTTAGGGTATAATAAGTATGCCTGGGAGGACCCCTCTAGATCATTAATGGTGGCAGCAGTGCCTGTGTTGTGAGGATGTAACATTTATCAATAACCAGTGTTCTACCAAGAACATGGAAACACCTGGAAATTTTCCAAATGCATAGGAGAGCAGATCTATACAGCCAATTGCAATGTGGTGTGGGTCAGGCAAAAGACATTTGGGTTAATCAAATTTTATGTTAATAGATACCTTGTATGCATGGGTAATTTTCAAGGAATCGAAGTACACTGAATCCAATTTATGCAAAAAACATTCTAACTATTGCTTAATAGTTGATCATTTCAAAAGCATTTTGGGAACTTATAAAGCCTCGGTGATGTAGCTATGAATCTCAATGATTATTTTACTATAAATATGTTGAGCTGATTACTGGAGCTTTCTGGTAGATGGCACACTGGACCATCCAAACCTTGTTTACCTTCTGTCATTGATATTTCAGAGGGTGAAAGTGAAGACTTTACTAAGGATTTAAATTTTCAAATTAAAGAAATAATCACAATTCCAGTGAGTATAGATAGGCAAAGTGCTTCCTAAAGAGTAGTTGGAGTAATTTTTCACAAATGATAAGGAACATAATTTCTTCTCTTTCTGGTAACATACTAAGTATGCAACAATTTAATCCTGAGACAAGGAAAAAAATGTTATTTTCTTAAATAGTCAAGTAAAGAAAGTGTGTGTATAGGGACCCAAAATGGCAAATTGATCCGATGGTCTTCTGAACTATTTCAAATCATGGCTTGTATTTTTCTATGAGATCTTACACAGGTATCAGCAGAGTAGTGATTAAGAGGGTTTCTAGAGTTGGAAAACCTAGGTTCAAGTCCCAATTCTACCAATTATTATTTTTTGTAACTCTGGGCAGTATAATTAAAGGTCTTCCAGTCTCTGTTTCTTCATTCAAAAAATTGTAATAATGTCTTTTATTTTTGTGGAGATGAAACGAGTTAGTACCACGAAAAACAGTACCTGGAATATACTAAGTGTTCAATAAATAGTATTACTACTGTGTTTATGGCTCTCATGGTACTGATGCTTCAGTGGCAACCCCACGTCCATGCCATTTTCTTTCAAGTCTCTGTGCATTTGGTCTTGCTTGCCCCCCACCCCCGTGAGCTCTTTCTCCATAGTCTACCAGCCAACCTGTTCCTGCATCTCAAGATGCAGCTCTGTCAAGTCTTGTTTGAGCTATTTCTAACTCTGCCAGGTGTTATTTCCTATCTTCTTTGTGCCTGTATCCTACTGCATCTAATTCTCTATTATTTTATAAGCAACTTTGCATTTGAAGTATTTCTTCACGTTTCTCCCACTGGACAGTGAGCTTCTGGTAGACAGTGAGCCTAGTGTCACAGACAGGAGGCATTTAATATCCAGATGCTTCTGAAGGAAGGAATGGACAAATGAATGATATGCCCCCTAATTTCATTAACTTCAAGATTTTGAATCTTATGACATGAGATTCAGATATACCATGTGTAAATGTTACAGCTCTCATTTTTAAAGATGACAGTGACATCCTCTTTTTTTTGTAATGGTTATTGGATAGTCATTTGTTTTTTAAAATTTATTTTTAAGTTCTGCATGCATATAAGGGAAATTTAAACACTAAGGATACACGAGGGATAGTAGATTGTTCATTCTCTATGTACCAGCCCCCAGTCCCCTTCCCAGGGATATGCTTGCCAAGTTCAAGCACCTGTGTATGGCTGTGTGTCTGTCACACATACCTTTTTATACAAATCTATTCTGTTGTACCATTTTTTGGTGTCTGATAGAGGTAGATTGGAATTTTTCCATATCAACAGCACAATAGATTTGCCTAGATTGTTAACAGCTGTATAATCCTCTATTATATGAGGATTCATTCCACAGAGTGAAGGTTCTCTGATCTAGGAGCCCCTGAGGAAGGCAGTGCCTTTTCTACTCTTGAGTGCTTCGCTCTGGGCCATCCATGTAGATATTAGTTCTTTTTCTACTCATGGTATCAGGCACAGGAAGGCAAGCCCCTGCCCCCCACACCTACTCAAATTCTTAGTAGGAACAGTAATGAGAAGGGGGACGAAGGCTTTGACTCCCTATAAATTAACAATTTTTATCCTTCAATAATAAAAAAAATTCAAATAATTTTTATGCAATTTGTAAATGTGTAGTTCAAAGAAAATTTTGCCCCATGTTGTGTGAAAAACTTTCTTGAGCATGACATTAAACTTGAAATCAGGGCAGCCATGGCATTCTGTTGGGTAAACAGACAGATGTTTCTTTTCTGAGTATGAAATTGGAACATATGAAAAAGCAAAAGCAAGACATGATAAAAAATAGTTAATACTGTCTTAGCAGGGTAACAGATGTTAACCTTTCATAATTGTTATACATTATTATTTCATAAGTTGCTGCTTCACTTAGTAGAATATCCTAAACACTCTCTATGGCATTCTATTGTTTTAGCAACATGAATTTTACACTCTAGAAATATGCTGTGATTTACTTACACATTTTACAAATAACCAACTTAAAAACCTACCATTGTACTTTTATCTCTAATTTTTTGGCTATTATTAATAATACTGATACGAGTATGTATTTTTTATTACTCTCAGATAAATTCTTTAAAATTATACTGTAAGAGTAGCATTTCTGGTTTAAAGAATATGAATAACGCTGTAAAGCTTTTTCAGTAATGTCAAATAACCACCTGGGGAGAGGGTAACAGTTTAGTGTCCCACTCAGTGCCAGTGTTGAAGAAGATACGCATTTCCGTTTGCTAATTGTGGATATCTTGTTTTCTTTCTTCAGTTCACCTACTTGAAGTGCAGTTCTAAATTTTGTGATGTGTGTCATTTGTACATTTTGTTGCCTTGTAGCATGTATGTGGTTTTTGTTATTGTTGATCAAGAGTACTTCATATTGTATAGACACTAACATTTATCTATCAAACATTGAAAATATTTCCCCAGTTTTATGTTACTTAGTTTCTTTGTTTTGATATACAAAATATTTAAACTTCTTTGTAATCAAATATAGAAACCTTGTATTAGTATGTGTTTTTTTCCTTGTTTTTATGTTTTAAAGGACTTCCTAGTCATAGGTTTTTAGCTTTTGAACATACTGTTCAGATAAACAATAACTTTTAATTTCTTCTAATTTCATTTTACATATTTATCTTTTTTTTTAACCTACTGTATTAACAAGGGAATGGGATGCATTGGTACAACAATGAGCATCCAAACGCAAGGAAATTAAATCTTTCTCACATAATACCCTAGATATAGACCAATAGTCTAAAACAGGGAGGCAAATCGGTATGTGCAGTCTTCCAGGGGCCTATGTATTTTCCATCATGTTGCTACTCCATTTCAATTTTATTCATTCATTCATTCATTCATTCATTCATTCATTCATTCATTCAATCATTCATCTATATATTGATTTATTCTGTTGTTATTAGTATTTTGTTATTATCGTTATTTGTCCTTACTGACAGAATCGAACTGTCTTATCAGTAAAACAGCTACTTTCCAATTTGTGGGAAAGAGAAAGAAAAACAAGAGGATGAGTACCTTCAATTAAAACACACGCCCATGCGTGTACACATGCACCCAGAAGTTGCTCGTAATACTGTTCCTCCTGTTATTTGCGCTGTGACTTATTTCCATGACCACAGCTAGCTGCAATGGATTCTGGGTATATTAGTTTGCTACAGCTGCTACCATAACAAAGTGCTACAAACCAGGTGGCTTAAACAACAGAAATTTATTGTCTCACAGGTTTGGAGACTAGAAATCTGAGATTGCGGCGTTGGCAGGGTTGCTTTCTTCTGAAAGCTGTGAGGAGGACTGTGTTCCAAGGCTGTCCTCTAGCCCCCAGGGGTGCTAGCAGTCTTTGGCATTCTCTGACTTTAGAAGCAACAACCTGATGTCTATCTTTCTCTTTACAAGTATTGTTCCTGTGTGTGTCTCTGTGTACCCCATTTTTTTCTCATTATAAGGGCACCAGATACATTGTTAGGGCTCACCTTAATGACGTTATCTTATCTGATTTTCTCTCTAGTTATCTATTTTCAAATAAGGTCACCTCTGAAGTCCTGGGGTTAGGACTGCAAAATATGAATTTGAGGGGATCACAATTCAACCTTTAACCTTGAAAATCTAGTCTTTCCCTTGGTGAAGGGGAAAATTAGGGAAATACAGAACTGGAAGCTAATAGTCATTGGAACCACATCATTTTTGCCCATTGTAACTTTGCAATATAGAAAAGCTATTTGAAATAGTTCAGAATAGACTAAATCTTTTGTTATAATGTTAATAAGATACACATTCAGGATTTGCTAAACTCACAATTAATTTACAAAGTAGACACTATTTTTTCTATTAAAGAAGAGTGAGGCATAGACAGGTTGAGTGACTTCCCTAAAGTCATGGAGTTTTTAAACAAGTAGCAGAGGATGGATTGAAATCCAAGGGTATGCAATTTAAACACCATATGTTGTATCTCATGTCTAGTGGGCTCAAGTATAAAATGAGAGCAACGATATATATTTAAAGGTTTTCATTAGGGCGCCTGGGTGGCTCAGTGGGTTAAAGCCTCTGCCTTCGGCTCAGGTCATGATCCTCAGGGTCCTGGGATCGAGGCCCATATCGGGCTCCCTGCTCGGCAAGGAGCCTGCTTCCCCCTCTCTCTCTGCCTGCCTCTGCCTACTTGTGATCTCTCTCTGTCAAATAAATAAATAAAACATTTAAAAAAAAATAAAAAAAAAGGTTTTCATTAAACAATGTATATATACATTACCACCCAGTATTTTGCATGGATAGAAACCTTAAAAAAAAAAAATCATCCTTCTCCACTCTGTCCTTCTCGGTGGTCAGATCAATTCTCTGATATGAAAGTATAGAATGTTAATGAAAGAGTTCATAGGTAAACCCAGTCAATCACTATTTCTGACCTCCCATAATTTGCAAAATATTTTTGTATCCTTAATGAAGGCATCGATTTACATAAGCCAGAGTCTCCTGCTGTGGGAGTCATCAGCATTAGGCAGGTTCACCTTTAAAGTATTAATGAATCTCCACTTTTTCCTCTTTAATATCTTTGTGGCTTTTTGATCCAGCTATCCTCTCAGCGAAGGAACTATCAGTGGAATTCATCAATGTATTTCTCGTCCGGTGCTCTATTTATCCAAGGACTGCCAAATTCTCAGGTATTACCATGACTGTATATATCATGGTAATATTTCAGTTATTTGTGCATATGGCACCTTATAACAAGAGAATTAACAGCCTGATTATACTATTCATACTATAGCACTTCTTCTGAAGAGGGATTTTGTTATTAGTGAAATGATTCTCTCCGTGGCGTCCTGTTCCTTTTCCCTAAAATTGCCCTGTGGTCATCACTGGAGGGCAGTCAGGAGATAGGAGATGACTAGGAGGCACACTCTGTCCCCTTTAGTCCAGGACACTGTGCATAATAATTTCAATCTATTATTGAGCAAAGTTACATGTACATATTCATAAACTCAGGCATTATAAAGAGAAACATGTTTAGAGAATAAATTTTACTGAATGGTTACTACGTATCAGGTATTATACTAAGCCTTAGTGACACACCGACCAGCATGAGAACTTTGGCCAACAAAAAGCAAAAAGGAAACAGGTATATAAGGGGATAGGCACAAGATGATCAACATAATGATAGGGGGATACACAGGGTATTACAAGGACATGGAGAATGGCATATAACAAAGTCATAGGGTGGAGAGTTCTTTGACCTCCTATAGAGAGACATGAGTGAACTCAATCTTAAAGCATGTGCTTCCTATGTATACACATTATACAGCATTTTATTTTAAATAATATCATTTTTACACTATATATTTAATGTCATATTTCTTAGTCTTCTTGTACAGTATTGAGGACAATTTCATACTAAAGGATTATACTGAGAAGTAGATTTTGGTTAGTTTACTTAGACACAAAAGTCCATAATTTTAACTTGCACTGAAAAAGAGAACATTATACACTTTTTTTTGTTTTAAAGATTTTATTTATTTATTTATTTGACACAGAGAGAGAGATTACAAGTAGGCAGAGAGGCAGGCAGAGAGACAGGGAGAGGAGGAAGCAGGCTCCTTGCCGAGCAGGGAGCCTGATGCGGGCCTCGATCCCAGGACTCTGAGATCATGACCTGAGCTGAAAGCAGAGGCTTTAACCCACTGAGCCACCCAGGCGCCCGAACATTATACACTTTTTAGGGTAGATAATTATTGAAACCATTAAAAACTACCAAGACAGCCAAATAAGACGCTCCTGTCTGATTCCCGCTTCAACAATAACAACAACACGGTTTTCATCCGTGGACAGAAGTTCCAGTACACTGCTTGAGAAGAGAAAAAATGTTACTTTGGACTCACTGGAGAGGGTATTTTATTTTATTTTATTTTTTAAGATTTAATTATTTGACAGAGAGAGAGAGATCACAAGTAGGCAGAGAGGCAGGCAGAGAGAGAGGAGGAAGCAGGGAGCCCGATGCGGGCCTCGATCCCAGGACCCTGAGATCATGACCTGAGCTGAAGGCAGAGGCTTTAACCCACTGAGCCACCCAGGTGCCCCTCATTGGAGAGGGTTGAAGGGACAGTTTGACTTTATCCACATTCCTCCCCCGTGTCAGCTTAGCTCAGTGCTAAGAGGGCTCTTTTTGACCCATGATTTCTCCTGCAGGGCAAAGTAAGAGCATGTCAACACGTGCCCAGCTTTCCCACCTGGGGGAACACTGCCAAACAGGCCCATCTCTTTCTTGCCCATCTAGAGTACTGAGTCATGAGCTGCATGAAGGTGAGGGGAAGAGGCTGGGAGAGGTGCAGGTAAGGCTGTGAATGAGTCAAAGGGGTGTGGATCCTACTCACTTTGTCATGGACTTTATGGGAAGGCTGCCCATGACACTTGCCGCCACTGAGACACCTTGCCCATGAATCCCCCACCTGGCCCACTGGCACCCCCGATGCAAGTGAGCACATGGGTAAGTGGGCGAGTGAGCCCAAGGTAGTCCTTTCACAATATACAAGGCATCAAATCATAAAATGATACAACTTAAACTTGCTCAATTTTATGGTTTATGTCAATTATATCTCAATCAGGCTGGGAAACAGTGCTCAAGGAGTTCTAAAATTCTGTGGTGAAGTGTAGCACATATTAGGAGACCACCAAATGATGGTTGAATAGGTTAATTTAAAATGAGACAAAAACCTATCACAAGTACACTGTTTTAAATTGAAGAGACAGAGATGGAATTTATATGCTATGACTCTCAGGTGTAGAGTTGCCAAACTTTTCCGTTGCAACCTAGTTCTCTCAAAGATGTTTATTGATGTTTGGTAAAAAACCAAAACAAAACTATATCTATATCTATATATATATGGTATTGAAATGATTTGGAGAAGATTAGTTGAAATAAAATTGGAAATGTTTTCTTTTGCAAGACTTTTTAGAATTTTAATATTTTGTAATATTTCCTTGAAATTAATAATCAAAGAAATTGCTGCTTTCTCTAGAACATCTATGAGTATGCCACAGAACTAATGTTTCACAAAACACTTTTTGGGAAATAGTAACATGATGAATGCAAGAGAAATTTTGGAAAAGTAAAGTCCAGAAATGCCAATGGCCCCAAACTCTTCTAGACACACATTTGGAAGAAAAAAAAAAAAAAAACCAACTTTTTTTTTTTTTTTTAACTAAATTGAATCTCTATCCTAGACTTCTATTCCACTATAAGAGATTTTTATTTAGTCAAGTCCAGGTAGATTCAGTTTCAGGTTATGATAGTGTCAGTTTGAGATTTTCCTCTTCCCTACCCTTCCTAGGGTGACATCAAAGTGCTGGTGAGCTTGTGGAGGATCTTAGCGTTGGATCTGACATCTGGTTCACATCTGGTAACTGTCCGCACAGAAGCCAGCTGCGGTTTACACAGTTTCGTCTGGTTCTCAGTTGTTGTTGTTCATCTCTGAAGTGTCTGTTTTTACATCTGGTTTCCCAACCACATGTCCAAATCACACCCACTACAACATTACCTCCTCTTGACTGAAAGCCCCCTTCATGCTCTCTCTGGGCCTTCCTAAAATCGTGGAAAAATTAGATGGCTGCACCATACCATTCTGCGTCCTTGGGAAATTTGGCGAGGTTGTCTGAGACCATGTCTGGCCTAAAATTGCTCCCATATTAACTGAAACAAGGAACAACCGCCTGTGAAGATGCTGTCTCCCAGGGCTCCAAAATAGGAAGTCTCCATCCCAGCACCCCCAAATCTACCTGGACATAAGCCATCCTACCCTCTCAAAGTCAGCCTGGGCATTGGAAGTGGGGATGTGAAGGATTATTGCAGATAATCCCATTTCAGACACCATGCTCTACATATCCATTGATTTTCAACTGAAATATTGTCAGACCGCACGGACAGGGTAGAATGTATTTAATAGGGCATCTTTATGCCATCACCTTTAAAAATGAGTGGTAAAAATCAGTGTACTGTAAGCTTTGTGCCCTCTGTACATTAAAAAGATTTAATGTATATTTTATAAAACAACTTCTCAAAAATACATTGGCATTTATTCTGTTAGATGTCTCTTGCAAATGTGGCAAGTATATCTCGACTTAGATACTTTTAACAAAAAGGAGGAGCCTAATTAACACCAACATAAATTATTCAGTCACCACATTAGGCAGACACCATCGAATGGATAACCTTGTGAATAAGCAATGTAAGTTCTCCCTAAACACCAAACATGATTTTTTTAAAATATGATCTTAATGCAGAACAAACAACACGACAGTGAGGCTTCCTGTATTTCTCAAACTATACATCTTTAGTTAGGATTGAGAATAAAGCAGGAAAGTGACAGCACATGTCTCTTCATGAGCTAGTTGATAGCAACCCATCCAGCAGAAGGACATTAACATGTGTTGGGTGTCTGTGATGTACCAGGCGCTTCTACAAGTAAAAATGAATTTAGGTAGGTTCTGTTATTATTTATTTTATGCATGAGGAGAAGGGGAATAAGACAGATGAAATAACTTGTCCAGGGTCACAAAACTGTAAGCTTTCACGATGGAGTTATGTCTTCATCTGTTGACAAAACTCATGATGCCTTCCTGATGTTGTTAGAGACGTGTATTCTCCAAGAGACAAAAAGGAAGGTGCATATATCACATTGGAAACTAGGAACTTCATTGGGTTTGTTAGAATTGGAGTCCAGGTATTATCACCCATGCACAGTCTTGCTCATCCCTTTTCACAACTGATCGGTTTCAAAGCACATGTTTGACCCAGATAAAGGACTAAGCATGGTCGTGATGCCTACTAGTGCTTTTCCTTTTGTCATCTCAGGCTCTGAGCATCCTGTTGTCATCCCAGAGCCAATGTGGTCCTCCCCTCCCTACCGAGCTCCTCAGGGAATTCCGGCACCTCGGGTCTTTTTCTCCCCCCTGGAACTATCTTTTTCTGACCGACCTCTCACACAGTAGAGCCCTCATAGAAAATCTGATACTTGATTCAGTTCTTTGGAGTAGCCGGCTTAATAAAGCGTTCCTCATTGGAAAATAGACCCTGATCCTCTGCTCCTTTCCAAGTTACCACAGATCTTACTATTCCCAAGAGCAGACTTTGTCCCCTGTTACGGAGACAGCAGCATATCCTTGTCATGCTAAGGCGTCTGTAGAACTGTAGTCCTTTGGAGAATAAGGGGAACATGAGGCCAGCTCCCTGAGGACAGGGATTTTTGTTTCTTCTGTTCTTTGACGTGCCCTAAGAGCCTAGAACAGTGCCTGGCATATATTTGGCATTTAAAAACATGCATTTATTGAATGCATAGTAATAAAAGGGAGAAAGTAATAAAAGTGAGTTTGCCCACTGCCCTGCTCTTTCTCATTTTCCTATCTGATTTTACAGGGTGGGAACATGGTATGGATATAGATCACCAGGTCCTTGAGTCAAGCATCTTCTTGAGTTCAAGAGCACTATTCGGCCACTGTGAATCTGGGAATTAAAACCTGACTCGTTATCCATTTTCTAAGTTCTGTTGCTGCTACACTACAACTTACTGAATTTTTTTCCTATGTTTTAGTGTGTACATTTTTATTTTTATGGGTGGATGGAATGGGATGTCAGGATGTCGTCTCTGTGATGATAAGATTCAGCCTGCTTTCTAACTTATTTATCCAGCTAGGGTTGGTTAGTTTTTTCTCATTGGATTTCAGTACTGCCTGCTAGAATTTACTGGAGTTCTCACTGATGAATACATAACCCATTAAGTATCTAAAAGGGGTACTAAACCTATAAAAATTTTATATACCCTAAAGAGTAGGCCTTTTGACATTTTCTATTGTTTGGACTTTAGCCAGCCTGTGAAATTACTTCCGGTCTCAGGATAGTTTTTCCATCCTGCCACTAGATGTCAGGAACAATAAGAGTCAGCTTGTATCTGCATTATCAGAAAAGAACCATATTCCAGAACTATGCTCTTTCGTCTTTCTCAGAACTGATTTTCATTTGTTCAATAAATACTTATTGAGCACCTACTATGTGTCAGTTTTAAGCATTCAGGATGCATCAGGAAGCAAAATAGCCTGTGGCAGACGTAAATGAGAGAGACATGATAGAGCGAGGTGGTGCATACAGATAAGAAGGGGTCTAAAACAGAAAAAGGGTGAGAAATAATCAGAAGGAAGCTTCTGGTAGGCAATGCTAGGTAAGCAGAGAAGGGTAGCCAGGTCCCTACGGTGAGGTGAATATCAAAAGTGCTAGTGTTAGCTGAGGTCTTCCCTGAAGCAGACTTCCAGGCAGAATGAGGTCTGTAAGAGATTAATTGGGGGAAATACCCATGAAAGAAAAAGGTGACCAAGCCAGAGAAGGTGTGATAAGCCTTTAGCCTGCAGTGTTTTTCTATCCCTGGGAAGTCGAGGGGAAGGCAGGAGCACTGGGGAGGGAGCGCCTCACTTTGTAGTGCAGCTCTGATGTCTAGACCAGGGGGTACACTGAGCCTAAGTTGCTCTGTGGAGGAGTCTTGTGTCTTCTAAGAATTGGCCGCATTGGTAACTGTGCTGTGTGGACTGAGGGCATCCTCAGGAATTCTGTGATCTCACACAGAGGACATGGTGGTGCTGGTCAGTTATGTTCACCACAGCAGGGTCCCCAAGTGATGCATTTTCACTGTGGCCTCAGAACCCAAGAAAGCTGAATACTGGATGCAGAGCAGGAGAGACTAGAGAGAAACTGTATGCATTTACTGGGCAAACTATTTCTGAGTCAGTGGACAGCATATAGTAGGCATTCGTTAAATGCTACTGAATTTTTAAATTATTTCATATTTTAGAATTTCTTTGTTATTTATCCTCAGTGAATAGAATTATATATTCTTGAATAGCAATTAAAATAATAAAATGAGGGGCTCCTGGGTGGCTCAGTCTGTTAAGTATCTGCCTTCTCCTCGGGTCATGATCTCAGGGTCCAGGGATCGAGTCCCACATCAGGCTCTCTGCTCGGGGGGGAGTCTGTTTCTCCCTCTCCCTCTGCCTCTGTGCTCTGCCCCCACTCTCTCTCTCTTGCTCAAATAAATAAATAAAATCTCTTAAAAAATTAAAATAATAAAATGAAACAGAGCATTTGTTCCTTCTAATGCCAGTCTCTATTTTATTGGACATAAGTTGCAAAGTCTTTTGTTCCATCCTTTATATCATATGAAATCTTAACTAGATTTTTGACCTCACAGACATGCTAATAATTCTGGTTTCTTGTTGTACATATTATTGTTACCTTCCTTTGTCTTTCATAGAAAAAAAGGAGAAAAGGAGAATATTGGACCACTACAATATGAGTTTTTATAGTACTTACTGGCTCAAATAAGAAGCAGGAACTTTTATGGTGGTCGCTGAGTTTCTCTTACCATATTTTATCCTTAGAGATGCTACAAGAATTTGTACACCATGGATAAACCATCATTCTGATAAACTATGAAATTTAAACTAGTTTACAAGTATTTTTCTACTTAGCAACTTCTGTTTCAGGGATTTGGCTTAGTAGTTCCCAAAGTTTGAATACTTGAGTAAAAATTTCCTAAAAACGGAAGTATTGAACAAATGGGACGAGAGTCTCATGAGAAGTAAACTGTCAAAA
The DNA here is from genome assembly GCA_002007465.1 of Ailurus styani. Classification (NCBI taxonomy): domain Eukaryota; kingdom Metazoa; phylum Chordata; class Mammalia; order Carnivora; family Ailuridae; genus Ailurus; species Ailurus styani. The sequence continues at coordinate 750,262 of LNAC01000130.1, read as the reverse complement.
TTTTTAATATTTCCCACAGTGGTTCAAGGAGAAAATCCCAACAGGATGTGAAATTTGTTTTAATGTATTGCTATCTTTTTCTTTTCTTTTTGGAAAAATGGTAAAAATCAGAAGGTACACAATACATGACAAACCAGAGATTATGGAACAAGAGTATGCCTATATTCAGTTAAGAAAAGGAAAAATAGGGGTGCCTGGTTGGCTCAGTGGGTTAAGCCTCTGCCTTCAGCTCAGGTCATGATCTCCGGGTCCTGGGATCAAGGCCTGCATCGGGCTCCCTGTTCAGCAGAGAGCCTGCTTCCCCCTCTCTCTGCCTGCCTCTCTGCCTACTTGTGATCTCCCTCTCTGTCAAATAAATACATAAAATCTTAAAAAAAAAAAAAGGAAAGGAAAAATATTGTAAAAATGTGACTACCTTACTACTCTGTTAGTAGCAATGTATTCCTTAAATACTTTTTGTTAAAGAAATAGGAATCTTCAGAGGCGCCTGGGTGGCTCAGTCGTTAAGCATCTGCCTTCGGCTCAGGTCATGATCCCAGGGTCCTGGGATGGAGTCCCACATTGGGCTCCCTGCTCAGTGGGGAGCTCGCTTCTCCCTTCCCCACTCCCCCTGCTTAGCTTGTATTCCCCCCCCCCGTCAAATAAATAAATAAAATCTTAAAAAAAGAGAAGAAATAGGAATCTTCATGTTAATTTGTACAGCCAGATAACTAATCATTACCATTGCTAGTAGAAAAATAATTATGAGCTGATAATATGAAACTGTCAATCCTTGCTAATAAGGTATGAATTGGTGAAAACATGAAATACAGAAAATTATTGCTCAAGGAATTGGACCAAGACAAATTCAAGGCAAATTAAGTGCCACCTGGCAGATTTCACTTCTTCTCTTTCCTTTTTTCTCTCCCTGCCACCCTCCCCCTACGTCGTCTTAAGGCGTAAAAGATTTGCTGCCAAAATTTGAACCTAGCTAATGTTAGAAAATAAATAATTCGTGGTAGGCACTTATTGACTGCTTAAAAATATTTTGTTCTATTAAAGTAGTCAAGCATTAAAATCATACTCTTATTCAGCCCCTCTTCTTGTCGAGCAAGACCCCTTCCTGGAACAAGTATATTGTTCAGAATGAGCCCATCTCAAATAAATCAAATTATAAACTAGTAGAATTCAAAGAAATATGCCTTCAGAAGCAGAAAAAAAAAAACCCTTCAAGATATCACATGGGTATAGTTTGCACACTAAGAAACTCAGAGATGTGTTCACAAATCCTACAGAAATTGAGGACTCAGAAGAGAAGCCATTAATAAAATTGAAATTCCCCAAAGATTTAATATTGTGAAATACACAGTGAGTGATTCTACAGCTGTCTCTGATACCTGCTTTTATGCTTCTGTTCAGCTGGGGAAAAACTCTTCCAAAGTTCCCATCCAATCACTTTTCCAGGGGTCTTGGCTATCAAGGGAACACATTCTCTTCACCTCTATAGAAATACCTTCTCATTTATTTGAATATAGTGATTGATTCAGAAGTAAATGAGTTCAATAAAGGTCATAGTAGATAAACTCCACCTGAAAAGATGAAAGGAGAATGAGCTATTACACCACCGCAGAAATAAAATTAATTGCTTCCCTTTATTGAAGTGAGAATTATTTTATTTTTATGTATAGCATCATTATATGGAAGTCATAGGGACTTAGCATTGGAGAAGAAGGACTTAGGGGTCATTTAAGTCAAGACCTTCATTTTGCAAAAATGAAAATCAACTAGAGAAAGTAGGTTGCTAGACTAGATGTCTAGTTGCAACAGAATTGAGAGATTAGGTAACTAATTATGGAGGAGCCAATATATCTATCATTAGTTTCTAGAGGATTCTACATTCAACTTTGTTTTTCAACCACTTGGAATATTATTATTACTTTTGAATTTAATGGACTTTTAAAGATATTTTTTATTATAGAAGTAAAGCATGCAAATAGATTTTTTTAAATGTTAGCAATGCAAGGATATATGAAATGTAGAGTAAAATTCTTGACCACTCCTAATTCCCCAACCCCCTAATTTCATTCTCCACAGACCATTAAGATTATAAATTTCTAGTCACTCTTGTGGATATTATTGTAATATTTTACCACATATTTATTTTTATTTTTCTTGATTTATGAAACTTACTCTATTGGTCTCCAATGAAAAATTTCAAGAATCTACTTAGCAATTCTACTTTCTGACATATTAATTATATTCTTATTTATATTTATGCTATAATTTATTGTTTTATGTTCTATCTATTGTTTAACCTAAAATAGAATAAACAGCATTTACAATTCTGTGATAATGTCAATTTAGGGGAGTTCTAAAACTAAATAGAATAATTTGACTCAGAAAATATAAAGTGTAATCCTGTCTTTCTAGTGGTACCAATTAAAAAAGAAGTCACCACATATCTCACTATACTATATCTGCTGTTGCTTTCTTTTATTTATTCATTTTTAAAGATTTTATTTATTTATTTGACAGAGAGAGAGAGATCACAAGCAGGCAGAGAGGCAGGCAGAGGGAAAGGGGGAACCAGGCTGCCTGCTGAGCAGAGAGCCCAATGCAGGGCTCAAACCCAGGACCCTGAGATCATGACCTGAGCTGAAGGCAGGGGCTTAACACATTGAACCACCCAGGCACCCCTGCTGTTGCTTTCTTTCTAGCTTTTTATGAGTCAGCCTCTACTGTTTCTTACAAACTTTGTTGCCTCCTCGCTTGAAATGATGTATTTTTTTTTTAAATGAGTGAATTTGAAAAGTAATTTTTTTCATGTAGGTTGAGTGGTGAGTAAACTTTCTGAAGAATCTTTACTCGTACTTAATTTGATAATGGAGCTATCCATAAAATACTAAGATCAAATCCTCTTTTCTTCAGATATTGAAAATGTTTATTTTCAATATCTAAAATATCTATTTATTGAAAATAAATATTTTCAATATTTATGAGGACTGGGATGTCCTCATACCATTGTTCCCTGTCAGCGGTTGGCTGTGAGACTTTGGCTAGACTATCACCTGGTAATAAAAACCACTGGTTATTCAACAGAATCTGCTTTTCTTCTCTGAGGACACATGAGTAGATTGCATTTTCCAGCCTCCTTCACTTTAGGCCACAATACATTCGTTTCAGGGACTAATTCTCTGAAGCCACTATGGCCTCTCCCCATTCTTTCCTTTCAACCAGCTGGACAGCAGATGGCAGAGCCACAGGGTAGTTGGACCCTGATTCCCTGAATTGCTGTGTGAAGGAAAGCCTCCCGGAATGCTACGCTAAGCTGTTAAGCACATGAGAAATAAACGTCTAATTATAAGGTTGAGGTGTATTTTTATAGTAGCTATCATTCTTGGTTCCCTGTCTGGATTTTTTTAGGGTTTCCTCTTTGTCCTTGGAGTTCTGAAATCTTCCCAGGATGTGTATAGGTCTGAGAGCATTTCACGCATCCTGATGAGGACTTGGTGGGTTCTTCCATCGAAATATTTGGAAGGGACATTTCAGCAATTCTTTCTCTCCATTTTCCTGACTAATATTATGTCTATTCTCCCCTTTGGAATTCCAATGGGATACATGTTGGACTTGTTAAAACTTGCCTCCCCCACTTACACTTTTCTCTGCTGCCCTTCACCCCTTTGTCTTTCGCTGTGCGAGGAGAGCCAGTTACCTCAGCTTGGTCTTCAAGATCCCCAACAAGGTTTAACTATTGTATTCTACCACACACGCTGTCCGTTTGGTGAGAGATAGGATATATGACCGCATTGTTAATATCCAGAGCTCTTTCTTTCTACTCTGACCAGTCCGTTTTTATGGCAATTTGATCTACTTTTATGTATTTTTAATGAATATACGCTCTTCTCAGATCTGTTTAAGAATTCTAACTTAAAAAAAAATTATCTTTGGTTCCGAGAACTATCTCTGTTTTTCTCTAACAGAAGTTTTTCTCTTTATTCATCCTCCATCCTTTCCATTTTTCTCAAGCGTCTGACGATCCTTCATTGTTGCTCTTTCGTGGTCATTGATAAACCAATATGCTTGAGTTTTCCAGAGTCTCCGGTCTGTTTTCTCCACAAGCCTTCCTGTATGCAGGAAGGCGGGGACAGAGTTCTACTTAATTGTGTGGGTCAGTGGCGTGAACCAGCAGGCTTCCATGTTGGGAAGGTGGACAGGAAACAACCAGGAGGGCCTGTCAGTAGCTAAAATAATGGTAGAGTTGTTTGGTCTATATGACTTTGGGAGACATGACTTTTGTTTTCTGTCTTCTTCCCTCTCGGCTTAATGTGGAAGTCTAGCTTTATCTTGAAGTCCGCACTGCTTCTCGCTCAGGTCCCACACCCTCTGACTGGGCTCCTTTGCTAAGCAGTTCACCTACCTCCCTGGGAGAAGCATCCTCGGGCTTCACTGACAGCAGAAACAGCAGCTTTCCAGCCCAGCCCTGAGCGTGAGACAGAAACAGGAGTGGCAAGGGCCTGGCTCCTCTGACAGGACTCCATAGCTTTCCAGGTGGCCTCTGTCTGCGTTCTCATCAGTCTTTTCAGCCAGCCATGGAGAGACACTTGTCCCACAGGGGAGAAGGGCATGGCCCCCTGGGGCCAGCCTGCCAATACCCAGACTGGACTCTGCCACTTACCAGGGATGTGACCTTCACAAGTGACTCATTTCTGTGAGCCTCAGACTTTGCATCTGTGGAGCGAATAATCACAGCATCTACGTCAAAGGATTGCAGCAAGGAGTACACTACTTAATACAGGTTGTGTTAGTTTGCTAGAGCTGCCATAACAAAATACCACAGGCCAGTACTTTAAACAATGGAATTTTATTATCTTACAGTTGTGGAGAGTAGAAGTCTAAGATTAAAGGTTGCTTTTTTCTGAGACCTCTCCCCTTGGCTTGTCAATGGCAGCCTTCTTGCTGTGTCTTCATATGGTTGAGCCTGCGTCCAAGGATCTGGGTCCCGATCTCTTCTTTTTACAAGGAAACCAGTCATGTTGAGATTAGGACTCGCCCATATGATTTCATTTTACTTTAATTACCTTTTTAAAGGCCCTATCCCCAAATACAGTCTCATTCTGAGGTATTGGGGCTTAGGGCTTTCACGTAGGGATATGAGGAGGATACAGGGTATAGTTTGGACCACGATGCATATAAGCCACTTGGAAAGCCTCTGAACATAATAAGCTCCACAGAAGTGTGAGATATGATTATTAATAGAAAGAAGCAGGTTCTCCTTTCTTTGCTTTTATCCTGCTCATCTGATTTCTCTGTCCCTGATGCTTTGCTGTCAGGCAGTGAGCATCAGTACTGAGGAGCTGAACGTGCCCACCATGACCCACACGGGAGGGGATTCTCCACCTGAAAAAGGGGTTCACGCATGGCGAGCCCTCCATGTGCTCCCCTCATGGCTGTTCTCACCCCCAAAATACTCCCACCGGATTCTAAAACTAGGTAGTAGTCTCTGTGGAGGTAAGTAGGCAGGCAGTAATTTGGGAAGGTTGATCATACTCCTTTTTAACTTCTAGAGAAACTCTGATATGAGTGTTTCAGTGAATTCTTATTATTATACCAAATTGGTCACTTTGAATTTTGAAATGTAAATGATCTCTAAATCTCTGCAGTAACTTTCAACTCAGCATCTTTTTACAGAAACACACAGATGGCCAGAATAATAGTAGATTTCAGATTTAAGGAATGTTTGAAGCTGAGGGGAATTCCTAAACCAAAATTCCTGAGTAGCTTTTTGCTACGGGTCACCACCGCGAGGATGAGGCTAGGTCTGTCAAGAGTGGGAGAGAGGGGGACGCCTGGGTGGCTCAGTGGGTTAAAGCCTCTGCCTTCGGCTCAGGTCATGATCTCAGGGTTCTGGGATCGAGTCCCGCATTGGGCTCTCTCCTCGGCGGGGAGCCTGCTTCCTCCTCTCTCCTGCCTCTCTGCCTACTTGTGATCTCTCTCTGTGTCAAATAAATAAAATCTTAAAAAAAAAAAAGAGTGGGAGAGAGAGTTTTCTTGTTTCTGATTCCATCTTGGGTTATACTCAAGGTGCTCATAGATAACCCCATGAGTGGGCCCTTTACTGCAGGATGAAGAAAATATTTGTAAAGCTGCACCATGGGTTTGTCAGGAGTAATACCCATAAGCTTAGAGAGAGGCACGGTGGAGGCTTGTTCTTGTAAAGGCTCACAACTCAGCCAGCACACTCCCCTTCGCCAGCCTCAATCTCTGTGGTAGAGGCCAAATAGCTCTTCTCCACATGCGCCTTGAGAGAGGGTCTCTGTGTTAAGTCTTAGTCTCTCACAGAGGGATCTTTAGTAATATATAATGTTTTCCAAATAAAATAATTCCTGTAAACAGCTCAGTGGGTATATGAGGGTCCCCCGGTGCCTGATGGTGGTTAGGGGTATCAGAATGTTTTCTCTAAGGGAGAGGAGAAGGAGGAAACGCGGAAACCCAAGCCCCCTGGAAGGAGAGAACACGAGGGTTATGTGGAGGAGGAGAAGGAGGGGGAGGGGAGGAGAGGGAAGTTTTACTTTCATCATTTGCCCATGTAGTGCCTGAATATAAAATAAGTCAAGCTCAGAATTCACCCAGGTAGGAAATGACCCCACCTTGATACTTCCTCTTAATAACCTCTAGATTCTTGTCTGAATCTGGTGGTCCTCTGTAGGTGCAGAATTTCTCCCCTCAAGGAATGAAGAGGCTTGACCACGTCATCTATCAGAGGACAAAAGATGGGCATAAGGGTCGGTTCTGTGCAGCAGGGAGAGCCATCCAAGTAGCCAGGTCACCTTGTATTTCTTCTGTTTTCCTTAAAAAAAAAAACAAAAACAAACAAAAAAAACAAAAAACAAAAAACAAAACAAAACAAAAAAACCCAGGCATGCAAACAGAGGCCTACCACCATTTCTGCCGTGCTCCTCAGCTCCAGGCTCACAGGATGAATAGTACATGTAGCAGAGAAGGGGAAAGTGTAACTCCAGGAAAATAATTAGAGGAATGAGGAGCCATCAGCAAGAAAAGCCACAGTGTGTTCTAGATACCCCATTTTCACTGCTGCCTTGTGTTGGCAGTCTTTGGTAGGAAACATCACAGATGACCAGACCGTTCCCTATCTCAAATGTTCACAATACCACTGCATTTATTTAAAATGTAAGGAGACACGTCATTGGCTTCTTAATAAGGTCTGCGGAGAAATACTCTCCCTCTCTGGGCTATTGCGAACTGCTTCATGTCTCTACCTCATAAATGACGCCGTGCCTTAAATTTCCTTTTGTCAAGCAATTAATTCTCAACGAGCCCAGGCTCACGGTGCAAGCACATATGTTTGCTTTTGAAATAAAGTTGTTAATGGCTAAATGTATTCATTGTTCTCGGTTTCACAAGCTCATGATGGCAGGCACCATAATGTTTTCCAAGTACCGGTGACTGTTTTTCTTTGCACGGGGCACTGGCCTGTCTCTCACATTCACAGCTGCGGTTCATGCTTTGCATTTAGAAAAAGAAAAGGGAGCAGGAAGGGGGGGGAAAGCATTTGTGATTGCTGTGTGAACAAGAGCAAGCTCAGAGTCTCCTACTCTGTCTCTGGAATGAGAATGATGCTTGATTGATATTGATGCACTTGACTAAGATGAGCTGGAGACCATGCAGGTGCAGGTGAGCTGGGCTAATCAAGACAAAGTTTCTGGGACTTTAAACTACAGAAAGAATCTCCTGCGTTCAAGGGACAGAAAGAAAACACTTTTGCTCTCAGTGGTGAGAAGGAACTGAAAGGAGCAGCCCAGGGGCACTGCACCTGCTGTTTGGGGACCTTCCCACATGGGTGGACAACGTCCTCACTGTCAGTGCAGGGAAACTGACAACTTTTCTGGTGCCATCTTTGGTCTTTTTTTTTTTTTAAGATTACTTATTTATTTATTTGACAGAGAGAGAGAGAGAGAGAGGGAGATCACAAGTAGGCAGAGAGCCAGGCAGAGAGAGGAGGAAGCAGGCTCCCCGCTGAGCAGAGAGCCTGATGCTGGGGCTCAATCCCAGGACCCTGAGATCATGACCTGAGCCGAAGGCAGAGGCTTAACCCACTGAGCCACCCAGGCGCCCCCATCTTTGGTCTTAAACTGAGAAGGATTTTGTTGATTTGGCTTTAAATCAGCATTAACCATTCATTCTAAATATCCTTATTTCTTAAGCGATATAGACTACAATATTAGATGTGAAGCATTAACTATACAAACATAGATAGACCTACACCCCCGCCACCCCCCCCCACATAGGCTTGGATTGATAGTCAAGAAATCGTGGGCACCTGGGTGGCTCAGTGGGTTAAAGCCTCTGCCTTCAGCTCAGGTCATGGACTCAGGGTCCTGGGATCAAGGTCCACATCAGGCTCTCTGTTTAGCAGGGAGCCTGCTTCTTCCTCTCTCTCTGCCTGCCTCTCTGCCTGCTTGTAATCTCTCTCTGTCAAATAAATAAATAAAATCTTAAAAAAAAATTGTGAGCAGCAGGACCAGGCAAAAGATGGAGATTTTAATTTTTTTTTGGTTTTATACCCATCTGTACTATTTAAATGTTTAACTATTTTGTATTGTTTAAATATTATTACTTTTGTAATAAAAGGCTAATGGTAACAGCCATGAGATTCCCTTTCTAATATCTATATACTCTAAAATGATACACATGATCGAGTTGTATTTTATCAGAATATTCTAGGCAGGATTCCACCAAGCTATACTATGAAGCACAGTTTGGGGGGAATTGGCCATGCCTTGTGTGTACAGAGTGGAACATTAGCTAATTGCTTTTGAATATCATCTCTGCTAGGCAGGGAAGGATAGACAGGGCGATCCCCCTTTCCAGTATACAGCCTTGTTCCAATGCTTTCATGTGAAAAAGTCTCCTGATCTTAGGGGTGCCTGGGTGGCTCAGGCAAGTGAGCACCAGCCTCTTGGTTTGGGCTCAGGTCATGACCTCGAGGTCGTGGGATCGAGCCCCATGTCGGGCTGTGCACTCAGTGCAGAATCTGCTTCAGAATCTCTTCCCCTCCTTTGTCTTTCAAATAAATAAAACTTTTAAAAAATTAATTAATTAAAAATTTTAAAAAGTGTTCTGATCTAGACAGTGAACTTGGTGAGTACTCNTCTTTAAAAAAAATAATTAATTAATTAAAAATTTTAAAAAGTGTTCTGATCTAGACAGTGAACTTGGTGAGTACTCTTGTTATGGGCCGTCATGTGGGCTGTCTGTTGCACCTTTCATCCACCCTTGAAAATCATACTTTCTGTTAAAAAAAATGAGTCACTGTGATAGCTGCTTTACAGGCATCATTTCATTTAGTTACAAATAGGTTTTTTGAGGTCAATGAAATGATTTAATGATGAGGAAACGGCTTGAGAACATACCCCTGATTTTGTTTCAAACATTATCTTGTTGATTTTCTTACCTCCTGATTTCACAAACTCAGTCCTGCCCTGTCATCGACTGTGTCTGACCTTTCAAAACATTCAGATACACACAGACTCCTAATGTCTGTGTAATCGTCCCATTTACCCCTAGCCTCTTCAAATATAATCCTACTCCAACTCCTAGAGTTAACGCAGATGTCAGAAATAGACTTTGTCTTTGTTTTCAACTCAAAATCCATTCTCGTTGGGAAGTCTCCTTGTCCCCTTAGGCTGGATCCCATTCACTTCCTGCACACTCTCAAAGCCCTCTTTCCAGCAGTTACCAGTTTATGAAGATTTATCTGGTGAAGGTCTCTTTCCCAAATAGCCAAGTTTCTTGTAGGCAGGGAGCACTTTGTTTTGTCTTTCAACTATTTCTCCACCAAGCATACTGGCGTTAGGAGTGCTGTCACATTCATATACACTCAGTAAGTATTTGGTGGGGGCACCTGGGTGACTCAGTTGGTTAAGCATCTGACTTGTTGGTTTTGGCTCAGGTCATGATCTCAGGGTCCTGGGATTAAGCCCCACATCGGGCTCCATGCTCAGCAGACAGTCTGCTGGAGATTCTGTCTCTTGTTGTCTCCTTCTCTCTGTCCCCCTGCTCATGCTGTCTCTCCCTAAAATAAATAAATAAATCTTTTTAAAATAACAAGTATCTCTTGCAAGACTCATTGGCAATATCTCCCTAGAACAATCAGAAGAGGGGCTCTCGCATCTCCTGTATATTTTGAAGAATCCTGCAGATACAAGTGAAGGTGCCTCTTTTTCTTCGGGGGGGCCAAACTCTACACACAGAGCCAGAACACCTCTGGCTTTTGGAAGCAGGTCTGAATTCTTGCTTCAGAGAAACTGCAGGTATCCCTCCTGAACAAGGATTCATTCTCTCACTTTGCTCTAGCCTAGCAAACTTGCTGTGGAGCTGGACCCCCACTGAGGTCCTTCCTCATTGCTCGGTCCCAGTACCAATGCTTAGCCTCTGTGGCAATGATTTTGTCATATCATCATTATTTTAATAGTTTGACCGCTGTGTGGTTTAGGAATGGCAACCTGGAAACACACACACACACACACACACACACACACACACACACACTCAAAGCTCCTTTGGGAGAGCAATTATTCTCATTGAATATGGGGTAGGGGTGGGCATGGTGGAGAGCCATCATGAAGTAGCAAAATGCCTCCCACCCCCAAAGAGCCCTATTGAATGTCCGTAGCAGTATGAATTTAAGTGCTATTGTTATTAGTCTCATTTTACAGCTGTATGAATCATCTCACATTGAAATAAAGGGAAGAACACAAACTAAATGCCCTTAGTGGTTAGAATTTCCCACTCCTTTGAAATAGCCAACTACCTAAGCAAATGTTTTAAATTAATGCAGAAAATCTAATATTTCTATCTCAGTCAGTCCTGACCCTAAATGAGGGAAGTCGAGATGAGTGTTCCTTAGGACCAAAATTCCATCCAGATTTTTCTTCCTCTAATGGTACTAGACTTACAGTTTTAAAAAAAGGATGCTTTCCAAAATTTACAGTTTTAAAACTTCACAAATTTAAATTTCTAAGATTATAATTTCACCTCATTTTTCATTGTGCATACAACGGTATGCATAAACATAGGTGCCTAGTAAGAAATTTTCCTTTGAATTTGATGGTTTTATAGAGGCAGGAAGCAAGGGCACATAGCATAGGTTGCTTTTGGCATTGTTATTCGATTGATTAATCCATAGGGATGCTTTAGAGCTAAGGAGTCTGGACTCTCATATAGTTCAATTAAGGGAGTGATATAAAACAAATATATCTAGTGGCTAAAAATCCCTCCTCCTTTCCATCATCCAATTATTTTCCCAACCAAGAATCTCCATTGTATATGATTTGGTCACTTCCTACCTTTGCAGATTTTCCTTGTGGCTAGGAAGAGGGCTGAACTTGGTAACTGAGCATGTACACTTCAATTAAAAAAGATACTGCTGTAGAAGACACAGAGGACCTTGTATTTGATTCGCAGATGGACCAAATTAAAAAAAAAATAAAATTCTTATTACTTACCGTTTTCAACCCACAGAGACAACATTAAGTATGCAGAGAAAACAAATGTAGCCTCTGAATTTAATTCTGGTTGCATTATCTCTTGTTCTTATTTGTATGTCACAGCCTGAAGCTTTGACATTGTTTCTGTATTCATCGATGAGGCGAAGTGTTTGGGGGAAAGGAATCACAAAGGCCCATAAGAAAACTCATACTCAACTACTGAGACTTGTAGGTTAATTTAATGCAGGGAGAAAACTCTATTTTAAATGTGATGATATACTGAAAAAATGAGACGATTTAGCATTGTATTTTCCTTCCAGCAAGGCAAAAGGGCACTTGGTCCTGTGTTTTCATTTCTTTTCTTTTTTAAATTATTATTTAAACAGGACAAAAATAATGTAGTACGGAACACATGCCATTAACTCCAGAAAACTAAATAGCAAATGAACCCATTTCAGTCAAATGCCTAGGATTCTTTTAATCAAGTATTTATTGTTAGCAGGCCAGTGCTTTCTGGCCTTTAAAAAATACCCTGGGCTCGGGCGCCTGGGTGGCTCAGTGGGTTAAGCCTCTGCCTTCGGCTCAGGTCATGATCTCAGGGTCCTGGGATCGAGGCCCGCATCGGGCTCTCTGCTCAGCAGGGAGCCTGCTTCCTCCTCTCTCTCTGCCTGCCTCTTTGCTTACTTGTAATCTCTCTGTCAAATAAATAAATACAATCTTTAAAAAAAAATACCCTGGGCTCATTAGGAACCTCTATTTTACTTCTCTTAGAAATTCTGTGACTCCGTGTACTTTTTTTTTTTTTTTCCTATTAAGGTATACAAGAGGGAACCTGGCTTAGATTTGTGTGTGTGTTTCAATTTTTTGTCNTGTGTACTTTTTTTTTTCCCTATTAAGGTATACAAGAGGGAACCTGGCTTAGATTTGTGTGTGTGTTTCAATTTTTTGTCCCAAGTTTACCACTGGATTGTCAGTTACCCAGAGAGGTTAAGTAACCAGCCCCAGGCATCTCAGGAGTTGAGGGGCTGTGCAAGAATTAGAACCGAGGAAAGTGTTGGCTCCCAGCTTTCCCCCGTCCATGAGAATGCCGGGCTCAGGTGAAGAACGTATCAAAAGAAACTGAAAAGTAATCATGTCTTTGCTTTGAACTGTGTGGGGTGGAGGGAAGGGCACCACTGGAACTCACTCCCGGGGCCAGAGTTTCAAGCTGACCTGTGATCCCTGAAGAGCTCCCTAGTTGGCAAATGCCTGTGGTAAGTGTCTGTTCACCCACAGCAGAAGATCACAAATCAGAGCAGGAAGTCCTTTAGCGTTGAAAGGGGTGCATTCAGAGACTTGAGGGAATCCCCAGCTCTCTTCCAGTTATGACTGTGGCAATGTCCTCATCTGTAAAAGAGAAATACTGATATCTGCCCCACAGAACAGTATGAGGACCAAACTAGACAGTAGATCCAGGGACGGCAAGAGAACCATAGTAAGGCCCAAGCTCTGGGCAACTTGCAAGTGTAAGTCAAGGAAACCGTGATGGGTCTGCAACTGCCTCTGTTCAAATCCAAGGTCAGATCTTGGAGTTCCCTTAAAAAAGAAGCAAAAACAAACCAAGAAGGGTGTTATTTTTCCTTAAAAGAAATTCCTTAAGCATTTTCATAAGGTATGCTATGCCCTGCTGTTATTTGTCAATAACGCACGAACTAATTCGACCCAACCACACTTTCCTTTATTCTCCTGATCTGCATGTACTCAGTGGAAACCGCCTTGTCCTGCCCTCTCCCACTGTATGTGTTCTTCTTTTCTGTTCAACCTCCATCCTGCCCCTCCAGCAAGCCACACCTTTTGACTTAAAAATAGATTTCTAGGCCAACGTAAGTGGCATCACATTTTATTTTTCTGTTGTGTCTCTCTTTACTTCTGTGCCCTCTCCTTATCCGTATGGCTGAGAAAAAAAGATAAACCAAAACAGATCCTTGCCAGTTGACCAAATTCAACCACCATTAACTGAGCTCTGGGCACAGTGCTTGGTGACAGGCACATGTCCCCACTGAGCCATTGTCTCCCTTCACCTGAGCCAGCCTCCCCCCCCACCTAGGCTCTGTCCGTAGCCACTCCCATACCGGAAGGAGACCCACTCTCTCCTCAATTTCTCCGCAGGGTCGAAAAGCCTAGGAGATGTAGCCCCAGTTTGCTACTGCTTATCCCTAATAAATGAGCACAGCTAACACTTCCTGTGCCAACCTTGTGCCTGACATTGAAGCCATATGTGAAGTCAGTGCTATCCTCAGAGCTGAGTGGCATGCCCAAGTCTAACCACCAGTAAGTGAAAGAGCAAGGAATCAAACTCAGTCATTCTGGCCCTGGGACCCCCCTCCAATAACCGGAAGCTATACTTGCCTCCCCTCTAGTACTAACATGAATGCTGAGAATTTCTTAAATTCTTGTACCTAGCTTTGTTCCTGCCTTGTTTCTGTATCATCAGTAACTTTAACATAGCTTCCTAATCGCAGGCTAGAGAGACCCTAATTAGTATTCTTGGTGTTTGAACCCTGGCGTCCTGGGGAAAGTTGGAAAGGATCACTGTGGGGGCCACCGCAGTGATTCTGAATGGCTAGATGCAGCAGCCTCTCCAGGCAGTCATGAGACAGAAGGAAGAATCAAGCAAGTTCATTGCCAGGGGAGGGAAGGTGCACTGCGGGGGCATGCTAGTGGTGGTCTGACTGAGTGATAGGAAAGCCGGGGGGAATCAGGGCGATATATACTTTCTAGATGAGACAAGCCCGACTGCTCTGCAGCCACTCATTTGCAGCCAGTGGGAATGAGGGAGCTGCCTTTGGTCACCATCGGAGAGAATGCTCTGCGGTGTACTCTGAACTCAGCACTCCAGGAAGGCAATCCCTCCCCCTCAAATCAAATACATTTCAAGTTCACATACCCTAGGCAGGGATACTCCTTAAGCTGTATTTCCTAACGTTTAATTATCTCTAAGTCCTTTTGGAAGGGTTTTCTGACACCTAAAAGAAATTTAGGAGTGAAAACTTAAGCTTAATCATAGTTCCTCAGGAGACGTCCCTCACTGGAGGAAACGTGACTATGGATTGCGAGAGAGAAAATGGGACTTTTTCTTGTTGCCCTCGTTACCCCAAGTCCTAAGTTGAGGAACCGCTGGCGGTGGGAAGGGTGAGCACTCAGCTGGGATCCGTAGCATTATCTGGTTAGGAAAGATCCATAACCACAGCTATGACTAATTGGGAGAGTCTGTAGGATAATTAATAGATAGATTTCACAGTTTGCTGCATTTTCTGTTGTAAATAGAAAAGGGAGGGAGAAGAGTAAATTTGGAAAAAAAAGTAGAACCTACAAGTACAAAATCAAGGAAATTGCATTTTGAAGAAGTGAAATGAGTCTACTCTCATTAGTTTAATTTCCAAATGTCTGTAGGATATTCAGCAGACAATATCCTGTGGAAAGTAAGAATTATAGACTTATAAGGAGGGTAAGAGGTCAGGGATGGAGTTGTCAACCCATTCAGAGCATAATTGAACCATGTGTCTCATTGAAAAATTGTTTAGGTCTCTAGTTCTAGCAGCTGTGAGAGTTAAAATTATCCTCCTTATTCCACTCAGTGTATTTCATTATTTAGACATCATATATTAGACATAAGGAAGAACGTCTTGAGTGTAAGTGATTAAACACTGAAACAGACTACCAAAGGAGCTTGTGAAATTATCGACTCTAGAACATTTTAAAAATAGAGGCAGCCATCTGTCTTCAGTGATTTCGGTGGTAATCTGTCTTAGAAAAGGAGACTGGACAAAGTAAACTTGATAGGGGAATATTAAGTAAATAATTTTCTGGACTTTTTTTTTTAATTTGATGGCATTCTGTCTACATGTGTTTTGTGTTGTTTTTTTTTTAATTGTGAACTGTTCTAACTCATAAATAACTTTTTACAGTGTTGGGTTATGCGCTTCTTTAGGACTAGTCCAAGCAAAACTTGTTACATCTATGGTTTGTCTTTAATCTTCTTGTCCAGTATCTGAATTTTTCTGAGAGAACATTGCATGCTATGCACAGTATACAGACTTTCTGGAAGTGAGTAGGTTTGTGAAACAACTCGATACTCAAAATGTGGTAAGATAGGCACCTGGATTTGGGAGACAAAACTAAAAACACAAAGGAAGCCATGGATAAAATGTTAGGACTAAAAAGGAGGTATTTAATCAAACATAATTCTAACCTTGAAGTAGAAGAGACCATGTGGATTTGTATCCCCAAATCTTTTTAGCCAACCCCGCTTTCCTTCACAGCTCTTGACCAAGAAACCACGTACAGAAAAACAGTGCCAGATGAAAGGGGCTAGAAATACCAATTCATGAATAACACTCCAAGGGCCTGATTACCCCCAAAAGAGAGCTCCATGGAAAAAGCATCAGTGAAAAATAGAGCTTCAGCCAAAACACAGTCTCCCCAGAACCTACAGTTCTCAGCCTCCCAGCTGGAGAGAACAAACTCCTGTCTGATTTACCTCCCAGTTACAGATGGTCGTTCTGGAACAGAAAGTGCATTGCAGATCTGTGCTCGGGGGGTGGGGGCAGGCCCTTCCTGCCTTGGGGAACTTCTCTGAAAGGAGCAGGAAAGGACAACTAGGGTACACTGGACAGGGGCACTGTCTTTTAACACACAGTGACCCTTCCCACTCCAGATGCGAGCCACTAAATGTCTTGTTGTCTGACCAATCAGATTAACAGTTTCTCCTCTTTTGGGAAAAAGAGAGGGATTTCCTTTCCAACCGATGAGAGCATGAAAGTCTAGAGCAGGGATTCTTAAGCAGAGAATCTGCGGAAGAATTTCAGATATAGAACTGGATTTTCAGGAAAACATTTCCATTCATTTCTTTCTGATACTTTGAAGATTTGTTACATGTGGGGAAACCACAAAAGAATATCAGCTGTAAAAATTAGCCTTGTTCAGTTTTGCTCTTAGGCAATTATTTTACTCCAGACAAGTATAGGGATGCACGTGGGATCACCATGCCATGCTGTCTAAATATTTTGATAGAAATAATCCACTCTTACTCTTACTGCCATTTCTCTTTAGTTTACATCCAGTCTGGATTATCCAGGGGAATTGCAAGGAAAACAAATACAATGAATCTTATGCATCTGTAGTTCATCTGCATTGACAGACATGTTGGAATACCAAAGCTTCCATGTAGCTTATGTAAAAAGGTTCTTGCTGATCAAATCATAAAACTAAACACAAGACTATAGTGATTCCACTACACATATAGTATAATATCTAAAATCAAAAAAGCTCATACCAAGTGTTAGCGAGAATGTGGAATAACTGGAACTCTCATACATGACTGATGGAAATTTAAAATGGTACGTGAACTCTGGATACAGTTGGTAGTTAATTGAAAACATGAAAAATATACCTATGCTATGACCTAGCCGTTCTACTAGGAATTTAACCTGGAAAAGGAAGCAGGTATCCATACAAAGACTTATACAGCGAAGTTCATAGCAACTCTACTAGTAATAACTGGAAATAACTCAAGTTCCCATCAATAAATATAGAAAACTACTCAGCAATAAAAAGAAATCACTTACTGATACATACAATACTGGTGAGTGTCAAATGGACGTCAATGATAACTCAACAAAGTTGTTTACACACACAGCTAACAAAGCTTAAGACCCTTATATCTGTCCCTCTGTCACTCCTTAGATAAAATTACCATGGGGCTCCCTCTCTTCCTTCCTTCCTTCCTTCCTTCCTTCCTTCCTTCCTTCCTTCCTTCCATCTCCTTCTTTCCTTCCTTCCTTCTTTCTCCTTCTGTTCTCCCTTCCTCTCTTCCTCCTTTCCTTCCTTCGAACAAGTTTTTATAGAGACTGAAACAAGTTTAATTTGCCTGATGTCGAAGGCCTAATCTTGAAATACTGTACAAGGTCGCATTCCAGAGGACAAACCTTGAAGCCCATGATGAAACAACAGGCAGAAGTTCTGTTTGCTTTTAGAGAAAAAGAAGCCCTTCTCAGAACAGTCTGAAAGGAAGGGGTTTGTTCCTGACTTGGGTATTTGGCTGATATTTTCAGCTATAAGAATGAAGTGAAACTTTTGCTTCAAGTCTCTCAAGTTACTATTTTGGATACTGCTGAAAATCTACCATCTTTTGTTCCAGCTGCCTCTCTGGAAGGAGAGCTTGGAAGTGGAGAAGAATGTAGACTTTTCAGGGTGGAGGAAGCATTTCTGGAGGCTGGTGTAAAAAGTAACCTAGCCTTTCAGTTTCTCAGCAGGCAGAAATCTGCAGAACTTCTCTGAAGGTTACTTCTGCTCAGAAGGCTTTAAATTGAAACGCAGAATTGTAATCCTTTTGCCGTGAACACAGATGGTCTCAATGATTCAGCCCTGACCACAAGGTCTTTTTTGACTTGGACACAAAGGAAATGACAGGCTAGGGGTTCTTGCACTCCTTGACAAACCCACTCCGCACATGACAAAGAAAGCCACGGAAGCTGGGATTCTGTTTGCTACTGCATTCCTTTGTGAGTACCAATTGTCTTCGCTTTTTCTATCAAAGCCAAAATCCTCCATCCGTTGGCTTTCAAAGATTATTTACGCATTTCCAGTTATGCCACAATCATTTCTTATACAGAACCAAACAATGAGCCTCTCTATTCAAAGTTGTTTTGAGCAGAATTGAAGCGTATTTTGTTTTAGTTGCACAGTTTGGAGCCATTTCCATTTTACGATTAGTAAGTGATCATTATGAAAATCAAGAGAGAACGTGACCCGATGCCTCAGAGGATTTTATAATCTAGCTATGTAGTGGAAATGAGCATGGTGTGAAAGGAAATAAACCGTCGAAAACACTTGCACGTGTATTTATGGGTATTTTTTTTAGAGGTCTATAGGCTTCATCAGCTTTTCAAAGAGACACTCAACCCAAAATAGTTTAAGAATCATTGGTCTAAAAGCAACATTGCTTTCTTAGGAAAACTGATGAGTACAATCGAACACAAATTGTACTCGTAGTGATGACCAGATCCTAGAATAGAAACATGCAGTATGCATCACTGTATTAAAAAAAATAATAATAAGCATTAGTACCAAAAGAGTTTTAAAAGAACATCATATTTGATATATTCTAAGAAATATTGAAAATCAGATAAAAACAGAACTCTCTCGCTAGTGTGTATTTTAATGTATTATTTTGACTTACACTGATGGGAAGGGGACCGTAAACTTTTCTTAATCCAGCTCTGCCAGTAGGGCATCAAGAGATCACATGAAAATGGGGAAAGGGATTGGCACTGGGGATAGAGATCTGGCAGTATATATTTGATGTGATACCTGAAGCCATGGAAAATAGTAACAGTAACTGATAATTTCTTTGCAGTTTCCTTGTTGGCGTTAGTTTAAATCCCTAAATTCTGAATTAATTGTGACAGAAGCACCTTCTAGTAATCTCAACGTGGTGGTCATTAAAATAAATGGAAGGGTTACAGATAACCCTGCAGGACGTTTTTGGTTTTAGGTAATGAAATTGATAGTTGCTGCCTTGATGCTTTCATTTATCAGTGAATACAGAAGTGATAATCAACTTAATATGGTAGCCGCTGCCAGGAGTAAGAAGTATCCCTTTGATTTATTCATTGTAGACTGAGAAACCAGGGAACAATTTGAAAATGGGAAACTTATTCTTTTTTACACACTGTGAATAAGCATGATGAATGAGATGAAGTGTGAATTATCTGCATGACCCAGTAATTTAACTTTTTCATAGTCACCCAGTTGAAATTGTCTACTTAGTCTTTATTTTTTCCAAAAAATAAATCCACAACGTGTGTTTAAGAGTTAAAGCTAACACTTTTTAAGTTATGCCTCAATTGTTGAAAAAATGGATTGATCTCCTCAAGTCAGTGGTCACTTCTTAAGTTTCCTGTTAACTAACCTCTCCTCAGGATTAGCCCTCCTTTTTACTTCTTGAAATGTTTCCTTTTCTAGGTGTTCCATACAAATACCCCCCTACTTTTCTTTCTGCCTCTCTGGTCATTCCTTCCTGTAGCCCTTTTCTGGGTCGTTTCTGTCTTGAAGATCTCTCAGTTGGGTGGGGGGAACCCTGACCTCTCCCACTTGGTCGTTTTCCCTTCATCATCTCCTTCTATAATTAAGCAGCCATATTCAGTCCGTGACCTGACATGCCACCAATATGCTGATTCCCAGGTCTGTTTCTTCGTGCGGAGCTAACTCTTCAGCTAGACTCACATATGTAACTGCCCAATAGACACCTCCATTTGCTTAACCATTAAACATCTAAACCCTAACAGGGCTGAACAAAATTAATGCCCCTTCCCCCCACCAAACTTAACAAAATATGCTTCTTCCAAAGCTTTCCCCATCACGGAGACTGTTGCTTAGGCCATACATGTGCCATACCAAACTTAATTCCTTTCTCCTTTATCTTCCAATTTAGCAGACAGCCCCATTTCTCTGTGTTCAGAATATATACACTGCATCTCCTCTTGAAGTCCAAGCCACCATAATCTCTCTTCTGAACTGCCAAAATGTCTGTTTCTCTGCACATTTACAGGTTCACTCCATAGACCTCTTTAGTCTCCATGACTAGAGTTCGGTCTAACACCTAACCATTGTATAAGTTTTGCTATTCAGAGGGAGGTGTGAAGACCAGCAGCCTAAGTTTCACCTGGAAGCTTGTTAGAAATGCAAGATATCAGGCATACTGAACCAAATATTGTTTTCATAAGATTCCCCCAAGACATATGATTTGAAAAGCAATAGTTTAAAAGGCCCTGTAAGATACGTGCCCGGACTTCCTTCCCAAACTTCTATGTTCTACTCTTTCTTCTTTTCCCACGATCCCCAGCCACAATGACATTCCACCTTTTAGTTCAAGAGAACAGTTGCATTCTATCTTGGAGAGTTTTTCTTTGCTCATCCTTCTACTTAAAGCTCTGGTCTCCCAAATCTCAACACGACTGAATCCATCTGTCATCCAGGCCTCAGTTCAGATGTCATTGCTCAGAGAGTCATTCTTGACCACTTAGGCCAGAATGCTCCCATCGTGTCCCTTGATCACATTGCCTATCTTTTCCTGCCCTTACAAACTATTTGAAATTTTCTCACTTATTTGTTTGCTTTCATGACTTTCACTATCACTACACTATAAACACTTTTTTTAAAAAAAAAAGTTTCATTTATTTATTTTTTTGAGAGAGAGAGATAGAGCATGAGCAGGGACAGGGTGTAGAGAGAGAAGTAGGCTCCCATGGAGCAGGGAGCCTGACAGGGGGTGTCATCCCAGGACCCTGGGATGATGCTTAACTGACTGAGCCACCCAGGTGCCCCAAGAATGGCAAGTTCTTAAACAAACTGTATTCATCTCTTTAGGAAAAAAATTAGATCCAGTCTCACTATTTAGTGATAAAAGTCACTTAACTGTAAATTCAATTTACTCATGTAAAGTCTTTCCTAAACTGTGTTTGCAACAGGGCATAAGCATGATGCTAGATTTAATCTTAAGAACGCCTGACAACTCAGGGCTTCTACCTTTGGGAATAGAAGAAGACATCAGCGCTTCTCTTTATATTACATTCCTCTTTATCTGTTATCTGCTAACATATCTATATATTATCTTTTATTAAATTTCTGCCTGTTGAGGAAAGATGTTTCTTTTTCTTTTTTTTTAAGTATTAGCATATCTAGGGCTATATTTTAACCCTATTTAAATATTCCTTAACAGTTGTCGATAAAATATTTTAGTTTGTCGCATATTGCCTAATTGATATACCACTGAGTCTCCCTGGAGAAAGAGCATCGTAAAATAGCTTTCCATTGGTTCCCTCAATAAATCAGTGTTCCTGTTGTGTTGAGACACACTGGGAAGAGCTCAAGCTGTAGTTTTGATTAACATAGAGAAATCTAAAACGTTTCTCAGTTTTGAATATTTCCATTAATCAATAATTCAGCTCCAGAGTTGCCATAGAAGGTTACAGGAAAATCCTTTTGCTTTCTAAAATGCCAGACAGTGGCATTCTGTTCTGGAAGGTCATATTTTTGCCAGCCTGCTTCTAATATTTGTCACCTAAAGAATGATATTGATAAGCTCCAGTGATAGATCAGGGGGTGACACTGATAACTTTTTATCGGTTGTTACCCAACTAAGGACTCTTTTCTGGAAACTTCTGCAGACATATGACGTAGTGTGTGCACCAAAAGGTTTTGCGAATGTACTCCCAGAGATTCTTCCTCTATCATTAAAAAGAAGACATGCTAACCTTCTTCCTCTTTAAAGATTGCTTTTTTTTAGGAGCATTTTTTTAAAAGGAAAAATTTTTGATCATTTTATAGGACACAATGGAAAGATATGATGACAAAAGTGAAGGTACGAATTTTAGGCAGAAGATTTCAGACACCGAGTTACATTTATTCTGTCATCAAAAGGCCAATATTTAACATATCTTGCTTTTATTATTAAGGAAGCATAAAGAGGAACAACGAAGAGGCCATCAAAATGGAAGAGATTATATCTTGCAATCACACAGCCATGAAATTCTGACCAGAATGAAAATATGAGTATAAAGAGAGTAATCATTTGCTTATTAATTCAAGGAACAATTTGCCATTCTCCAAGTATTATGAAAATAAGAGATTACAGGACTCTGTTTTTAACCATGTGGGTTTTTCAAATGTATATGTAGTAATCTCATTATAGCTGTGGTGCAAATTCAGATGAAAACATATTTTTCTTTTTTTGCATGCACTGCACTTAAAAACAAAAACAGAAACACAGGGCGCCTCGGTGGCTCAGTGGGTTAAAGCCTCTGCCTTCGGCTCAGGTCACGATCTCAGGATCCTGGGATTGAGGCCCGCATCGGGCTCCCTGCTCAGTGGGGAGCCTGCTTCCCCCTCTCTCTCTCTCTGCCTCTCTGCCTACTTGTGATCTGATCTCTCTGTGTCAAATAAATAAATAAAACCTTAAAAAAAAAAACAAAAACAGAAACACATATTAACCAGGGGATGATTTCACTACCTGAAAACTTTGATTCATCTCTATTCTCTCAGTGGCCATAGTTGAAAGAAATAAAGTAAAAGGTTATGTAAACATCCAGGCAGGGGCAAAAATAGCTAGTTATCCCCAAATCCTAACAAGCACATAGGAAGACTATTTCTACCAAGTTAAGAGAGAATGAAGGCCTCACATTGAGCAGAGATGCCGTGTTCAAAGGCCTCATTATCTCAAGGCACCCCAACTGAATGAGTGTACCAGTATTCCCTTCATTATGAGCCAACACCACAGATATCACACAAAGAGAGAAGGTTTCAGTGGTTCACACTGTAATTATAAGTGCCACATTCAAATGTGGGACAAAAGCAACAGCAGGGTACTGTAAGCTCAGTGGTTAAGGATGGCAACCAAAGAAACTCGGTCAAAAACCACAACAAAGCCCATGATGCAGTCCTTCTTCACAGGCAAATTATGAAGGGATAAGGGTGGTGCTGGCGCCCAACTTGTCACTAGTAACATAAGTCGCATGCCTCCTCCTACCATCGAAATACTCCGGTTTCCTACACTACTAGATTTGTATACATACCCAAGAATGCTGATTGCTTGATGCATAATTTGTCCCAGCATTGAGCAACTAATATAGCTCTCCCACCTTTTTCTTTCTCGTTTTCTTTTTTCTTTTTCTTTTTTAACCTCAGTATTCATTCCATTTGGGCAAGACTTTTAGTAAGTTGTGGCAAGAAATATCTGCATAAAACTTTCTCCTCTTCCTTCCCCTTCCCTCTCCTCCTCTCTCTCTCTCTCTCTCTCTCTTTTTCTGTCAAAAGTGTACTCTTAGGGGCACCTGGGTGGCCCAGTGGGTTAAAGCCTCTGCCTTCGGCTCAGGTCATGATCTCAGGGTCCTGGGATCGAGGCCCACATCGGGCTCTCTGCTCAGCGGGGAGCCTGCTTCCCCCTCTCTCTCTGCCTGCCTCTCTGCCTACTTGTGATCTCTCTCTCTCTTTCTGTCGAATAAAAAAAAAAAATCTCAAAAAAAAAAGTATACTCTTTAAAATCCCTATCGTCTATTTCTCCCATCCCCCACCCAGCTCCCCTCTGGTAACCATCTTTTTGTTCTCTCTAGCTAAGAGTTTGTTTCTAAAACAAGATCATCTTCATGAGTAAAGAATTTGAATGATTGGACCATATGTGCGCAGAATTAGGCAATGTTTTATTATGCTTTCCTAGAATTTATCTACCTATAAATTTGTTATTTATTACTTTATTATTTATCACAAAAATATGTTAACTCTCATGAACACACCTCACAATTCCAGATCTAGACCATTCAAAGTAACTTGTACCTACCCAGGAGTTCCTTCTGCATCCTGTATCCTCTGCCCTCCAGACCAGAGGAATCTATGTCGTGAATCTTGTATCATCTTCCCCTTTCCTCTACCCCAGAAAAGTGTGCGTTAAAAAAAAATACATCTTTAGTTTTGGTTGTTTTAGAATGTATTACGTAGTTCCACTGAATGTAATCTCCCACAGTTTTTTTCATTAGTCATTTTATTGCCAAGATGAACTCATGTAGCTCCTTGTTGCCATGATGCAGTCATTTTGACTGTTGTATATTATTTTAGTGGATGAATATACACTCCACAAATTCATCCATTCTTCTGGTATGGGCCACAGATGGTATGTCCCACAGATATTTGCTATTGCACATGATGCTGTGATGAACATTCTTATTTACCAGGTCTGCCTCTAAAACGTGAGGGCCCAAGGGGAGCAATACAAATGGAATGCTCCAGACCCAGCTAGACTCCCTGCTTGACTCACGTCCCCACCCAAGGACCCACAGCCTGTTCCTCAGGAATGGGTCCCCAGTCCAGAGGCCAAAGGAAACGTACTGTCCCCTCATCCACCATGCCTTTGTGACCTGAGTAGGCAGACTACACAGAAGATATACCTGGGCCAGGATGCCTGGGGGTGACAGGACCAAACTGAGCCCAAGTGGGAACAAATACAGCTTCCCTGGCAGCAAAGACAAGAAATCCTCCCTCCAGGTCCTGTGTTCTCTGACCTGAGATTTCCAGTTAGTTGTAATCGTCTCCCAAAACTCTACCATCCCAGCAGATGGGAGGCGATGTGTAGTTATCTGGGGAACCTGACGGCAGAGCTGGGTGTTGGGGATTTGGGGAGGCAGCCATTCTTTCTCTGGTCTTCCAGGGCCATAGCTGTGAGCCTCTCACTGCCACCATATCCACACACCCACACTCTCCCTCTGACATGCACCCTTGACTAGGATGGGAACCCCTGGTAGGGTGAGGAATGCCAATGGGCTTGGTGGGTCTCTCACCTCTAATTCCCATCCAGTCAGTTGTTAAATTTTCAAGAAATTTTCTTATGTTACCCAAAAGAGAAAGCAGAAAAAAACCAAAAAACAAAACCAAAAAAAAAAAAAAAAATGAAAAACACACAAACAGTTTGCTTTTCCAGNTGTTTCCATGTTTGTGATTTGTAGGATCCTCTAAAGGTTGGAGCCCAGGCAGAGGTCCCTGTTGCCTCGGTCTAAGAAGACTTCTGGTGTGTATGTGTAAGAATTTCTCTTTGGCATGACACCTACATCCATTTCCTAGGGTTGCTGTAACAAATTACCAGAAACTGGGTGACTCAAAACAACAGAAATTCATTCTCTCCCAGCTCTGGAGGCCAGATGTCTGAAACCTACAAGTTGGCAGGGCCTTCCTCCTTCTGGAGGCTCTCGGGGGAATTCCCTTGTATACCCTTTCTTCTAGCTTCTGTTGGTTCTAGCGATCTTTGCCGTGTTCATCTACCCGGGCCGCCACAACAAAACACCACAGACCTAACCACACGGTGGCCCGAACAAAAGAGATTTATTTTCTCACGGTCCTGGAGGCTGGGATTCCAAGAACATGTGCCTGGCAGGATTGGGTTCTTCTGCGGTCTCTCTTCTTGGCGTAGATGTCAGTCTTCTTGCTGTTTCTCCATTAGACCACCGCTCTGTACATGAAGGCCCCTGGTGTATTTTTTATGCCCTAACCTCCTCTTCTCCTGAGAACCCACCTTTAAGGCTTCAGTTTAGCTTCATTTGCTCTTTAAAGGCACGATCTCCAAATCCATTCACATTCTAAGGCACTCGGGGTTGAGACTTCCAAGTGTTAATTTTGAAGGAACATAATTCAGTCTGTAGCACTTGGCTTGTAGAACTGTCATTCCAGTATCTGCCTTGGCTCATATCATCTTCTTCCCCGTGTGACTTTTCCTCTAAGGACATTTGTCCTGGACTTAGAGCCCACCCAAATCCAGGATGATTGCATCTCAAGGGTCTTAACTTAATTATTTCTATGAAGATTCTTTTTCCAAATAAGGCCACACCATTCAGGTTCCTGGTAGACATATCTTTCCGGAGCCACAATTCAATCTGCCATAATACCCTTTATATGAAGTGAAAAACAACTAAAACTGAACAATATTTTTAAATGAATTGCTTATTTAAAAGATCCATAAATACTCAACTTTACAAGATAAAGTGTTTTCCAAAGTAGATGTACCAATTTATACTCGGCACTGCAATGTAAGATTCTGTAGATCCGTGTTCTATCACTTGCTAAGAAGTGTTCCTTATTGAGTACTTTTGCTAATCAAATGGAGGTAAATGGCATTTTATTGTTGTCTCAATTTGCATTTTCCTGGTTCCTGCTGAGGTGATTGCTTTTGAAGAGATTTTTCTTTCATTGTAGTTAGTATTAGGTATTGCAAATCATCATTTGCACAAGACTTTTGCCAAGATTTTTTTGAGTCATTAGTGGCAAGTTTTATATTAAGTGTAACCTTGAAATTAAAATTCTACATCATCAGCAATTGAAATATCCTTAATATATGCCAAAACCATCTTGTGAGATGCTAGGCAAATCATCCACTCTGAAGAACTATTCCTCTCAAAGTTTAAAAAAGGAACAAAAAGAGAGAGAGAGAGAAAGAGAGAGGTGGAGGGAAGAGGTAGCAGAATTGTACTTGCTATTCCTTGCATGGTTCTTCTACAATTCAGGGTTGCATTTTTTAAAGACCACATTTCAACATCTCTGGTGGACTTCTGACACATAGAGCCCACCATAAGAGCTTGCTGTCAGCCCTGACATGTGACCACATGTCATTGTTATATTTTAGCCCCAGAGTGCATATGCTTTTGATCACCGACAGCATCTTCTGCATACTAAAGTTAGAAATTAAAAAAAAAAAAGAAGAAGAAGAAGAAGAAGAGAATCGTGAGTGCACAATAGGTCCAATCAGTGGTGGCTCATTCATCATGCAGCCTTCAACTCTGTTGCCTAAAGGAGGATCAGAAACTGCAAATATGAGAAGTGCCACCTGCTGAAATGGCTATTTCCTGCTCCTCTCCAAACGTTTATTAGGGATATAACCAGGCTATCTGGATGACTCAACATGAAACTCCTAGGAAATGAAGAGGCTCTTAATGACAAAATGCCATGGTTGTTGAAATTATAGCAATATTCATTTACTGACTCTATATGGAGCAGTAAAACTTTCTGATTTCCAGTTGAGACAATCAGCTGATCTTGCATCTGTCATGATGGGATCACTGAGAGCAGAAAACTCCAAACGAAGATTCTAATACATCAATAATTGTATTGTTGGAGGGTCTATGGAAGCGATGGATATGAAAGAGAATTGTAAACCTTAAAACATAATTTAAATATTGACTATTTTATTATTAGCATTTCAATTATGACTGGTCTGTGAGCACCAGAAAAATCTACGCTCATGTAGGAAGAAGGAAGGTAGCAATGCCACCAACATGTCCCTGTCTCTCATAATCCTGAGCAATAGTTAGGTTCAAGAAGGAAAGCAAATACAGCTCCAGTGGGCATAGAAAATTAGTCCCTAAATGCTTCCTCTAAAGTTTCAGTAAAAATGGTATGAAATATCATAGAAATAATGAAATATTAAAGGGCTTCCCATCCAGCTAGCACCTACTGCGTGCAGGGAACTGTAGAAGCTGCTTTGATAAGTATAAAGGAGCATAAAGATATAATGCTTGCCTTCAAAAATCTTAAAACCCATTGGAAATAAAATCATAGAGAAAATATGCTTTCAGTACTAGCTTCAGAAGAGAATCTGCCATCGCTAATAAATTGCATGAAAGAAGGCTAGAAATAAAGATGACTTCAACTTGCCTAAAGAAATTTCTATTGTGGTTAGTGCTTTGAGTTGCCTGCTCCTATTAGGGTTGTAGTAAAATGGTAGTCTTCACTGAAAGACGGGAAGGTCTGTGTAGATACTCGAAAGATTTTTTTTAAGACTTATTTATTGATTTATTGATTTGAGAAAGAGAGAGAGATAGAGGGAGGGAGAAGGAGAGGGAGAGAGAGAATCCCAAGCAGACTCCCAACTGGGTAGAGGCTGATGTGGGGCTCAGTCTCATGACCCCATGATCATGACCAGAGCCGAAATCAAGAGTTGGACACTTAATTGACTAAGCAATCCAGGCACCCTTAGAATGCTCTCTAATGGAATACAGTGATTTCCCTATGAGCAAATAAGCATTCAAAAAGGGTGGGGGAGAGTGGGGTGCCTGGGTGGCTCAGCTGGTTAAATGACTGCCTTTGGCTTAAGTCATTATCTCAGCGTCCTGGGGTTGAGTCTAGAGTCAGACTTCCTGCTCAGCGGAGAGTCTGTTTCTCCCTCTCCCTTTCTCCCTGTGTGTGTTCTCTCTCTATCAAATAAATAAATAAAATCTTTAAAAAGGGGGTAGGGAGACAGTTCATCTGAAATTTCACTGTATATACAGAAAAAAATTTAGGAAGCATTATGCTATGATACAAAATATAAAAATGTTATCATTCCTCAGATGGGCACCTCAGTAATCCTCACAACCTTCCTTCAGAGAGCAGTTTTCCTGCATTAGCCCCACATGGGAGCTCTTTCAGGCCTCCCAGAGACCACGTACAGGGGCACATCTAGAGCGGCCCCACTCCTAGAAGTCCAGCCAATGTGTCATCAAGCTGACCCGCGCCCCCGCCTTCTCTGCTGTCCCACCCTTCACACTGAGCCTGAAATGGAAAGACAGAGGACCTCGTACCCCTACCCTGGTGCTGGCCACTGTTATTGAAGAATTTTTTTGATCAATGTCTTGTAATATATGGCATATTATGATTTTATAATTGGATTTTAAATTCCATAATAATATATAATATATAATATAATATATACATACGTATATTTATTTTCAAATGAAAAGGTAAGAATGATGTATGCATAACATTTCATCACCCTGCATTTAATTAAAATTCTGGTCACGGCGTTGTGGCGTTCTAGTCTCATGACCTAGGAAGTAACACAGAATCCACCTGTGGCTTCTGGATACAAACTTCCTGGGTCAAATTTCAGCTCTCTGTGACCTTAGAAACTTACTTTATGTCTCTGCACCTCAGTACTTCATCTGTAAAATGGAACAATAAGACTACCTCATATTGTTATTGTGGAGGTTGATTTAATATGTGTTATTGCACGAGGCTTTTTTTTTTAAGTATATTCAGTTAACCAACATATAGTACATCATTAGTTCTTGATGTAGTGTTCAGTGATTCATTAGTTGCTGTAACACCCAGTGCTCATCACAACACGAAGTGGTTTTTTTAAAGATTTTATTTGTTTATTTATTTACTTATTTGAGAGAGGGAGAGAGAGAGAGAGCAAGGGGAGGCAGAGACAGAGAGAGAATCTCAAGCAAGCTCCGTGCTGAGCATGGAGTCTGACATGGGGTTCGACCCCACAACCCTGAGATCATGACCTGAGCCAAAATTAAGTCAGTCCCTTAACCGACTGAGTCACCCAGACACCCCTGTATAAAGTGTTTATTAAATGATGACTTATTATCACCGTGGTGTAACAGAGTCATGCAATCTTAGATTCACCATTTGGCTTGGGATCACTTGAGATTAAAAATATAGGACGAGTGTACAATAGTACATGAATCTACATGATTATATGATAAGCAAAAAAAAATATGCAAATGAATAAATAAGAAAACAAGTAAACCAGTATGGGATAATTATAGTGAAATCAACTCATGTTCTTAAGCATTATAGAAAGAATATAAAGCAAGAGTACTAGAGAGTACTAGAATAGAATCAAACTCATCCTAGAAATGGTATTTTTGGAACATTATTATAATCTAATAAGTGGTAGCCTAATTGTCCAAAAACAAGTTAGCAGTTAAAATCTTTTGATAGTATTGGGCCTATGGGATTTGAGCATAAGTCGAATTTTTGACTCAGTGTTTCCTCAGGGCAATTTCTCACTCGAAGAATGTAGAATTCATTTTGGATTGTGTTTAATTTGGACAGTCCACAGTATCTTTTTCATCAAATGACTTGAGGGGTATCGCTCAGCGTGCCATTCCCCTTATTTCTTCCTTCCTCAGTCCTTCATCTTGGTATACGCTATGACCACCCACCTAGGCATTGCAACCAAAAAATCTTGATTTCAAGTCCTCTTGATTCTCCCTCCAGTTATATCCCACACACACGCCCCCTCCCCCGCCATTGTCCCAGCCCAATCCACCATAGCCTTCCACCTGGCTTTCCTGACGGAACGCTATGTCACCAGTCTCGTCTTCCTCAAACTAATGGAGCAAAGGGATGCCACCTGTCTGAACAGTCACTTAACACTTTCTCGTTTCTTGTGAAATAAACCCCAAACTCCCCACCATGTCTCTGCCCCTTGCTGTGCCACTCCAACCAACCCAGCCTGTGACTTTTCGGCACACTTCTCTTGTTCTTTCAGTCGTCAGGCCCTTCTTGCCCCAAGACTGTTGCAGATGCTCTTCCCGCTGCCAGGAATGCTTTTTTAATCTACTCGATACAGCCCGTAGGTCTCAGTTATATACAGTGTGCATGTCTGTGTGTGTGTGTGTGTGTGTGTGTGTGTGTGTATACTCACTGATGAAGAGAATATTGTGATCCAGATGGATACAGAGAGAATCCTATCAGTCTGGTAACAATCTGGTTTGAGCATGCATGGATCCAGTGCCTCACATGGAGTCCCCAGAAGCTGGTCTCTAATCTCCTCTGCTTCTGTTGTCCTCTCTGGAGTCAGCAGTCACAGACAGCTCTTTGTGTAGTAAGATTGTTGCCAGTCTGAAGTGTCTTCTTTGCATCTCATGTCATGGGGGGGGGCATCTCCTTCCTAGTCACTCAAGGAAAAGGCCAGAAGGACCGCTAATGAGATCTGATGGGCCAAACAGTTTCAGTCTATTACTGTGGCTTGGGAGTTGGGATACTCCAGTGGAACAGACCAGGGCCATTTCCGGGACCAGACCAGGGCCAGACCAGGGCCGTTTCCGGGAGCCAGTGGTAGAATGAACTGTATCTATAGCTCTTGGCTGAACAGAATAGAAAGATTGCTGCCAGCAAAAGCAAAGGTGGATACTAGTCAGCCAAAAGCATGAGTCAAATGAGATAAATCTGCCCAGGTACACACAACCAAGTGAGCTAAGATGTTCTCATCTTTTCTTTATGCTTTGTATGAATGGAAAGGACCCAGTCTCAGCACAAGTAGAGAGAATCACAAATTGATCTTTTGCATTGGTCCTGCCTGCTTTGGGGCTGTTTTCCATCTTTTATATCAAGAGGATCCCTGCGTGTAGACCGCCATCCACCCTTTGTCGGGAACATCCCATATTCTGGAACATCAGTGTTGCCCAACAGAAGTTTCTACAGTGATGGGGGTGTTTTGTGTCTGATGAGTTAGTCACTAGCCACCTGTGACTGTCAAGCACTTAAAATGTGACTAACATGATCAAGGAGATGAGTTTCTAAAACTGCGTTTAGTTGTACTTAATTTGCACTGTGGCTGGTCCCTGTTGTGTTGGTCTCGCACCGTCTTCGATCTTTCCCGCCCTCTATCCTCCCATCAGAACTAAGGTAACAGCCGAACTCATCTGCCAAATCAATTCTTTATAATGAGTGAAAAATGACTTAATTTATTAATACTTTCAAATTAATTACTTATATTGAAACAGGAATTTTCAAAGCCTTAAAAGGAAAGAGTGACAAACGGTGGCATTTGGAATGTGTTTCTTTGATGTGAGAGTCTTCCTGGTACCTCTCAAATAATATCAGATGTTTTGCTGCCTAAAAATTGTATTCCCAAATTAATGACTGGGCAACCGCAAGTGGGCCTGTAGGGTGTGAACACATCTACCAATTTTGTCATTGCCCTTGACTGGCAAGCTCTTTAGATTTTATAAACTCTTATTTCTTTAAACTTCAGGCTTTATACCCCAGATTTCTACTTCTTAAGCAAGAGGGGGAGAGAGAGAGCATGTAAGCTGGAGAATCTCTTTAAAGGAATTTGCAAAAGTACCTTTTAAGAGATGAATGGGCACAACATTAAAGTAAACATGCATAATGTGAAAATAATTTGGGGAATTTGCATTGTTTTGACAAATTGAAATCTGCCCCTCTCCGTGAGGTTCCAGGGAGACCAGATGGTAGTGTAGCATATTGGAGGGGGTCCAAAATTGCTTTTGTGCTAATTGATATAGTGTGCTAAGAAAGGTCTCTGGGGAAAAGTATCCCCAGGTAGTTGATTGCTTTGGAATTCCAGCAGAGATGAACTGTGTCAGATGAGAAGGGAAACATAAGTTATTGAGGACTAATGCCTCAGATTGGACCAGCTAATTTTATCACTGGGAATTCAGGACAATGTTTCAAAAAAATATCAAAAAGATATTTCTAGACAGGAATAGGAATTGGTAAAGAACTGAAGTAAATTAGCAGCATGCAGGCCCAGTTTGACTTCCCTTTGGTGTGCGGAAGATCCTTTAATGTTAGCAAGTGTGTATATAGCTGTGACAAGGGGTTCAAGGGCTTCGTTTTCTAATTTTAAAGTGCTGACCCTAATCAGCTGAGCGAGGAAAGGTAGTGGATCGAGATGGAGCCTGACATTGCAAAGGCTCTTAGTAGTGCCTCGGAAGGCACTTGCTATTTAATTGGAACATTCACACCTGCTAAATAGCAGTTGTTTAAAATGACACATTGAGAAAGAGATCAACCATTTTGGGGTTTCCAGAGAAGAGGAAAATTCCTGCACTGCTCAGGCAACTCTGCAGTTTTACCTAATGGGAAGTTGGGGTTTTGTTTCCCTCTTAGGGGAAGGAATGCTCATCCTTCAGCCGGCTTTTTTGCAAACCTTTGCAAAAAAAGAAGGAGGGAAGGGAGGAGGGCGGGGCGGGCAGGCTAGTAATGTGGTGTGAATGAAGTCCTGAAGAAGAGGGAGGGGAAGGAGGGGACCTTTTTTATGAGCTCTCATTTCTTCTCAATTTACACTTCCGTTGGTTTTCCGCCTATCAGTTTATTTTCTTCTACTTCTTTTTCCATAGGTTGGTTGGAAATGCTTATTGCTGAAAAGAAAGTAAGACTCTTTTTTTCCTAATAGTCAATGAAGAGGGCTTTTTTTTTTTTTCCTTTTTCCCCCCACATCGCTCCACGAGCAGTTTAACGCGATTGCCTAACACACTACCTAGGATATATTGCAGTTTTTTTGCATTTGTCCCCTAGCCCTTTTGAAAGAACAGTCGCCTGACCTTTTTTTCTAGGAGGTTAATAAAGAATGCACAGCCTCATAAGGCTGATTCAATTTCCTTTATGTGAACATGCTGCATAAGTGACCATAATGGTGTTTGTCTGGTTCGCGGTGCTCCATCTCACAGTGACCAGCCTTTCATACGAATGACCGCATATGTTGTGCATTTGGCCACATAAGGTGAGAAAAAGCAAAATAGATTTTCCTGAGCATTCAATCAAATTTCCACACAATGGACTCTCTAATGTGGACTTGAAATGTATCTGGTCATATATTATTTAACCGTATTGTATGTCATGTTTTAAAATTTTCTACCACGTATTCAATTTTAATAAATGCACCAGTAGATGCAATATTTGAGCTATCTCCGAAATTCAACACTTTCAACAGATTCTTCTGACTTCAAAGAATTTAATATTAGTATCATAAAAGGTCTTTTGAAGAATAATACTGGAACATAAGAAAAATGACTGCCTGAGTGTGCCCTATCATTTTGAAAGTGTTTTATTGCTTTAATTTCCTGTCTTAGTAAAGTAACAAGCGGCATAATAGAAGATATATTGTTACAGAGTTTGCAATTTATTAGAAAGCTCGAGCTAGTTGAAGACTTTATGTGAAGCGAAAAAGAAAACCTCTATTTCGCTGAAAAATGGAGAGGAACCACAACGTCAATGTTGCGGCAGCTTTAAATGGAGTCCTATCTTTGACTGATAAGTTATCTCTCCACGCCCTGTATGTTTGCATGAAATAAATCCTTGGGCACATGCTTCGTTCGGTGCAGGCTGTGTGTCATTAGGTTCCTAGAAACCTAATGTCATTTCATTTGTGAGGCGTGTATAAGATGACTGTTGCTATTTGGATTCTGTAGCACAAAGGTGCTATTAAAGCAGAAATGACCCATAACATACATTTTCATTCATTTATTACATTTTTTGCATGCGTGACTGAATTTTAATCCTGGGCTTTGTCAACCTAGTATAGTTATATTAAGCTTTTTAACCTAGTTTCACATCCCTCACTTGGGTGTGTTTTATACAGTGGCGTAAAAGCCTCGAAGAGGAGGCATTTATCCCACGGAAGAACAGAGAGACAATTCAGTTCTGCTTCTGAAATTGTCGAAATGAGAGATGTGATGCTATGACTAACCTGTAAAAATATGTGGTAGAAATTGCCTCAGAAATAACTACAGGGAAGGGAGAACAGGGAGGTGAGCAGATTTTGTTGTGTTTTATTGTTGTTTTATTTTTGTTTTGTTTTTTTTAACACACTGTAGGGACTCAGGTATAGGGACATCCAGCAGCACCCCTGAAATGGAAGCAACATTGTTAACAAACAGGGCAAAGCAAGAAATGCAAGAATCAGAAGGACTCCTTAGTCACCGTTCCACACTGTACGATTGCAAAACATCTGTTCTGAAAAAGATTGGTTGGTTTTTCTGCGCAACAAAACCAAACGGGACGCGAGGTCCTGTGGACAGCTCATTTGAAAAGACCCAAAGGCCAACCAATCTTATGTTTTGGTGAATGTCCATAATCTTTAACAAATGTGTAGGTCTCGTGAGTCTGGGGGAGGTGTTATTGCCATTGCTGTTATTTCGGACACATCCTAACCATCGTGCTTTGCCATGTTAATAAGCTGAATTCACTGGCTGATGGTATCCTCACGTGAAGCAGTTTCGTGACATTTAAACTAGTTCACCGATGCCATCCCCACTCACGGTTAGGCAGCCGAGCTCGACTACCTGCAGGCTAAGAGAATAGTACAAGGGTGCGGACATTTCTGGTTTCCTCTGTTATCTGTGCTCATCTTTGAAAGAATAATGATTTCCAAGCTTTATTGCTAACTGAAGCACAAAAGATTTCCTCTGGGCTTGCCACAGACAATCCTTGGGCACATTAGATGAGTCAACTAGAGTTAGTTCAAAGTGAATTACTTCATTTTAATCATGGTGACTTTACCAGCTCAGTCAATATGTTGTAATGGCATATTGTCAAGCTTTCACCCCATCTTTTTTTTTTCTTTTTCCTCTCTCTTTAAATGATACCCAGGTCACTTTATTTTCAGGCATATTTTTGAGTCTGTTCAAGATTTGTGGACTGAACACTTCAGAACGATTCATCTTGTTTCACAACGTTTGAAGTTTTGTTTGCTAATTCTTTTTCTTCTTTATCCTTGGCTAAAATCTGTTGAGGATTTTTTTTTTTTAAACAACCAAATGAGTCCTTAGTAAGAGGCATTGCCAATTATAGAGTTATAATGAGTGGAGACTTTAAAATGCAAATAAATAAAACGTTGCACCAAGGATTACTAGTGACTAAATATTTACTTCACCCTCATTCATTCACAAATAGGAAGCTGGGGTATGCAGAGAAGAGGCACATAGGCATATAATCGTCATTTAACCAAATACAGGAGAAATTCGATCCTTTGAAATTCACTGTAAAGGCTGTATAAAGTCATTCTGGAAACCTCTCACTGTGGTGCTCCATTTAGCCATCAGACACCCTATAGAATGCACTTTTTTTTTCTTACTCTGTTATTTTCTCATTTACTTATTCTTGTCATGAAGGTTAATGATAAGCCTGGCTCTGTTACCTGGGGGTGGGGGGGGGAAGAGAAAAAGATCTTTCCCTGACACTTCTCAGAGACTGGGCATTGTTTTTCCATTCCTTCTGTACAGAGCACTCATTAGTCCCCAAACCTCCAGCCCTCTGTAGTGCCAGCGGGGCTCTGTGCCGTGGTTTCATTCATGATTTCTGAGTGTGAGGACCCCCTCGCCCAGCACATGAAAGCACTATAATTACTTTCATTTCTTGGTTAGCATAGGTCATGGAACTAGTGTTAATAATAATCTTTCCCTCTGGACTTCTCTGTATTTATATATCTCTGATGCAATAACCATGGGGACCATAGAGGTGTATTTTATCTTCATTTCCGTCCTCTTGGTATTGTTTTAGCCCAGGGGGGAAATCAAATGAGGTACAGAACATGGTAAACTCACACAACTCTGAGGTCATTAACACCTAATTAGAAACGGCTTAGAGATCGAAATGATTCTTTGGTTAAGATGTGAAGGAGAAAAAGAGAGATCAGACAGTGTTTAACTTCTTCCCCGCCAGTGTGGTCTTTATCACCCGTGGCCATGTTGTGCCTCATTGTGTTCTTTCAGACTTTAAGAGGGAGTATTTGTGTGTGTGTTTTTTTTTTCTTTTCTCTTTTTATTTGCTAGAAGAAGCCTTCTGTTAGAATGCTGAAAAGCAAGAAGACTTTGCCCCAAGGCCTAACATCCTCATTGATTTTTCCTTAACGAAAAATCATAATATTCCTTCGGTGTAGGCCTAGGTAACCTAAAGATAAAGAGGTTTTTAGTTTGTTTATTTGTTTTTTTAATATTGTATGACAAGAGGCATATTACTTGGAGAATAAAAAAGACACCCATTTTAGGGAAGTTAGATCACATTTTGTCAAGATCAAGTAAATATTTATTTCTAAAAATATTGCAACCGTGTATTTTTATTACATTTTAAATAGATTTTAAGTTTTGCTACAGGGCGACTTTTTAAAAAGTTTGTCTTATTTTTTATAAAGGTACAGTCATTCTAACTTCTGTCATGCTCTTTGGTAGGTTAAAAACCAGTGAAGGAACCCACGTATTCTTGTAGGCTGGTCTTTGTTTTCTAGAAGGGATCATTGTTGAAAAGAGAGAAATGAAACATGGAAAACACTCTTGCCTTTAGCACAGGTAGTAAGCCAAGGAGGGATCTTTCCGTCTTCTCTTCCCAGATCTACAGCTCAGTGCTTTTAAGTATTCATGGCGTGACTCCTACCAAAGATTCCTTCACCTCAGGACCTGAATCCACACTGGCAAGGCTGAGTTGGTCCAGTGGAAGTCCAGGAACCACTGGCTGCAGAGAGAGAGTGTGTGTGTGTGTGTGTGTGTGTGTGTGTGTCGGAGGTAGTGAGGGAAGCCTGGCTGCTCTGTCCCCCATCACCTAGCAAACCCCTGCTAATGACTTTCATCATCACAGGCACTCTTTTAGTCCCAGAAGTTTTTTGCTGCTTTACCTGAATGGGATTGTCTGCAGAGAGGACATGGCTAATTGCTTGCTAGCTGTACGAGGCAGCCAAAGATCCCCAAAGTGGAGTAAGTCATCCTTGTTGATAAATTGGCTCCGGACTCACCCTATTCTGCCTGCGGGAACTCATAAGGCTGCGGTCTGTCATAGGTGGATGTTCCTTAGATAAGGAGCCATCGATACTCAGAGGAAGTAGATGTCAAAACCTCAGCTAGTGACTGCAAGCTAAATTTTCATTTTGGATGTCCTGGGAGTAGGTCTGCCCTCAGCTTTCTAAATCTAAAGGCATTATATCATCAGGGTCAAGGTCTAGGGCCCTGGCCTTAGACTATTGGCCGTAAGTCCAGCTGTGACTTCTTGTAATGCCTCTCCATTCATTTCCTCACTTGTGAAATAGGAATAATGATAATAATATGTCCTTTGCAGGTTTGTTGTGGGGGTTAAATGGTATAAGGAACTCAGAACTGTGGTGGCTTATTAATATACGCCATTGGGTATATATGAACAAGAATAACAGATTTTAAGGAAAAATAACCTGGGTGGTTCAGTCGGGTAAGTGTCTGCCTTCATCTTCATGGCCACACCCTGGCCGTGATCTCAGGGTCCTGGGATTGAGCCCCGCATCAGGTTCCCCGCTCAGTGGGGAGCCTGCTTCTCCCTCTCTCTCTGCCGCTCTCCCTGTTTGTGCTCTCTCGCTCTCTCTCTGTCAAATAAATAAATAAAATCTTTAAAAAAATATATACACCATCTATTCTCAAACTATGGTGGAGGAGGGGGACCTCGGGGAGGATCCTTGAGATCCGATCAAATCCAAACTATTTTCATGATAATGCTGAGATGTTCTTTGACTTTTCTCTCAGGAGTGGGCTTAGAGTATACAGAAACTATGTGACCTATGATTTCACAAGAGGTCAAATGTAGAAGCAGGTTGTTGAATCCAGCCACCGTCTATTACAGGAGACAATAGAGATTTGCAAAACCATAGAACAATGCTCCTCTTCTCACTGTATTTGTGGTTTGAAAAATAGAGTTATTTTTCCTTAAAATCTGTTATTCTTGTTCATATATAATAGGTCTGTTGTTATTTTAATTATATGCATAAATATATGTTAAATTTCTCATCTTAACTTTCTCTGATAAATATTGATAGATAAAACCCACATTAAAAACAAAAAGCCTTTTGGAGTCTGTAAGGGTTTGTCTGTTTGTTTTTTAAGTATAAAGGAGTTCTGAGACCAAAGTATGTGGGAACCACTGATAGGAGCTGCTATTTCTGTCAGTTTCTCCCATCCTTATTATTTTGGGTTTTACCCTGTGAACTTGCTAGTGGAGTGCTGTCTTCACAGCTTTCCCTTACAAGAAGAGCTGATCCTTTTGGAGGGGATTTATTATTATTATTATTATTATTATTATTATTATTATTATTATTATTATTACCACCATACACAACAAGTCAAATTTATGTAGAATGCTGATTCCCGGGCTCCACCTCCAGAAATTCTGGCTCCCAAGTATAGGTGAGAACCCAAAATCTGGATGTCCACCCTGTAAGTAATTCTGAAATGTTCCCACATTTTTAAGGGCAATCCTTCCTAAGGAACTCCTTTTTCATCCCCTCAGATTTAACATGGTGTCTGTGTTCAGCTTTTCCCCTCACAGTATGGGCTTATCACCTTTTGTCAGTGAAGGTCAACTGGACCTTTGGTCTTCTCGGCAGAAAGATGCAATCATTAGGAGCAAGAGGTGTCTCGCAGACTTCTGTGGGTGGTTTGTAATTCTGAGGATTGCAGAAAAAAACCTATCTACCAGTTTCCTGGGCCTCTGCGTAGCTCAGCAGTGACTCACCTTGGGGCCATAAGTAGCTTCTTCAATTCTGACTTCCTAGGGGCTAATTAAGCAGAGGATTCCGAATGCGAAGGAGAAGCTATGGGGAGGGATAGGCC
This sequence comes from Ailurus styani, assembly GCA_002007465.1. NCBI lineage: Eukaryota > Metazoa > Chordata > Mammalia > Carnivora > Ailuridae > Ailurus > Ailurus styani. Next base: position 711,117 of record LNAC01000130.1, on the reverse strand, counting down.
AGGGATAAAGGGCAAGGGAAGGGTGGGCGCCAACTCACAAGCGAGAGGATGGAGTCGAGCCCCGCGGTTGGCCTGAGGGGCTCGCCTTCAGACTCCTGTTTATATTTTGGAGAAGGCATGGGGTAGAGAACACACAATCCAAAGCTTGCTGCTGGATTTTAGGTGCCCCAGGCCTGTAACTGTTGATTGCTTGTGGAAATGTATCTTTACGTTCCCTACATCGCTCCTCTGTGATCAGAAAAGTTTACCTGTAAAGCTTATGTTTTCGAGACTTAACCCGAACTGGGAGGTGAGCATCTGTGACTTCAAAATTGTTCTGCAGTCTCATTTTCTAAATAGCAGCTCTCTACCACACTCTGATTTGTGACTGGTTATAAAAGATTCGCACGAGAAAGATACATTAACCCCAGATAAAAGTTACAGAAAGAATCCTGACCACAACTCGATACCTTTCAAAAGAAAAATGTCACAGAGCTTACGATGACTTAATGAATACCCCGACCCCCAACCTAGCCTCTATGCACTACCCCCTACCTTCACTCGCTAGAATTTTCTCTGCATCAATCCTTCAGTTATAACCATGTGCCCTTGGATGTATTACCATTTTTATTAAGTATTTTCATGATTCCATTTAGAAGGCAAATGAATTATTTCAGAGGAAAGCAAAACAGAATGGGTACATCAAACATTCAATATAAGTAACTCCCAGCAGCTCAAAATACATTCTAAGGGCTTTATAGACCAGCCATGCTCCCACTAAGGCTTAGAGAGACTTTTTCTCCTAGTTTAAAATATACTATTAATTCTACAAGGTCAGAGAGCACCTCATGAACAAAATATGTTAGTTGATTGTGTTCACAGTGATTGTAGCAATGAAAAAGACCTAAGAATGTGAAACCTTTGAAAAATCGGCCTGTAGGGAAGATATTTCACCATTTATGAGGGACTAATACTTATTTTGAGAAAGTCATTTTATTACCCACATTAAAGAAGGAAGTTTACTGTGAGAAAATTGAGGCAGGAAAATTTTAAGTAGTTTTCTAGTAACCAGTGGTAACTAAGAGTCCCATTTCCTGTGTTATTTTTTTGGTTATTAGAGCAGGTCGTCTTGAGTTTGGCTAAGAGAGAGAGAAGGAGGACTTGTTTTTTTTGTTTTGTTTTGTTTTTTATTTTTACTTTTTCTTTTGGCAATTAAAGGTAAATAACAACATGAATAAATATCCATACTGACAGTTATTTTCCAACTTGGTTTGGCAATTTAGGTAATTTCTGCTATGAGGTGAATTGATATTAAAATGAATATATATACAAGCTCAAGGGTGAATCAGTATATTTCATATGTTACTGTTTCTCAAACCCGAGAAGGCAGTAGAACCCCTGTTTCTTAAAACAGGGACATGTCTTTAATGTCTTCCATATTTCTGTCATCTTGCTATCCATGTGCCCTGGACCACACACATACATACATGCGAAACAGTGCGAAATAATCCATAGGCAGATGATGCTCAGTCCAGTGGAATTAGATTTAGAGAAATTCATTCAACAAATATGTATTTGTTGGGGGGGTGGACATGGGTGGCATAGTTGGTCAAGCCTCTGACTCTTGGTTTCAGCTCAGGTCATGGTCTCAGGTTCATGAAATCAAGCCCCTAGTCAGGCTCTGCGCTCAGTGTGGAGTCTGCCTGAAACTCTCTCTCCCTCTGCCCCTTCCCCCAACTCTCTTTCTCTCTCTAAAATAAATAAATACATCTTTAAACAAATATGTATTTGGTACTATGTGTTAAGAATTCTTCTAGAAATGGGGATTCTGTAAGGAACAAAATAGAGGTGGTAGACAATAACAAATAAGATTTTTAAAAGCTGATTTCAATTTTAGTAAATTGTTATGAAGTGAACATACAGGAAGATGTACTAGGGAGTGACTGGAGGGCAGGGACTTTTCTAGATTAACTCTGAAGAGGTAACACTTCAGAGAGACTGGACCTGGAGAATGAGTCAGGGAGTGGTTTCCTGTGGTGAGAACAGGAAGCACAGTGGTCCAACGTGGGGCAGAACTGTAGCTGGGGGACAGACAGAGTGGGAGCAGAGTCAGACCCAAGATGTAAGCTTGGTCCACCATAATTATGAGTTGGTGATTTCCTCTCTTTACAATAGAAAGCGTTTGGAAGGTTTAAGCTGGAAGTGACATGATGGTCAATGAGGTAGGGAGCAATGGTTAAAAGTAGGAAACACCTAATAACAGTTGTACTAATTACCCTGAAAAAGAATCTCTCCTCCTCCCCTGCAGCGTGCTTGTGGGCCTGTGGTGCCATCATGAGTAAGTGACATACTCTACAAACCTCCCCCACTTGCGCCATTGAAAAGAATTCCTGCAAAAACATATACATCAGCGAATGCGAGCTCATTTGGTGGGCTGGGGAAATAAGGATTCTGTGGTTCTGTAACTAGTGGCAGCAGCCACCAGCTGAAGGGCAGCTTTTACGAGTGCAGGGTATGATTGAATCTGAAGTCCTACATCAGGCTTCCCAACTTCCCACACCTGTGCAGCATAATCACCATCAGTGGTGTCATCTTTGAAAACTAAGTCCAACAACATAAAGCTTGCAGTCACTGGCTTAGGTTTTGACATCTACTTCCTCTGAGTGCAGCTGGCTCCTTATCTAAGGAGCCTCCACGTGTGACAGACCAAGGCCCTGATGAGTTCCCGCAGGCAGAATAGGGTGAGTTGGGAGCCAATTTATCAACATGGATGACTTACTCTGATTCACGTCCGATCATGAATCTTGGCTGCCTCGTAGAGCGAGCAAGCAATTAGCCATGTCCCCTCACCAGAGCATCCCATGTAGGTAAAGCAACATGAACCTTCCAAGACCGAAAGGGTTCCACAGAGCTAGGACTCAGCAGCAGATATGACCACCCCATTGCCCTGTTGCTTCTGGCAAGGGGTTGGAGGGTGTTGGCCTATCAGCAGCCCACCAGAGGGTGATTTAATTCTCTGGCAGTGTCAGTTTTAACTTCCTACAAGTTGCTGATGTCTGCAGCTGCTGTGCTGTAGTGGGAGTCTATTTTTGACCAAAGATTTTGGAGGCAATGGTAGTTTTGAAATGCCTAAGGCTTCTAAGCCAATTTGGAAAATTCAGGGGATTTGGACTGAATAAAGTTCTATAGATAGAACTCATCCCACAAATATTTTCATTGCAAAGGGTAGGCTTAAAACCCATTTCAACTGGGGTTTTCTTAGTCTGGAACACGTAACGAGTTAATTCATTGGTCTGAGGAGTGTTCCTGGAGGTGATTTTTACACGAGGGATCTCTGCAATAAGAAATTGGTTAGGAGTTTTTGGATGAACCAGGTTCCCACTTCAGTGTCTTGCTTCTGGAAGATAGGGGAAAAGAACAAGAGAATTGATATCATTCATGGAAATCAACTCAACGCAGAGTCAGAGCAGAGAACTGAAGGCAAGACAAACAGCTACTCTTTGTGATGAATGTTTTCTCACCTGCGCCCTCCATTTCTGCACCCTGGTTGGTGCCCTGGAAGGCTGGCCTTTGTGGATTCCATCAGCAGGCTCCCTTGATCTCTGGCTTCCAGCTGAGTTTAGCCAATGGGAAACCAGCAGGAGACCACAGGGTTGGCATAGTTTTTCCCCAGGGCCCTCCCAAGTGGGCTGTGGGGTAACACCCTCTATCTGCTAAGGCCACAGCTACTTCTATACTTGTAACTACTTTTCTCTGATGCCACTAAGGACCCCTCAATTTTTTAGGCTTAGAATGGATTTCCCACAACCCTGCTCATATCTTGAGAAATAGTCCTTTATCAAATTCCTCAATTATCCTGCATAATTCATTTGCATTTCCTATACATAGAGGTAATTCCCATCTAAACAATCTATGGCTACTGTTTACAAAGGAACAATTTTAAAGAAGTCACTATGTAAACCTTAAATTACACCCCAAAGACAACTGTCAGAATTCTTTGGAGAATGAGAAGAGTTCCAGCCCAGGGCATGTCCACCTTGGCTGTTGCTGGCTCTCAGAGCAGTCATGTTACTCAGACGTGGTCATTGTCAACAGCCACGTCCATTGTGTGTTGGTCAGGAAATACAGCTTTAGGCGTATGACATCCTAACCTGATAGTTTTTTACCTATGTCAGCATTTCACTCATTTTTGGTACCTTTGATTTGATATATAGCACATTATAATTTTTATCATTTAAAATAGATAGAAATGGGCTCTTAATGTTTCCGTGCAGAAAGTCTGTTTTCCAGGAATAGATTCCTGACACGAGGCAGGTAATACCTACATGAAGAGAAGAGAAACAGTTTTTAGCAATGAAACATCTAAGACTCAGTTTCATCATTAAAGTGTGAACGATGATAACACTTAGCTCATAAAATTATGAAATTTAAAAACAAGCAGTGTATGCCAGGGACACATATAACACCCATAAATGTTAGTTGTCATTTATCCTAATTGATTATTTTCCTGATTTCTCAAATGGAAATTATTTTATTACCGTTTATGGGAAAATGTGTTTGAGGATGACTTAGTAGCTTATGGATGGATATTGTACCTGTAGAATAAATAGAATTCAGCTGTCCCCTTGATTTCTGCAGTTAGTTAACTCGTTTGGCATAGATGAAACTTGAATCATTTTAACCAGATTTTTTTTATGTGTGTGCAATTAAAGAGATGGAAGGAATAGGAGAGAAGGCAAAACAAAAAATGGGCCCAGTTTATAACAGTCAAAGAGGTCAACTTGCTAATATAACTAAATACTATGGTTGAACTTTAATGTGGATGAAATTAATACCAAAAGACCCAAATGTCTTTGAGTGCAATGAACTCTCCCATACTCAGAAACCACTGTTGCAAGTAAATTTGCATCTTTCAAGCTGCTTATAAAATGAATGGGCAACATTTTTTTTAGACCTTACGTACTGTTTAAGAAGAAGGCTAAGGTCAAAGTCAAGGAAAATATTTATTACCTTCGTCATAAGTACCACTTTATTTGTTTTCGGTTTTGATACAGAGAAGAACAATTTGACAAGTTAACACTCATATTTTTCCCCTATATTTTAATGCTACAACACAGAGAACAATAACATATCAATTAACTTTAATTGCCCTCCAGCTCGCCTCCTCAGATCCCTTCCATTGTGAGCAGTGTGCTTTTATGAATAGCCTCCTGACGGTGAAAATCTCTCAAGGTCTATAATTTGTTCTACAATATCTGTCCAGGGTCTCACAAAAAAAAATCATTTAATATATTCTGTATGTTGTCTCATTTCTCCAATATTCTCAAAAGTCAGAATCTTACCATTTATAACTCGATATTAAAGATAGACTCACAGAGTCAAGAATGGAACAGATCCAACAACAGTAAAATGAACTCACCTTGCCCACACAAGGAACTGTGTGTTCCAATGACGCTTAAGTCTGTGCTTCACTAAAACAGTCCAAGGTAAGAGGTTCCATTATAGACAGCTGGGAGGCAGGCCTGAAAACCAAGTGAGGTTTTTCTCCCATTCTCGCATTTCAGATCAAACATACAATACCCTCCATGTTGATTCAGCTAGCGTATATAGACACTCACGTACAGTACAATGTGAACAATGGATGCAGCCAGGTTAAAAATATCCCATGCTGGGAATTACGTCCCCTCTAAGGTGAACTTTGATCCGTGTTAGACATGGGATCAGTTCTCCTCCAGTCCTGCCTCTGATGGGCTTTTCCAAGACGGTGATTTTTTCCCATAGTAGTCTGTCTAGAGATGTCCTGTGTGGTCAACCAGCTGTCTAGAGACGAGCTGTAAAGCTGTGGTCAGCGTGGCATTGCCCCCGGCATGTGCACACCCCTCTCCTTCCTATCTCACTCCCCGTTCCCTCACTCGGGCTGCTCTTGGGTTGCACTTGCCAAAGAAAACATAAGCAGTCAGTTGGTCTATAGAATAGCAGGCGTCAACATGTGTTCCTTGAATCCTTCTTCTCACAATAAATACTATAGATAACATGACCTTTATTTGCTATGGGAAGAGATGTTTCTTTAAAGACAGAATGAGCTCTGAGGTAAAGGACATATAAATTTGGTTTTCCCTTGATGTCCATCTTTGTACACTCCCCATTCTTTGGTCCTCTCCCACTTTTGTTGAGTCCCTGGCTTTTAGACCCCTTACAACTTCATTCTACCTCTGACTCTCCCAGAATTCATTTGTCCGTTAGTACACCTAAATAATACACACCATTTCATGCACTTTTGTAATTCAATAAGTTACCCCTTTTAGTAGCATTACATTTCTTAAAAAGAACTAATAGAAAGGACAACAATAAACCCGAATAGTAAAATTTCAGGCCCTGTGGTACATGAAATATTGTGGTTATATGTCTGGATGAAAAGAAAAAAAAAATTTTGATGCAACATACATAATACCAGGTTGATGAAAAAATTCACGTTCTGGAACCCACCAGACCTGGGTTTGAATATTAGTTCTGCTCTTTACAGGCTGTGTAACATTAGACAAATCACTTAACCTCTCTGTGTTTCATCTCTAAGATGGTGAAAATAATGCCTGCCTCATAGGTTCATGATGTAATTAAGTAAGTCATAACAGAAAGTCCTGGGCGCCTGGGTGGCTCAGTGGGTTAAAGCCTCTGCTTTCGGCCCAGGTCATGATCTCAGGGTCCTGGGATCGAGGCCCGCATCGGGCTCTCTGCTTGGCAGGGAGCCTGCTTCCCCCCCCTCTCTCTCTCTGCCTGCCTCTCTGCCTCCTTGTGATCTCTCTCCCGCTGTGAAATAAATAAATAAAATCTTTAAAAAAAAAAAAATAAAATAACAGAAAGTCCTTAGCAGGAGAAAGACTATGTTCAGACCCTGGAAAGATCCCACAGTCAAATAGAGGGACAGATTGATTTTTACAGAGCAATATGAGTACTTTCCTAATAGAAAGAGGTGGACAAGCTAAAGGAACTAGCTAGAGTGTTAGGCTAACCATTGTCTGTGTGCAAATCAAGTATTTATTTTGCTTCCTATTTGACAAAACTATTCTGTTATCAATTTCTAAAGCAGGCAGTGGTTCACAGGGACAATCAGGGTAATGACTCCTGAAACGCAGCCTCTTTATGAAGACACCTGATGTGAAAATCATTCTTAACAATCTGCAAAATCATAGTTTAAAATCACCAGCTCTCGTGTTTAGGAGCCATTGCTGAAATTATTCAGTGAGATGGGCTTTCTTCTGCTTTGTAAACAGTTATTTGTTATGTTCCTTGGAGGTTAAATATAAAGTTACCAGCAAGAAGATTTCATGTACAAGCAGTAATCTTGATGACTCCGGGCTCTAGAAATCTTCATTTAGATGTTAAGCAATTTTATATTTGAGATACCGAGTTAGCTTAAAAGTGAAACATGAGGCATAGGAAAATGTCTACAGTCTTTAATATTTGCACAGTATTTTACAGAACGGAGGGATAGAATACCTGCAATTCAGTGTTGCTCTTTTATTCTCTTCAACAAAGGAATTGCTGTGGGTCTCTTTTGAGAATAATGTTCAAAGAGGGATAAATTTGTCTCAAATATTCTAAGCGATTTGGGGGGCAGTACAAGAGTGCTTTTGGCAAAGTGTAAGTATCCACCCCGTCACCAGCCTAAAACCTACTACTCGAGCAACTCTACCTGGCAGGATGAGTGAGTCTACAGCCTGGTACTTCCCAGCTCCCCAGCTGCGTGTTCATCTCAGATGAGCTGGAGACTCCGCAGCTTGTCCTCACTACAGAGTACAGGCTGGTGGCAGAACCACCATCTAGAGCGTGGCCTTCGGAGTGTAAGAAAAGAGCAAGGTGAGACATGTGTGGCGACTCCCTGGCTCTTAGGGCTTCCTCTTGAGTTTCAGTGGCCCAGGTAAACCCCATGGCGCACCCCACTTTGAAGAAGCAGGGTAGGGATACTTAACCATGTCCTAGAAGAGAGACAGAACTGGAAAAATTAGGGAATGTCCTCACAAATGCAGTGATAACTGCTCCCTTCCCTTTTCGTGCCTCATGCTTGGTTTATGAGCTCATTTTCTCTGATCGGGCCAAAGACGTGTAACACATCCAAGATCTTCGCTTTGACAGAAGGAAAGGACACCAGTAAAGTGATTCCCCGGAGCACCTGGGTGGCTCAGTTGGTTAAGCATCTGTCTTCAGCTCAGGTCACGATCCCAGGGTTCTGGGATCGAGCCCCGCATTGGGCTCCCTGCTGAGCAGGGAGTCTGCTTCTTCCTCTTCCTCTCCGTCTTCCTCTGTGTTGTCTCTCTCCCTCTCAACTAAATAAATCTAAAAAAAATAAAAATAAAAATAAAAAATAAAGAGATTCCATGAAATTAAGGGGGGATATCCCATTCAAGGTTCAAAGGTCTTGGTAGGATCAGATGACATTCATATGTGCCTTTCCGTATACTTTTTCCCCAGGCATCTTCTGCTGCCTAATACACCACCCCAAAATATGGTAATTAAAACAAATACCAGTGATTTGTTCACAATTCTGTACTTTGAATTGGGCTTGGGCCTAAGATGGCCGCACTCGTTTTTCTGACCAGTGGTCTTAGCTGATGGCTGGGTGTCTTTCTCCAGGATCTTTTCTTCTTCCAGAAATGGAGCACAGTAGTGCTGGACTGTAATCCCAGGGTAATAGGAGGCGGAGAGGGAAAGCTGGAAGCCTTCTTGAGGAGAAGCTAGGAAGTCCTACAACAACATCCCTTTCCCTGCATTCCGTTCACCAGAGCACATCGAGGGGAGCAGAGAGACTCTTGAGAGAGGGGCCGGGGGCGGGCAGAATCGCGTGGCAAAGGAGCATGGCCCCGGGGGGGGGAAGAGTATTTGTGTCCGTCTTTATGAACAGTCTCACCACACCTCCACGCATGGGGATGACCGGTAGCGTTATGGATTGCCCGGAGAATAGACACAGAGCCCGGGAAAGAGTCTGCCATTTTCCAGAGATTTCTCAGTGGGTTTGTTTCTGTTAGAAATGAACTAGAGTCTGGAAAATAACTGAAAGATGCAATTTCCACTTGTGGGAAGTGAGGCGCTTTTCACTTGATCGTTTTTCTGTGTCCTGCCAGTCAGAGCACCGCTGCTAACAGCAGCTCTGTCCGCCATCGAGGTAGCGTAAGAGTCCTCTGCCCTTGGCCATTTCTCATTCTGGTTTGCTCTTGTGATGCTATCGCATTTGTTTTGTTTTGTTTTGTTTGTTTTTAATGCTAAACACTCCTCAAAAATTTTGTAGGAGTGTGAATAAAGTTCTCTCCACCAATCCAGCAGTCAATGTCACGTCATTCAAAGATTTTTCCTGTGGTCATTTCTAAATTCTACATGTATAAACTTTTAATGGTTTTTAGGAGTCTGCCATCTAATCTCTGTGATCAGGTAGCAGCTGGGGAGAAAACAATTTATGAAATAATCAGGTCATAATAAAATCATAGAGTTTTATAGAATAAGTGAAATCTCTCACTGTTACACAACTCTCTTCCTCACTGTGAGGCCTGGCTGTGTTCTACATCATAAATATAGACTGTTATATTCTACACAACTGCTGGAAGCTTCCAAATGGTCTCTGAACATACCAAGTAAAATATTTTTCAATACTTCAATTTGGCTGTACAGAAATATGGAAAAATGGGATAAGCTCTTTATTACAACAAAAAATCAGAATCTGTCTTAAAATTACAAGTGAGTAACATGATTTTTAATTGAGCTTCTCCACGGGATTGAGGATCTTGCCCCAGAATAAATCATGCACGATCCCTACTTTAACTGATGTTTATCGAGGAGAGTATCAAGTCCTTGGGTTGCCTCATTCGTGGACTTGACCTCCCAGATTGCCTGACTGGTGCCTCACTGAGGTCTCCTCCATTTAAAAGGGAGCGATTCAAACATGGTGCAATGGTGGGCACTCTTTAGCAACAGAAATCTTAAACCAAAACAAGCAACCTCAGTAAAATAAGTCTTCAGTAATATTCCTGCAACTCACTAGAATAAATGGCATCTTGAGATTGTTCTCTTTTGCTGTTTTAAAAGTTAACTAACATGATAAGTAACAACCATAGGTGAAGTTCTCTCTCACACGAAAATTGCCCTCAGAGTCCTGTCTGAAACGCCTTAATCCTTCAAAAACTACACCAGTTCCTTTTCGAGGGTGGGGAGGACCTCCAAGCCAGCTCATGCCATTCACACTGCATGGTTCTGACGCTTGTGTGGTTGCTGAAGGCAAAGAGAAGGCAGTCATCCCTCTATGAATTTACCTCAGCAACGGACACGGCAGCTCACAGCAAATGTTGATTCAATGGTCAGTATTTAAAAATCCAAGGGCAAATTATCTGAGGATAGCCACGGGATAAACTGAATGAGTCTAAACCCTAAATAACAGCTAGGACATTATCATAGTCCAGAGCTAATCCAGAAACATCTGATTTGATCCAGGGCCTAAAGCTTCCCGCAGTTGTGTAGAATGCAACAGTCTATATTTATGATGTGGAACACAGCCAGGCCTCACGGTGAGGAAGAGAGTTGTGTAACAGTGAGAGATTTCATTTATTCTAGAAAGCTCTATGATTTGGAGATACTTGGGGGAAGGGGATTCTACAGACTCAGAACCTATGCCTAAACACCATTTACATCAACATGGATGGAACTGGAGGGGATTATGCTAAGTGAAATAAGCCAAGCAGAGAAAGTCATATGCTTCACTCATATGTGGAACATAAGGAATAGCATGGAGGACATTAGGAGAAGGAAGGCAAGCAGGAAGGGGGCAGATCAGAGGGGGAGACAGACCATGAGAGACCATGGACTCCAGGAAACAAATTGAGGTTTTCAGAGGTGTGTGGGTGTGTGTGTTAGCCCAGTGATGGGTATTAAGGAGGGCAGGAATTGCATGGAGCACTGGGTGTTACATGCAAACTGTGACTCATGGAACACTACATCAAAAATTAATGATGTACTGCATGGTGACTAACATAACATAATTAAAAAATAAATAAAGGCACTACCTGATACCTCAATTTTCTTTCTTTTTTTTTAAGATTGTATTTATCTATTTGAGAGAGAGAGAGTGAGAGAGAGCATGAGAGAGGAGAAGGTCAGAGGGAGAAGCAGACTTCCTGTGGAGCTACGTGCCCGATGTGGGACTTGATCCGGGGACTCCGGGATCATGACCCAACCTGAAGGCAGTTGCTTAACCAACTGAGCCACCCAGTTCTTAAGAGATTCCACAGATGCCTTGGAATGGGTTTAGAAATTTATACCAGGGGTGCTAAAACACATGGAACATAAATTTGGTTTGGTAACTTTTGTTTCCACCCAAATCCAGCCTCAGCAAGCCATTCAGGTGTAGACTTTGGGACACTACATTGATTCATGACACCTCTATAGGACACCAAACCCCAGCGTTCTTCTGCAGTTCCTTCGTGCAAGGTGCTAGTTTATATTTAAGGTCATGCTGACATTTTATCCAGGGAAAGTGAGGAATATCTTTTTTTTTCTTTCTTTCTTTCTTTCTTCCTTATTTATGGTTTGCTCTTCAGCCCTTTCTTCTTTAGTTCGGCCATCCTGATAGCCTCATTCTAACATGTTGATGGTAGGTAGCATTTGGCAGTGATCACATTCAGTGAACAGATATTCTATCTTGTCACAATTTAGAATGCCTGATGTTTGAAGGAGCTATAAACCTTATTTACATATTTGCCTTTGCCAACTATAAATTTCCCTTTTATCGTTTTTGGCTTCATGGGGTTGTAAACATTTGCCATTTGCTCTTTGAAAGTTCACCCTGGATAAGAAATATCGAAGTAACAAATGTGTCCTTGTTTCTTCCCTCCTTTGAAGAAAAAATTTGGTCTCCTCCAAAGGAGCCATTTTCAACGTCTATGTCTGATATTTTTTTAATCCGTTTTTTTTTAAAAAGTCTTTATTTCCTTTATAGCCATTTATAATTGAGGGGAAAGGTGTGAAATGCTTTTTTTTCACACAGCCCACCTTGCAAATGCAAACCATATGTTATCTGTTTTCCTATGTATTTTGTATTGCTAGTACCATATGCCTCCAGTGATTGATCTTACCGTTGTGAGGAAGCTAAAGATACATATATTTTAAGTCTCTCTTGTAGGAAATAAGATGTTCCTCTATTGCTCTTTCAGATTAATGTGCTAAAAGCTTCTTCTCATGCCTAATGGATGATCCATAATTTACATCAAAATTTCAATCACTTTAAATTAATATAGCCATTTCCTTAATGAATCTTGTTACTAGAATCTCTGGTTTTCACAAAACAGTCTGGTCATGGCTGTTTACCATTTTTTGTGTAGCATAGAATCTGAGTACCCAGAGTATTTTCCATTGTAGTTTTTGAAATTAATTAATAAATCACTTGGGCTGTTTGATAATAAGTACCTTCCATGTACCTTTTGTGAAAAATATATTCTATTATTCATCACTCTGTTTTCGTCTTCTATTGGATTGCATAAGAAGGAAAGGAGAAAAATATATGTATGCTACTAACAATCATAAACATTATGGGACTCATCTCTGAAAATAAGGATTTTTTGGTTTGTTTGGTTTTTTTTTCCTTTGTTTTTTGGAGTTTTTATTTTTCTTCCTTTTTTTTTCTTGTTGGAGCCCATAAAAGTTACAAGCATAAATCACAGTAATTCTGGTGCGATTTAGCAGTCAATTTTTTTCTCTGCATGAACAAAAAAGTTGTATATGGGCATAGCAAAGGAGAATGTTGAAAAATGAATGTCTGTGACTTAATTTTTTATTCTAATTGTTACGTAAGTGATTTTGCACCTTAATACTGTTCAGCTAACTATGGCTATAAGTATCTGGTATGTCTTTACTCCATAGTGAAAATAAACACTGAATTACTAATGATATCTAACCGTAGGGTGGAAAAACTAACCAGTTTTCATGGGAGACATTAGGACTCAATCTACATCAAATGATCAAGTTGAATGTAAGAGGCTATCCCCATACATGTTCAGATTAAAGTAGAAAATGTAATTCAGTGCTATTCAGTAGAGATGGCCTTAGGTGTCCAAGGGTCTTGGCTAAATCAGAAGGGTAGGCACCCACTGTGGAGCCTCACTGTACTGACTCCCTACCACGCCTGTTAGGGGGATGCCTTCTATGCCTGGTGGTTTCCAACCTGGGTTCAGGGAGTCAAGGGGCTGCTACCTGGGAAGACTCTAGGGCTACAGGGTGGACTAGGTAGGAACAGACCAGACTAAGGCCTAAGACTTGTGCTTTTCATAAATGTGCTTAGACACATTTATGCAGTACACACACACTCATATGCATACATTTATATATATGGATGAATAGGTATTTGTATGTGTGATTATAGATTCCATCTATGTGTACATATGTGAGTACACACATAAATCGTGGAGGGTGTATACACCCATATATAAATCACACGTACATATCCATATGTGTGTGTGTGTGTGTTTGTGTGTGTAGGGAGAGAGAAAGAGAGAGAAATCTGGCAAGACATATCGTTAAATATCTATTATATTCCAGGAATAGTGCCAACCACTGGACCCTCATAAAAGAACCAGAAAGACAAGGAAGATCCCCACCCTCATAGGAAGACAAACAAGAGTGTAAACAAACAAATGCATGGAACAGTGATAGATTTTGAGTGGTGGCGTCCATGAACTGAGGGGTGTGTAGAGGATTGCTCAGACAGAGGGACTGGTTGGGTACTGGAAGCTATCAAGGAGCATAGCCACTGGAAGAACCAGGAAAAAGGGCCGGTCTGAAGTCCTCAGTTCTGGTCTTAGTCTTGTGGGGCCCCGGGTGACACAAGGATGCCGAGTGAGGTGATTTCTGCCCTACGGTGTGAAGGACATACTTTGGTGTAGTCCATACTGTTTGAACTCATCTAACTAGATCTAACTAATGTGTACAGAGACGTCTTCTTTAAACACCTGAGGAAAAAAAAGAATAGAATTAAGACTTGGCTGAGAGAGTGCCTACAGAGACACAAATGTGAGGTTTCCCGATCTCCTTAGCATTTTTGGTTGAAGTCAGTTTTTCAGATTTCAGTCTGAGAACCAATCTTCGATATCAGGCAGGCAGGAGCCACAAACTAAATGTCCCCACATACGGGGCAGGGGTAATATGATGAACTGGCCAGGGCCAAGAGCAGAGTAGCTGCAGAGGACATGTCCATTCTAAGCGCGCAGTGTGTCCTCACCCCTTGGGAATCCAGGCAAGGTATTACCAGAGGCTACGATTGAAAAGGAGTTGGAAATCCAAGCATTCTTGTAGAAGTTCCACCTTTTTTATTTTTATTTTTTTAAAAAGATTTTATTTATTTACTTGACAGAGAGAGAGAGAGAGAGATCACAAGTAGGCAGAGAGGCAGGCAGAGAGAGAGGAGGAAGCAGGCTCCCTGCTGAGCAGAGAGCCCGATGCGGGGCTCGAACTCAGGACCCTGAGATCATGACCTGAGCGGAAGGCAGAGGCTTTAACCCACTGAGTCACCCAGGTGCCCAGTCCTACCTTTTTAAATGTTGCCAACTAATAAAATGATTAACACAGGGAGAAGTATCTTCTGGTTACAGAACTCCCAAGTTCACACCAATTTGTTCGACAAATTAGTTGCTGAACCCCCTTTCTTATTTTCCAACAAGTAAGAAAAGTACAGAGAGATTGAGGGGTTTCCTTGGGTACAGACATACAGCGAATGGCAGAATTAAGTCTAGATCTTCTCTGAGCTCATCAAGACTGTTTCCCACTTCTTTCCTCCATTCCTGGGGATAAGTCTCTAATGCACGATCAGGGAATAAAGTATCTAATCCTCAGTTCAGTAACCGTCTCTGACTTTCAAAAAGAGAAAAACAACAACACACAGCAACCCAGCTGAGCTCCATGAACAGTAAGACACACAGAAAAAGATGCAGTTGTGAAGGAGGGATTTACAGGACTCAGGATCTCCCTGGATCATGGGGCAAGGATTGGAAGGAATCAGAATAGTTTTGAGCTTGTTTGTTTTAACTTCAGGGTGGAAAATTTCATACATCTATTGAAGTAGAGAGAATGGCGTGATGAACGCGCACGTATGCAACCCAACTTTAATCAGCAGTGATTTGCCAATTTTGTCCCTATTCCTTTTCCTACTTCCCAGGAGAATTTTACTTATAAATACTGGTTCCGAGCTTTTAAAGTTGGTGAGCCCAGTTTCAGAAAAAGGGCAACCAGAGGGAGATACATTTTTGTGTGTGACGGTGGGGAGCAGAGGGTCGGGGAAACACTCGGGGGGGGGGAATACTATGACATTTTGGGGGGACATGAGTTTATAAAGTAGGAGATGTCTGGATTGGAGCAGAGTAGAGAATTCCAAAATGAAGATCAAATTTGGGAGTCCATTCCGTAGAGATGATATTGGAAGCTATGGATGTGAGTAAAATCACCGGAAGAAAATGTACAGAGAGGTGAGGAGAAAAGAGCAGAGCAGAGGACGGGGGGGTGTGGGAGTATAGAGGGAAGGAGGAGGAGGAGGAAGAAGAAGAGGAAGGGGACCCAAAGACAGTCAAGTGAGGCTGGCAGTTGGCAAGGTGTGAACATTTCTGACCCAACAAGAAGAGAATTCCACCTGCTCCTATCACGGTATCAACCACCTTTCTGCACCTGTGCCAGACCTTCCTGCGTCAGGAGGAGGACTGTGGTAATTCCATAGCAAAGCCCCCCCTGTGCCCCTGCTCAGGATCTCACCGCCCCCCGCCGCTGCCTCCAGCACAGTGGACAGTTGCACAGCAGCGTTCCCCTTCTCCCCGGTGTTAGGAATTTGCCTCTTCTTTATCTTACCATCAGCTCATCGACAGGCTGCTATTTCTTCCACCGGCTACCTCCCCTCCTGTCCCCTTTCTCTGAAAGCAAAACTCTTTGGAAAGAATTGTCAATATTTGCTTTTTCAAATTCTCCACCTATTCCCTCTTGAACTCACTAAAATCAAGATTTTCTCTCCATCATTCTCGTCTCTAATGTTTTTGTCAGACATGAAAGACCTAAATCCAATTTTTTGTTTTCAGTCCTCAGTCCTTACTTGACCTACCAGCATTATTTGAAACATTGATCATTCCCTTCTCCTAAAACTGCTTCCTTCACTTGGCTTCCAGGCAATCATGCTGCCTTGGTCTCTTTCCCATCTCACTGGCTTTTCCTGGTTCATCTCTTTTGCTGGCTTCAGCTGTGGCTGGCTTGGTATGAGGGTTGGGACCACAAGCAGTCCTTTTTGGTAGCGAAGGTAGAAGTAAGGTGGAAGACAGCCCGAGGGGTGGGCTTATTCTTGGTGACTTTACTTATTCCCTTTATCCAGTGATTGACTTTTATTTTTATTTAACTTCTTAAAAATCTAGGACATGTGTATCATTCTAGTTAGGCTGCTTATTGGCAAGAGAATCTACTCATGCCACATAGCCTAGCTCAGTGCCTGGCTTGAGAGACCTACAGTAGATACTGGTTGCATAAGTTATGAAAGGGGCGTCAGGTTAGGTTTCCTTCAACGTAAGCACTGGGCTTCCTTTCTTCTTCAGTAATCGCAGACAAATAAGGCCATTAATGTTTTGAAGCTGCACTTATATAGAAGAATACTTAATGTCTGTCAGTGTTTTGGCATCACCAAGTATTTCTTTTAGAGTTATAGAGATCATTGATGCCAATTTTTCCATATTCTTGCTGTCACCATTATGGCATAATTCATTTGTAGGACAAATCTAAGTCGGAAGTAGATATTCTGAAGTTCAGAGACCATTTGTGTGTCTGCATCTTTTTTGCTGTTTTAGAACCTTAAAAAATCATCATGGGACTAAGGATATTTGCTGTGTTTTGCTATTATACTTCATGTCCCTTTTGGTAAAAATGCAGACTTTCCTGGAAAACATAATGACTCAATTTTAATTATCTTAGTTTAAGAAAGTATAGTTTTTTAATGTTGCTTTACTTAAAATCACCATGTATAAAAAAAATGCAAAGACTTATGTTCCAAAGTGCCTTGAAATCAGCAGAGACACACCTGCATAGTTTGATCTCATACACAAGAAGAGAGCAATTAGCTTCTGAATTAACACATCCATGTATTAATCACTGACATTTTGTGGTAGCCCAAAGGACGTGTTGAAAGATACTGTTCATGCATAAAACTGCAGAACTTAGTCTAATCACACTGTACCTAGTAGAGTCACATATGATCTAACTGGCCACATCATGAAATGAAGGAGTGGCTTAGGATTTATTTTATTTTATACTTATCTGCTTGTTTGAAAATACTTCAAGTATATTTGTATCATCACTTAGGTTTGTACTGAGGCAGTAGAAAGCCCTTTTAGACACTTTACTTAGACATTGGGAGCAATAAGCAAAGGAAAATGATGTACTGAAAAACAAAATAAGGCCAACAAAAGGGTAACCAAGCATAGTAATCCAAATGTAATAGTACACATCATCCAGGCATATGGCACTTAGAGGTATTTTATTGATTCATTAAGAATTTCTTTTATAGGGGAAATTAGGCTCATTGAACCCTACTTATGCAAATGGTCAGTCAGATGGTGACCAGAGCATTATGTCCTTACCGTTCCATGACAGTGTTTTGTTAGGAATATTTCCCCCATGCTCCGAGTGCTACCCTTTTCTTGGCCACTGTGATGTTAACCACTCCTGATTTTGGTTCTGCCTCTCCATCAGTGAGAGCCGCCATGACAGACGCAATTTCTGCCAATGAAGCTGAAGGCTGCAAAGCCATTGAGTGTACCATCATGGGTTGTATGAGTCCAGTATCACGCGTGGTTTGCAGTACAATGTCTCTTTGCCATTTACTTTATGTTGCAGTGGATATTTTTTGCTAAGATATCCAAGTGTGTCAGGCCTAGCAGCACACACAGTGTACACACCCAAAGTAACAACTGAAGAGAGTGGGCAGGGTTCAGAGAAACCAATAAGGTGTTGGTGCACCAACAGCATCCACATCACCTGGGAACTTAACTAGAAATGAAAATCCTCAGTCCCTGCTCCAGAAGTGCTGAGTCTGAAACTTGGGATGAAACCCAGCAATCTGTGTATTAACAAGCTTTCCAGGTGATTCAGGTACACAAAGGATGATTAAGCACTCTGGGACTAGAAATAATTAGAAGGTACAAGAGTAAAAAATACTGAAAGCAAGACAGTGAGAAATGGAATTGGGGAAAGGACTCCAGACCAGAGCTGTGGCTTTTCATGAAGGCTTGCCAAGCGATGGCTTGGCAGAGAGGAAGCCAGGTCTCCTTGTGCTGGTCTCCAGCCACCTGCAGGTGCTTGCCATTGGCCAAACCCAGTCAGAAATAAGGGCCACAGAGCCTAGGTAAGACAGGGGTACAGATCAGAGTGGAAAATGATCTGAAGGGGTAAGCAGCAAGTGGTAATGCTGGGCCTACTGAAAATAATGACCAAAGTTTAGATAGGGTATTAAAAGGGAAGTTTTATGTTCTTTGAAGCAGCTTCAGGGAAATGGCAGATGAGGTATGAGGATAAGGTAAGCAAGCAATTAAGTGGAAGCCTGTGGAAAAGCATCATAGCAATCACCAGAGCCTAGGAGGAATGACTGTCAGTTCTGTGAGTCAGATTTGGGAAAGCTGTGGTGAGAGGCATCTCAAAAATTCCATGGAAACTATAATACGAAGCCCTTGTACAGCGCCAATTTATTTTCCTTTGCAAGACTAAAATGTTTCAGAAAAAAAAAAGACTAGTGTGGCAATAAGTACACAGGTGACTTTTTATTACTAAGAGATTCTTTGTTTTATCACAATATTGAAACAAGGCTTTCTTTACCTAATGTTTTTTGAAGTGCTGTAAAATATTCTCTTTTTTCATATTGATATTATTAACTGCAACAGAAAAAATGTTTACACATGAATTTTTTGAATTTGTGGGTATGAAGATGAGGTGGTTAGGAAATTCTGAATATATAGAAGTAAAGTAATTCTTACTGAAAAAAAAATAGCGCTTTACCATAGTTTTTGGTGATGATGATGATGATTAGTGAGTTCCTTCTGTCATCAGTAGGGTTCTTCTCTCGAAGTGCTCCCATCTTGAGAGATTTATATCTATTTTCTTTATTTCTTCTTCTGTCATCTCTGTCATTAACCCATTCCGGTCTGTCATTGGTCCTCACCACTTCAGTAAAACTGCTTTCAACAAAGTTCCATAAACTTCCTGTTGCCAGATCTAATGGACACTCCCTGGAATCATCTCTTTTAACATTTTACTGCCAGATATTTGACAGTGTTGGTCACTTTCTTCTTCTAGAAGAAGACTTTTCTCTGGGCTACTTTGACGCTACCTCCTCTGGGTTCTTGTCTTCATTTCTTCTTCTGTTCTGATTCCTCCTTCCTGCTTCCTCCATATTCTCAAAGCTTTGTCTGAAGACCTTATTTTTTTTTAGATTTTTTGTCTCATTTCACAACCTCTGCCTATATAATCTCACCAATACCTGTGGCTTCAATTAGTATCTAAGTATTAAATGTTCTCTAGTTCCTATCTCTAGTCAGTGTCCTTTGGACCAAGTCTTGGGCGCCACCAACATATAAAGAGATGGTAGTAGAAGTACCCAGAAAGGACCCTATAAAGAAAAGACTTAGAAAATTAGGAGAAGGACCCAAAACAGCCATGTGAAAGAGAATGTAGAAAAGTCGTTAATGGTATCAAGAAAGTGTGAAAAGCATTCATTAGATTTCATTTTGGAAAGATGCAGTAGTTGATGGGGACAGGAGTCAGCTATCAAAGGTGAATTAAGTGTAGGTAACAAGGGAGTGTGGACAACTCTTTCAAGGATCTGGTCTGTAATGGGGAGCAAAAGGTGTAGCAAAATGCAGAGAGTGACACAGGATCAAAGGATTATATTTTAATTACAGAAGAGACTTAATCATATTTATCAACTATATGGGGTTGAACTAATAAATAAGAAATAATGTAAAATATAAGGTAGAGAGCAATTATCAAGCAAGCCAAATCTCAGGTCCAGCGGGGGAGAAAGAAGTTTCCATCAAAAGTTCAAGTTTACTTTCATGGACCATGTGCTCATCATAATAGCAAACATAATTGGCTTTTTCCTGTGTTATTCTATCATATTTTGTTTAGTTGGATTATCTGTTATTGGGCAGTGGATTGTTTTTAATTAGTCATTATGATCATCATCATCCTTATCATCACTAACATCTATTGACCGCTTACTGAATGCCAGGCATCAAGCTAACACTATGTCTGCAATTATCTCTAATTTCCTCAATCAACATACATTATAGATGTTTTTATTCTTATCCTACTTTGATAAAAGAGAAAAAATTGGAGCTTAAGAGAGGTTAGAAAATTCTCCCAAATTTATTCAGCTAGTAAACAGAGGACCGAAGATCAGTTATTTTTGACCCCTGAACCTAAGCTCTTAGCCACAATGATAAACCACCTCAAATTTTTGCTATGTTGAATAATGGTGCTTTGAATATCTTTGTGAAGAGTCCTTTTGAGATGATGCACTTAGAAAATTGTGAACCCTGGGCTGCCTTGATTTCCTTTATTACATTCTCTTCTCAGTTACAACTTAAGATCAATTCAGGCTGCCTCAACTCCCCAAGAAAAGCAAAGGTAGGGCCAAATCCCAAGCTCCCTGTAAGACGAGGCTTGACTGAGCCTTCTCACTTCCCACTGTTGCACAAAGTATCCAGTGTATATGGGATGTGGTTCATGGGATGCAGGGATAGCATCCAATGATGTGGGCAGAAAGACCAACTAGTTGTGGTAGTCGATGGGACTGAGTAGAAATTCCTGATTGGTCCAAGGACCAGACCCATCAAAACAGAGTAGAGCTGCACAGACCTGTATACAAGACTGGAGCCAGAGTCAAGGTTAAATCACTAAAATGTTGTTAGGATAATTAAGTCATTTAACTTAAGAGCACCTTGTAAGAGAATGTGTATGAAAAAAGGCTTCCTTCCACGCGTTTGCAGTTTTATAAGTGAATTGCAGAGATGTCCAAGGTGGGTAAGGCATTCTGGGTAGAGATTCTCATGGAGAAAAAAAAAATAGAGGCTAGAATTCAAGAGTATTTTATCAGTCCATCATGCCCAGAAAAATGCCAAGAACTAGCCAATATTTATTTGCAAAATAGAGGCCGTGATTACTTATGATTATGGAGACATTGATGAATATCCTCAAAGCATATCAGGTCATGAGGAAGGGAGAAGGACAAAGAAGGAAACTGAGATTGTCCTGCAGGTCAGGGTAACAGGAAATATTCAGGGGCCCCAAGTTGCCTGGTCTCCAGATAGAATTGCATTTAAAAAATAGGGTCTCTTACCTAAAGAAAAGTAATTATAAGGGCATTTTAAACCTCACTTGAGTCTTGTGAAGATAAAAGATAATGAAATTCCTAGCTCACACTCCAGCAACCTCCTCTGTCTTTCTCTGAGTGCCTCACTCATCCCCCACACTGTGCCACCAAATTTAAGGAAGCAAGCTATCAAGTTATTTCTCTGTCTACTCTCCCTCTGGTCTTCAATGAATAGTGGATCTAGTCTTTTTAGTTCTTTTCTTTTTT
>LNAC01000130.1:526275-688011 GCA_002007465.1 Ailurus styani | reverse complement strand
TGATGATGATGATTAGTGAGTTCCTTCTGTCATCAGTAGGGTTCTTCTCTCGAAGTCCTCCCATCTTGAGAGATTTATATCTATTTTCTTTATTTCTTCTTCTGTCATCTCTGTCATTAACCCATTCCGGTCTGTCATTGGTCCTCACCACTTCAGTAAAACTGCTTTCAACAAAGTTCCATAAACTTCCTGTTGCCAGATCTAATGGACACTCCCTGGAATCATCTCTTTTAACATTTTACTGCCAGATATTTGACAGTGTTGGTCACTTTCTTCTTCTAGAAGAAGACTTTTCTCTGGGCTACTTTGACGCTACCTCCTCTGGGTTCTTGTCTTCATTTCTTCTTCTGTTCTGATTCCTCCTTCCTGCTTCCTCCATATTCTCAAAGCTTTGTCTGAAGACCTTATTTTTTTTTAGATTTTTTGTCTCATTTCACAACCTCTGCCTATATAATCTCACCAATACCTGTGGCTTCAATTAGTATCTAAGTATTAAATGTTCTCTAGTTCCTATCTCTAGTCAGTGTCCTTTGGACCAAGTCTTGGGCGCCACCAACATATAAAGAGATGGTAGTAGAAGTACCCAGAAAGGACCCTATAAAGAAAAGTCTTAGAAAATTAGGAGAAGGACCCAAAACAGCCATGTGAAAGAGAATGTAGAAAAGTCGTTAATGGTATCAAGAAAGTGTGAAAAGCATTCATTAGATTTCATTTTGGAAAGATGCAGTAGTTGATGGGGACAGGAGTCAGCTATCAAAGGTGAATTAAGTGTAGGTAACAAGGGAGTGTGGACAACTCTTTCAAGGATCTGGTCTGTAATGGGGAGCAAAAGGTGTAGCAAAATGCAGAGAGTGACACAGGATCAAAGGATTATATTTTAATTACAGAAGAGACTTAATCATATTTATCAACTATATGGGGTTGAACTAATAAATAAGAAATAATGTAAAATATAAGGTAGAGAGCAATTATCAAGCAAGCCAAATCTCAGGTCCAGCGGGGGAGAAAGAAGTTTCCATCAAAAGTTCAAGTTTACTTTCATGGACCATGTGCTCATCATAATAGCAAACATAATTGGCTTTTACCTGTGTTATTCTATCATATTTTGTTTAGTTGGATTATCTGTTATTGGGCAGTGGATTGTTTTTAATTAGTCATTATGATCATCATCATCCTTATC
The DNA here is from genome assembly GCA_002007465.1 of Ailurus styani. Taxonomy (NCBI): domain Eukaryota; kingdom Metazoa; phylum Chordata; class Mammalia; order Carnivora; family Ailuridae; genus Ailurus; species Ailurus styani. Next base: position 686,831 of record LNAC01000130.1, on the reverse strand, counting down.
ATCACTAACATCTATTGACCGCTTACTGAATGCCAGGCATCAAGCTAACACTATGTCTGCAATTATCTCTAATTTCCTCAATAAACATACATTGTAGATGTTTTTATTCTTATCCTACTTTGATAAAAGAGAAAAAATTGGAGCTTAAGAGAGGTTAGAAAATTCTCCCAAATTTATTCAGCTAGTAAACAGAGGACCGAAGATCAGTTATTTTTGACCCCTGAACCTAAGCTCTTAGCCACAATGATAAACCACCTCAAATTTTTGCTATGTTGAATAATGGTGCTTTGAATATCTTTGTGAAGAGTCCTTTTGAGATGATGCACTTAGAAAATTGTGAACCCTGGGCTGCCTTGATTTCCTTTATTACATTCTCTTCTCAGTTATAACTTAAGATCAATTCAGGCTGCCTCAACTCCCCAAGAAAAGCAAAGGTAGGGCCAAATCCCAAGCTCCCTGTAAGACGAGGCTTGACTGAGCCTTCTCACTTCCCACTGTTGCACAAAGTATCCAGTGTATATGGGATGTGGTTCATGGGATGCAGGGATAGCATCCAATGATGTGGGCAGAAAGACCAACTAGTTGTGGTAGTCGATGGGACTGAGTAGAAATTCCTGATTGGTCCAAGGACCAGACCCATCAAAACAGAGTAGAGCTGCACAGACCTGTATACAAGACTGGAGCCAGAGTCAAGGTTAAATCACTAAAATGTTGTTAGGATAATTAAGTCATTTAACTTAAGAGCACCTTGTAAGAGAATGTGTATGAAAAAAGGCTTCCTTCCACGCGTTTGCAGTTTTATAAGTGAATTGCAGAGATGTCCAAGGTGGGTAAGGCATTCTGGGTAGAGATTCTCATGGAGAAAAAAAAAATAGAGGCTAGAATTCAAGAGTATTTTATCAGTCCATCATGCCCAGAAAAATGCCAAGAACTAGCCAATATTTATTTGCAAAATAGAGGCCGTGATTACTTATGATTATGGAGACATTGATGAATATCCTCAAAGCATATCAGGTCATGAGGAAGGGAGAAGGACAAAGAAGGAAACTGAGATTGTCCTGCAGGTCAGGGTAACAGGAAATATTCAGGGGCCCCAAGTTGCCTGGTCTCCAGATAGAATTGCATTTAAAAAATAGGGTCTCTTATCTAAAGAAAAGTAATTACAAGGGCATTTTAAACCTCACTTGAGTCTTGTGAAGATAAAAGATAATGAAATTCCTAGCTCACACTCCAGCAACCTCCTCTGTCTTTCTCTGAGTGCCTCACTCATCCCCCACACTGTGCCACCAAATTTAAGGAAGCAAGCTATCAAGTTATTTCTCTGTCTACTCTCCCTCTGGTCTTCAATGAATAGTGGATCTAGTCTTTTTAGTTCTTTTCTTTTTTGTTTCTTTATCCCTCCCTCTTTCCCTCCTTCGTTCATTCCTTCTTCCCTTCCTTTCTTCCTTCTTCCCTTCCTTCTTTCTTCTCTTTAACTTCTTACCCAGATTTTCACCCACGAAGGTGAGTTCAGGAATGGACTCAGCAAGAACGTCTCCTTGTAGTCCACTCTGTCTATATCTACTCTCTGATTTTATAAGCCCTGGAATATGGCTAAAAGGAAACCAGTGTTCTCCTCGAGGTTCACTGAGAAGATCCCTCNTTCTCTTTAACTTCTTACCCAGATTTTCACCCACGAAGGCGAGTTCAGTAATGGACTCAGCAAGAACGTCTCCTTGTAGTCCACTCTGTCTATATCTACTCTCTGATTTTATAAGCCCTGGAATATGGCTAAAAGGAAACCAGTGTTCTCCTCGAGGTTCACTGAGAAGATCCCTCCAGCAGACAAGTCAAGATCCCCCTTGTGGAAAGTTGGGGAGAGGAAGAAAAGTGGGAGGATGCAGAAGTTTAATGGATGTTGTCCCAGACAGTATACCTTATGGGAAACAAACATACAGGCATTCAAATAATTAATATTCTAGACACTTCCCTAGACTGGGACAATTCTGTAGAATGAACTGTTTTCCTAGAAGTAGTCAGTAATGTAAAGATTAAAAAGGGTCCGTTCAGAGTTGAAGATTTCACAGATGATCAGATTTTTCTAGGGTTAAAAATATTTCTTGAATCAAGAATATCCAGCAGGAAAAGATCTCTAGAAGCTCTTAGAAACCCTCTTTATGCAGTCATGATCTTAAGCATGATTCTTCTACCTTGAGTCCGCCCCTCCTCACAGTCAGCTTCTGGCATGATTCCCAGGATTTCGGGAGTCTGGCCTCTGCTAAGAGCCTGTGGGCAGGTCGCTTGTGGGCTCAGGGAGAGGAAAATGGGCAGGGGCTCCACCAAGTCTCCACATCCCACTGCCTCAGACTAGGATGGGGAACATTTGGTCCTGGGTCACCCCACCCTTTTAGTGGGACAATAGTCCAATTTCTCATTTATTCTTAAAATTAGTGCCAAGCTTGGGTTACCCTTTGCTATTGTTGAAGGTGAAATGCTTAACATTATAAAGGTGAGGGCATGATGGACGAGCTCAAAAACATTACCTTGTAATAAATCATCAGCTAGGTGGAACTCGTCCAAGCAACATGAAGGAACTATAGAATGAAGTGGCTGTGCTACTCACAAAAATATGTCATTTATCATGGAAAACAGCCGCTGAACTGGAAGACTGGAAGGCTGCCAAGGTGATACCCATCTTTTTAATAGGACTAAAGGTGATCTCAGAAATTATACATCTGTGGGCTGCATATTGACGCGAAGAAAAATGTCTTTACAATTAAAATGATCTCCCATATAGCCTTGCACATAGTTTATAAAAATCACTTGGGCTACAAAATTGTCATTAGATCTAGAAAATGTGCCTTTGCGCCACCCACATTATCTCTCACAGAATCACCTCCCACGCACACACCCAGAGAGGCCCAGGTCCCCGCAGGTGTAGACAGCCTCTGGGCACACACGTGTGTGAATTGAATAGGCCAATACACGTTACGTCCTGGGCACAGGGTAGTGTGGTCTGGCACAAAAATGTCATATAAAGGTGTTCGGTGTTGCTGGTGTGTTGTTACCGGTCGTATACGCAAACATTAAAAGGCACATGCACAGTTGTGCGTGTGTGCCCATCCGTGCTGTCCATTTTTCTTTCCTTCTCATTTGTGTCACTCTGAGCGTCGTCTCTTCCCCCCGCCTAAGCTGTACTCGTCATCTTCATGTCTTGTTCATTTTATAACTGCAAGTTTATACCTCGTAATCACCTTTACCTATTTTGCCCTTCCCCCCACTCCCCTCCCCTCTGGCAACCATCAATTTGTTCTCTGTAGTTATGAGTTTGTTTCTGTTTGTTCTTTTGTTCATTTTGTTTGTTTTGTTTTGCTTTAGATTCCACATATAAGTGAAATCATATCCTATTTGTCTTTGTCTGACTGATTCCATCTGGGTCCACCCATGTTGTTGCAATTGATAAGATCTCATTCCTTTTTATGGCTGAGGAGTATTCCACTGCATACATAAACCATGTCTTCTTTATCCATTCATCTATGGATGGACACTTGGATTGCTTCTATATCTTGAATATTGTAAATAATGCCGCAGTAAACATAGGGGTCCATATATACCATTTTGAATTGGTGTTTCCATTTTCTTTGTGTAAATACCTAGCAGTGGAATTGCTGGACCCTGTAGTATGTCTGTTTTCAATTTTTTGAGGAACTGCCATACTGTTTTCTAGAGTGGCTGCACCAATTTTCATTCCCACCAACAGTACACGAGGATTCCCTATTCTCCACATCCTCATTGATACTTGGTACTTCTAGTCGTTTGGATTTTAGCCATTCTGCCTGGTACAGGTGAAGTTTCATTATGCTTTTGATTAGTCTTTCCCTAATGATGAGTGATGTTGAGCATCTTTACATGTGTCCGTTGGCCATCTGTATGTCTTCTTTGGAAAAATGTCTCTTCAGCTCTCCTCCCCATTTTTAAAATCAGATTATTTGGGTTTTTTTTTTTTTGTGGTGTTGAGTTGTGTAAGTTCTTTTTAATATATCGTTTGCAAATATTTTCTCCCATTGAGTAGGTTTCTTTTTTTATTTTTGTCGATGGTTTCCTTTGCTGTGCAAAAGCTTTTTATCTTAGTATAGCCCCAATAGTTTGTTTTTGTTTTTGTTTCCCGTGCCTGAGGAGACATATCCATAAATACACTACTAAGGCCGATGTCCAAGAGATTATTGCCTGTTTTCTTTTAGGAGTTTTATTGTTTCAGGTCTCACATTTAGGTCTTGAATCCATCTTGAGTTTAGCACTTCCGTCTTTCATCCTGCATGGAGGATAAGGGCATTTTATCTTAAGGATGAAATACAGCATTATTTGGACCTTGTATTATAGTAATCTAGAGACAACAGCTGCCTCACAGGAGTGGTAATCTGAAGAAGCAAAAGTGAAATGGAAGGAAAACCTTTGAACCGTTTTATATGAAAAAAAAGAGGAATGGAAGCCATCAAAATGATCTCCAGAACTATGAGGCAAGAAGTGTTCTTTTGTAACCCACTGTCATTAATTTTACTCAAGCCAAAATCTGAGTAGGGGAGAGACTTCATATTTGTTGACCTTGAACCATTGTCCTGTTAATTCTCCTAAAGATCCTAGGAGGAAGAGCATCATCTCTATTTGAAAGATGGTGGACTCGAGGTGTCCCAGTGGCTAGCCTAAGATCACGATAGGCAATAGCCTGAATGCATACCTAGATGGGCTCATGCCTTTTGTACCACATCAAACTGCAGACTCTAAGTACCCAAAGAGCACAATGACAGTTTGTCCAACACTTTCCAAACTTGGCTGAGAGCTAGGCAGCAGTGAAGAACTCCCTGGATATAATTTATTTAAACACTGGAAAGCCTCATGATACAGTCTCTCAGTAGAACTTGTCAACAAAACTGAGTCACAGAAGGTAATCAAAAAGTCTGTTGTGGATTAAATGGACAGGGGAAAAAAACTGATTATTTTTCAATGACAAGTACTCATCAAGGAAAGATCAAGAGTGAAGTGGCCCAAGAATGTAGATTAAGCATAGTGCGTATACACTACCTATATTGATGACTCAGGAGACAAGGGGAATGATAAATATCAGTATTTGCTGATGATACATTTTTAGGGCAAGTTAGGAAAAGGAAATATGTTGAAAGTCTCCAACATGAAATGCCAACCTAAAACCAAGCAACAACTTGACAGGTAAATTAAATTTTGTATAGACAAGTGCCAAGCAATATATACATTGAAACTACACAAGTGCACATACACATTTATTTTGTTTGATGAAATAAAGGTGTACAAGCTGTACACCTCTCAGGACAAAGAGGATTCGGTTTTAAGAATTGAGTAAAAACATCTACTTCATATACAGCGGCTGTAGAAAAACAATGTGTCTTTTAAACTGATATTAGACCATACAAATTAAGAAGCAGACCAAAATGTTGCACTATGCCCGATAGTGTCACGTACAGTTTTCTGAATGTGTTGTGTGCTCACATTTTGCTCTTATGTTTACTTTCGTCACTCATCTCACAAATGAAACAGCAGCAAGACAAAACAACCACAAAACAGTCCAGGAATGTGTCATGAAATTTGCAGGCACTGCGAGGGAGGGGAGTAACTTCTCCAGGAGAAGTAAGATAAGAGCCATGAATATAGGAACAGGGGCAAGCAAAAGGACACGCCGGAGGACGTGCCCTAGGAAATAAGGACTGGTGTTAAGAAAACAAGCTGGATACCCTTATTTTTTCTCAGTAGCAAAGAAATAAGCAGGGAGCTCGGGAAAACCAAATGGCAGCAAATCTAAAGAGAGAGAAGGCACCAGATTCTCCACACAGCGTGCGGTTCCACCGAGAGTCTTGTTTGGTTGCAACTGGATTCCGACATTCGGGGGAGGCTCGAGAAAAGGATGCTGCATTGCTCTGAGTAAGAATAGCCCTGGCATTTTATTGCCGAGGACAAAATTACAGGGACGCTCGACTCCCCTGCTTCAGGGCGCACGCCGCTGATCACCAGCTGGGGGCTGGGAGAAATGGCCCCCTGTAGTCCCGTGTTGCACAATTAGGTGTATTGCAGGGGGGTTTCCATCTTCAGAACTGTGCAGCATCGGAGAGAGGGCACCAGGCTCCCTGCTTCATCGGGCTGTCCTGGTATGGTAATTATGATGTCCCCACGCCCATGTTTTAGGGTTTACAAGTTTCGAATTCACAGGAGTGCTGCTGAACATGACCCCAGAGCTACGCCTCTCAACCTGCTCCTGCTACAAAGTTTGCATAAACCCTAAAGAGAAGTCCGGCTTCCATCCAAGGGTTTCCCTGCCCTGGAGTATGGTTGCCTGTTTCCTTCACTGCGTCCTCCTCTGAGCCTCTAAACTGGTTCATGTCCAGCCCGCCAGCTCTCCTGCGCTTCCACTGGCCTTAGCCAGGTGCTTTGACTGACTGACCCCACATAGCAAGTGTTGCCAGAAAGAAAAAGAAACAAAAAAACACTCTTGGCTTTTGTACAATTGAAAGTTGCTACAAAAAAGTCTCGTGTTAGTTTCCTTGAATGGGCTCCTACCCTTAGTTTGGGGAGCTTGCATTCTTCTTTACAAAAGGATTCCGATTTACCACGTGCTGAAGCAGGAAAGTGGATTCTCTCCGTTACCTTTCTCTCTGATTGGCCACATTGGACCCTTCAGGTAAATTCTGCACGGCCCACCTGTTATCCAAAAGCACGCCTGCCTGTTGGTGGGTGTCCAGCCAAAAGCCACCACCGAGCCAGAGAACAGGAAAAAGAAGGGTTTTTAGTTGCAGCAACTTAAGAACACCCGGGATATTTCCCAAAGCAGCGTCTCGCCTTGAGGGTTAGTGCGGGAAGCTTTTCTTCAGTGTGCCAAGGGGGCGGAAGCAGAAGGCTCGCATATGCATTAGGGAAGTTACCCATATCATATTACTTAGGCGTCTAGTGTAAGTGCGCAGTACGCATGCTCGGCCTGTTAACATGCCAGTACACATGTCGTATGATTACAAACAACTGGGAAACAGGACTCACATTCCTTAAAACACTTCATCATTTGTCAGCCTCTCTTCTACATCTTGTGCATGTCGACTTTTTTTCCTTCTTTCTTTTTCTCTCTCTTCTTTTTTTATTGGGGGAGGGAGTAGGATTCTGATGGTTACTGTGGGCGATTCCAGGCCTTTGCATTTAAGTATCATTTTTACCCCTCTCCACCTCCATTTCTAGCAGGGAAGGAATTTTTCAATCTTTGAAAACGCATCAGGCTGAGTATTTGAATAAATGGTAAACTGCTGCGTGAAAACAGTTTTCATTGGCTCCCTATTGCCAGAGCTGAGCCTCTTTCCTGTCAATTATGGAGGCTGGTGATTACAGTGACTAATGCGAAGCCTACAGCCATTCTCCCCCGTGCGTCCATCAATACCGGCATGAGGCATATAAATGGGATCAGGTGGGAAAAGGCAGTAAGTCATATTTGATAGAAGCTTCTTTTCTTTTTTCTTTTTTCTTTTTTCTCTGAGTTATCTTCTAGATGGCTATTTCTATGTTGGTCCAGACTGGCAGTATTACACAGGATAAGGCCTTGTGGATTGACAAATTTGTATCGGCATTCATATTTCTTGGACCCTTGGCTGAAAGAAGCCAGATAAATCTTGAGAGAATTGCTGAACAAGAGTAAAGGACAGATGGGTACCATTTTGGGGAGCCAATTGGAAAGGACAGATATGTTTTTCCTTGCAAAAAGTGGAGAAAAAAGATCTAAGAGTAATGATTTGTTTGTTTGTTTTATATGAGCACAAGTTGAGTTGAACATGAAAAATGTATTTTGATGGGCGCCTGGGTGGCTCAGTGGGTTAAAGCCGCTGCCTTCGGCTCAGGTCATGATCCCAGGGTCCTGGGATCGAGGCCCACATCGGGCTCTCTGCTCAGCGGGGAGCCTGCTTCCTCCTCTCTCCTCTCTCTCTGCCTGCCTCTCTGCCTACTTGTGATCTCTCTCTCTCTCTGTCAAATGAATAAATAAAATCTTTAAAAAAAAAAAAAAAGAAAAGAAAAATGTATTTTGGTACTACTTGGTAAATTTCATTCATTTCCGATCACCTGGGGATAAATAATGTTTGACAGGGCAGAAACTGGGTGATGTCTTATAATAATATCATTATCTACAGTCCCTGTTAAGTAGAGCTGTTGTGGTACAGAGATAATGTGTCATCTCAATCAACATGGATGCGGAGTGGGTTTTTGGTCCTTAAAAAGTTATACCTGGGAGGAAATAATAGTTGAAATTGATGGAGTTCTGGTAGGAGTGATTATCATTGGGTGAGGGATTTTGACAGCAGAGACAAACTTTGTTTTGGGGAAGTCACTCATCAGACAAGTCAGGTAAGACTTTTTCAGAGCATGTGGGCTTCTGATTATAAAAATCTGAGCAGGTTTGATAACAGGAAAGGAATACCTGTCACTCAAAGATTATGCACGATAGCCTCACACTGGCATATCACGCTAGCTGTTTTTAAATTCCCAGGACACTGCATTTCCTAAAACAGATTTACTAAAACTTAAATCTGAAACCTACACGAGTCAACAAAGTCTCCTTTGTAATCCCCCCCATTAGAACCTCACAGAATTCTGTTTCAGTATTCAAATTAAAGAAGAAAATGTAAGGAAAGCAGGTGGGAAAGTGGTGCATGTACTCCTACGGTGTGTGTGGTCATTTATTATGTTCCTCTGTTATACTGCAGCAATGTGGGTCTTGTTAAGCCTTTTCCACTTGCTTAGCAACTTCTACTTTGGAATGCTCCTTGCCCCAACCTTATCATGTGAAAACTGGATGTTCATTATCCATTTTCGTGCTGAGTGTCCCAGTTGTCATGGCTGCTGTCACTTTGTTTCCTTATCACCTGTAATGCTATAGCTCCCCATTACTAGCAGTTGTAATAGGTTGTTCTGGCTTAACATGCATAGGAAAATATATGGTGACTGTGTCACGTGTGCAGACCCTGGATGTCATTTAATACTATTAAAGGAACAACAGAAGTCTAGAACTTTCTTAAGAAATAACATCAATAGAATGACGAGTAAGACACATGTTGGAGAGAGGGATAGCACATTTAATGGTGTTCATGGGGCAAATGTCAAATTCCTATTTTTAAATCAAAATGTTATGTAGTGTTTGGAAAGATAACCAACAGCGGTACTCTTACATTTACTGTGATTCATATTTAAATTATAACATACATTTTGCCAGCATACAAAAAGACTATTTATTGTTTCATAAACAGCCACGTTTAGAGTCACCGTTCAGTTCTTTGTTCCCACTTGCAATTCCTTAACATACGGGGGATTTCTTCTGCCTTCTAATGAGGATGTTGTGTAGCTTCCTATCCAGAACGCTGGAGACGTTACTGACATTTTAGGAATAAAAAGGATCAAAGTGAAAAAAAATTCTAATCTATGGTTAATGAGTATAGAATAAAAAATTGAAACTTCTATTGATGGTATTAATTTAAAGATTACAAAAAGAACATGGATGTCAGAATTTAGATGGAAATCGATGTGAACTGTTTTCCAAAACTAACTGAAGTAAGTACATCCTTTTAAATAATAATCCAATGTAATAAAAAGCAGCAGTGTATAATTTTAACCTGATGTCAACATTTCTGTGGCTCATCTCAGATAGGGAGGACTCTGTTAGTCCTGTGAGTAGATGCAAAGAACAAACTGGCATCACAGCTGTCACCAAGGAACTTTGAACTTCTAGAATTTTCTTTTTTTTTTTAAGATTTTATTTATTTGACACAGAGATAGAGATCACAAGTAGGCAGAGAGGCAGGCAGAGAGAGAGGGGGGGAAGCAGGCTTTCCGCCGAGCGGAACGCCCGATGCGGGCCTCGATCCCAGGACCCTGAGATCATGACCTGAGCCGAAGGCAGAGGCTTTAACCCTCTGAGCCACCCAGGCGCCCGAACTTCTAGAATTTTCAGAACTAATATGATTAAGATACTGTTGGTCTAATGTGTTATCTGGGTTTGTTCTGCAGTAGCATATCACGGAATAGTCCTAATATCTATTCCAAATAAAACTTTCATCCGAATCAGACTGATCTGCCAATTTTGTACTTTAACTGACCAAAAAAAAAAACAAAAACGAAAACAAAACCCCCCCCACACACAAAAAAACCAAAAAACCACAAGACAAAACAAACCAAACACACACAAAAAAACTCTTACACAAATGAGCCTGGGTCATTTTTTTTTTTTTTTAAGATTTTACTTATTTATTTGACAGAGAGAGAGACAGCAAGAGAGGGAACACAAGTGGGAGTGGGAAAGGGAGAAGCAGGCTTCCCTCTGAGCAGAAAACCCGATACGGGGTTCCATCCCAGGAGCCTGAAATCATGACCTGAGCCTAAGACAGATGCTTAATGACTGAGCCACCCAGCCTGCATCATTTTAATTAGGGTTTTTCTTTCAAATATTTTTGTAACTTTTATGTAGAGATTACCTTTCAATTTTCCTTTTTATATCTGGATACAATACTTGTTTGCCATAATAGTTGATATCGTATAATGTAAAATTATTATTTACATTCACTTGGTTGTCTTGTGCATAGGATCAAATTGTTGCTCTCCTTTTAATCCCATTTCCCCCCCTTTTGGTGAACTATCAGCACTTTGAGGAAAAACAAAAACAGAAACATGAACCTCAGGATGTTGTGGTCTTCTACAGGACATGGTTGAAGGAAGCCCATAATTCATTCTGACATTTCTTCAAAGGGGAAGGTTTCCAAAGTCATCATTATTGGACCAATAACAGTGTTGCACTTTGCAGAAGTCAGTGGGGCCACACTAAGATATACAGGTTGCTCTAAACACTTTGACCCTTTTCATCCACATATTTTCCTCTTTACCCCTTGCCCTCTCTCTACAAAGGAACACACATCTCCTGCTTTATTAAGACAAAAGCCAAATGATGTGACCAATGTCATCATTCTTCATTTTTACCCCCAAATTTCTCTACATCTTATTTATACTTGCATTGCCTTTATCTAGCATGATACTTGGACATATAGAAGACATTCCATGTTAACTGAACAGCATGGCTCCTGTGTGGCACTCCTGCCATTCCAACCCATTGTCCTATGAATCACCTCTTCTACCCCACGAATCTTCAGTTTGTCCAGTGATTTCTGTGTCTTCATTCAAGTTCCTTGGCCTAGGAACATACTCTAAACTTCCCAATCTTGAAAACACAAAGCCAAAAACAAAACAAAACAAAAACCCTTACTTGATACTCAGCTAAAATTGGGGGGGAAAATCAGGACTTCCAGAAACAAACTTATTCCCTTCTATCCCCAAACAACATTTCAATGGAATGAATCGCTCTCCAGTTTCTCAAGTCTGAAGACTTGAATTCTCACTAAATTTTCACTACTCTACCAATGATGGGATCTTCACCAAAATTTTTAACCTCTCTAAAAGTTTTCTCTTTTGTGAAAGTAAAAGGAAAGAGCTTCCTTCATTAGATTCTTGTGAAGATAAATTTTTCATATATCTACAACAATTTAGCACACAGCCTAACACATGGTGATAACTCAGAAATGGGTAGCTAGTATTATGAGTTCACGCCGCAGTTATTTATGAGGTGCTACTCTAAGCCAGGCACTGTACCAGACAGTGGGGGTGCTACGAGGGATGGCACTGGCTGGGGCCCTGCTTGCATGGAGCATTTTGTCCTGGCCAGTGTTTTTCAGATGTCAGCATGTTTTAGTATCACCTGGAGCACATGTGAGAACACATTGGGCCCCGCCCCTAGAGTTGCTAATTCAGTAGATCTGGGGTAGCATCCAAGAATTTGCATTTACATTTCTTTCTTCCTTCCTCCTTCCCTTCCTCCCTCCCTCTCCCCCTCCCTCCCTTTCTTCCTCCCTCCCTTCCTCTCTTCCCCTCCCTCCCTCCCTCCCTCCCTTCCTTCCTTCCTTCCTTCCTTCCTTCCTTCCTTCCTTCCTTCCTTCCTTCCTTCCTCCCTTTCTTTCTTTCTTTCTCAAAGAAGGGGACATTACCGGGGTTCAATTGGTGAAAGGAGGTCTCTTGGAAAAGGAACTACCAGAAATGAGCTCTGAACAATAATATCTCCTCATAGTTTTCTTGCAAGTACTAAGTGGACTAATGAATTTGAAGGTTTAGCACAGTGTCTTAACCATGGAAAACAGCCAACGAATTGCTGCTCTCCCCACTTCTGCTCGCTCTCTCTCTCTCTGTCAAATAAATAAATAAAATCTTTAAAAAAAAACAACAACCAACAAATCGTATCTATGATGACAATGATGGTGGAAGAAAGATGAGAGGAGGATTGGGTAGATAGAGAGGCTGGTGATTTTCAGGGAGCAGAAGGCATCTAAGCAAACAATAGATTTTAGGATAAGCATGGCATGAGGGAAGAAAGTTAAAATAGAGGACTCATTCTGAGGAATCAGAAAAACAGTGAGGTGGGTCCATGTGAAGAGTGAGAATTTTGAGTGTCAGTCAGCCTAGTGCCCTGAGATGACTTTTCTATAGGCTGTGAGAAGCCATGACACCTGGTTGGCTCTCCTTGCAGTCTAAGGGGCTTTAATCTTCTCGCCAAGAGAGGTACAATGTGTACCTGCATTTCCCCAACACACCATGGTGCAAAGAAAGATTCAGGTAATCAAGCAATAATTTTGTATCTAAACTTGTCTATTAAATGGATTGACAGTTTGGCTTTCTAGCAGTTATGTTTTCCAACTTGTTATAATTTGCATTTCTAACAAGTGAAGATGAGCTGCTATGATACTGGTCCAGGAATCACTCTTTGAGGATCACTGGTCTAGGCTATTATTTTCATTGTTGTTGCTGCGGTCTTTACGCCTGTCTGTCTTTTGTTGGCACTACCATATCTCCAAAAATTCAGATGGGAAAATTAAGAGGTATCCCTTAGTCTTACTTTCTCACTGCATCCTCTTTCTTTTCTTTTCTTTTTTTTTTTAATTTCTTTCTGGGAATGATATGAACTCTTTTTAGCTAGTCTTTTTCTTCTGCCATTTTCCCCACATGCTGCTTCCAGATTAATATTCTTAAAACAGGTTGAAAATATGTCAACTGTATACCCCAAATCCTTTACTGATTCTGTCTTGCCTTCAAAAAAAAAAAAAAAAAAAAAAGACCATCTGAATTCATGACCTGAGACATTTCAGACTTCAGCGATCTGGCCTCCATAATTACTCTGCTGGAGTAAGTAAAACTCCACTGAATTTTGAGACGTTTGAGCTTGATTGGGGGAAAAGAATATTTCCAGGAAACGAAAAGATGTGTGCTCATTGGTGTGAAATGGCCTGATGGATTCATTTGGGTTGCGGCAAGAAGCAATGCAGCAATGGTTGGCTGAAACACCATTCCTCGGGGATCCTCAGATCATTCACTCACATTCTTTACAAATGCGGATTCCTTGGCTACACTAATTCCAACCCCCCTTCCCCCAATCTCAGTCCTTGGGATTTAACAGTTCTCATTTTTAAGAAGGTCCTTCAGCTTGAAGTGAGACAATCACTGCCCTAGATCAAGATCAGGAAGGAGGTGAATGTAGAAATATAAAGTGAGACCAGGTTTAAAGATAAATAGATCGTTAGCCATTTTCAGATATTTGCAATAGAAAGTAGCTAGAGATATGTAACGCTATGAGTGTAATCAGCTGTGATCATTAGGGAGGAAGGGCTGGACACGGGAAGAGGAGCCTTGGGGAGCACCATCGGGAAACAAGTGCTGGAGTAGTCCAGGTAAAGAAGAAAGGTGACACGAGGAACCAAAAGCCAAGATTACTTAGGAGGCATTTCAGAGATGTCTTAAAAATAACTTGGTGTCCAATTAGAGTGAGGAGTGAGGAGAAGGACGGAATAAGGAGTGAGTCACTACATTTGCTATTTGGGTGTATCTAGAGAGTTGTAATTACCGTTAACTAAAACAGAAATTGCAGGTGAGAAAACAGTCCGAGACTAAGGAGAGAAGATAATGAACTTGGTTTCAGTCATGCTGAGTCTGAGTTGAGTCTGATACAACAGAGATGTGTGGAAGATCTGTTACGGGCCAGAAACTATGTGAAACGATGGGGAGAAAACAGAAAGATAAGGGACCCCTGTGTTTACAAAACCTACCCCCAACACTAGAGATAGTTGAACAAATTATTGAAAAAATGGAGGGTCAGTGCCATGGCTGGTGAAGCACCAGCGGCCTTAGGAGTGCTTGGCAGGTGTCCTTGTCACAGTTTGGGAGGGGACAATCCTTGAGGGCTCCCTAGAGGAGGTGTCATTCTACTAAGACCTGAAGGATATACTCAAGTCGAAGGGAGAGGGAGAAAAGAGAAAATATTAGCCAAAAAGATAGAACAGTATATGCCACATCCAGAAGTGATCAAGTGTGTGACACCTTTAAGGAGCTGAAAGTTTATTGGAGCTGAAGTGGAGTAACAACTCTTAGGGAACAGATTAATCAGGGTAGTGTCCACTCTTCAATAATGAAAAGGTTACAAAACAAAGTGTGTAAATCTGCTGGGAGCTTCTTTCTCCCTTGTGTCCTGGTCCAGAGATGAGCAAATATGGGGTGATAATGTACATGAGAGGCCTCTGCTCTCCTTGACATGAGAGTTTCCATCTCTGGGTCTAAGGTTGATGGTCTAGTTCTTATCATTTTCTTCCAGAAACATTCTAGAAGGGGACCAGTGGGCTCATAGCCAGTCATTTTAGTGATAAGCCTTAGCAGCTGAACATATCACTTCTGTCATCCCATCAACCGGAACCTAGACATATGCCACAACTAGGTGCAAAAAAGGAGAGCAGATAGAGCCCTGCCTGGCAAATACCCCACAATGTGAAAGAGGCAGGATCAGTAGTATAATCTAGTAGCCTGCAACAGAAGCCCACCAACAGGGGCGCCTGGGTGGCTCAGTGGATTAAAGCCTCTGCCTTTGGCTCAGGTCATGAACTCAGAGTCTTGGGATGGAACCCCACATCAGGCTCCCTGTTCAGCAGGGAGCCTGCTTCCTCCTCTCTCTCTCTCTGTCTGCCTCTCTGCCTACATGTGATCTCTCTCTGTGTGTCAAATAAATAAACAAAATCTTAAAAAAAAAAAAAAAAAGCCCACCAACAAGGCAGCATAGAAGCAACAGCAAGGTATTCAAACCATACCCTCAGGGAGCTGGAATGGAGAGATTTGCCGGTACCACTGTAAATAAAGGGTTTAGTGACGAGTCAGGGAGACTGGTTAGGATGAAGGAAGAATGGAAGATGTGGAGAAAAGTGGGTCTCCTGAATGACCAGGCCATTGCTCAGTGACAGCCGGAGAACAAAAGGAGTCAGGGATTGTTCTCACGTTTCTGGGTGGAAACTGAATGGATAGTGATGTCATGACTGACCTCGAGAACGCAGAAGGAAATGCAGATGTAGGTGTCCCCGTGGAAGAGTGGGAAGGATCTGAGTTCAGTTTTGAAAACATTTACCAGGTAGTTTGAAATATAAACTGAAAGGCAAGGGTAAATATTTAGGAAACAGGGAATAGCTGATCATTGATTTCTTTTCTGGGTTGTTCATCCAGGAAAAATGTAAAAAGGAAAGAGTAGAAAGCTATGAATGGAATACAAGGGGTGGGCAAGGATGTAATGGAAGGCTGACAAGAACATGATGCCTGGAGAGACACATCTAAGGGTTTTGTCATATTGGCTCTAGCTGCCGTTGCACCATTGACGAGAGAACATTTATGAAACGTTTCCCAGGAGCTGGACGCTCACCTTGACGCCACACTCATTATGTCATTGTGTCTGCAGAGCACACACACTGTACCATTGCCCACCTTGTGGATGAGAACACAGGTTTAGGTGAAAGAAGTTGTCTGAAGCCTCAGCTGCTGAGGGATGGAGCCATGAGACTCCATCCCAAATTTGTGTGACTCCCGGGTCGGCCCCCAGAGCCCTCATTCTCAACAGAGTAGGATCAAAGAATCAACCCAGTGAGTGAGTGAGGGGCCATCAATAGTTTCAGTGACCTGTGGCCACTTTCCTTAGTGCATGTGCATTAAAACCACAATCTGAGCTTATCCCTTGCAGGTAAACCTCAGTGAATGACAGCGTCAGGTAGAATGACAGCAGCCTGTTTCCGAATTGCACGAAGACTGTTCGCAAAGAGTGCTGAAATGTGTAGCTGGCTAGAGTTACGAGCTGTGGTGTTACTTCTGAGCAAGGAACTGTTTTTCACCTGCTCTTGACTATTGGTTGGAAGGTTTCCCCTTAGCCCCAGATATTAGGGCACTAATAACCAAACAAGGCTGTGTTGACTGGGTAAACATATTTTCTTTTTATCACCTTTTTCCCCCAAGTAGTACTGTATTGAGTTACAGCCTTATTCACTGCTTCTTCTCCAGAAAGACACTTTGAAAAATTGGGCCTTTGTAGTAATATTGACAACAAAAGCAGGTGTTGTCACCTCCCATTAGCATTAATTTAATCGGTGATTCACGAAAATAGACAACTAATACCACCCTGCGGTGGGCCTTCCTGGGAGAGACGAGGAATAACAGAAATAAACATCATTGCAGAAAAGGTAGCGAGACAACATTTTTGGGAATATTAAATGTAAGCTGTATAAATATTTGTTTTCCTTTCATCAGTAATAAAAAGTTCCTAGTTCATTCTATACAGGGAAGACCATTGTGGGGGTTTGGTTAATTGGTCTTGAAAGACAATTAATATCTGTCAGGAACACATACAACACACACAGGTTTTGCAGTCACTCCCTTTGCCCCCTTTTTCTCTGTTGTTCTGTTTATTGTGCCCAGTTAATGTGCTCTTTTGCCATAATAATCTCCAGCTAAATGGTAATTGCTCTATTGACGGCATTACTGTACATTTTTGACAGATCATTATTCATACTTAACCACTTGACCTGGAATAAATGTTAAAGCAATTACCACTGAGAGCTTTTCTATGAGAAAATTGAGGCAAAGTTTAGAGATAATCAAAATGCAAAGCTGATCATGATAGCAATTGGAAAAATGGCAAATCCTATTAAACAGATTTTTATTAGCCAAGTTGACGCCAGTAGATATTATCTGGTAATTTAGTCTTATTAAAAAGAAAATAAAGCAGCTAATTGTTTACTATTCTGGAACTTATTCCAGCTTGCAATTTGCAACTGAAATTAGGCTTTATGTGGCTCATCTATTTTGTCACATTGAAATATGAAATCGTTTGGTACAAAGCACATCTGCTCAGTGCCTCTTACATTACTGGAAAAATCCCTCATTCAATATGTTTTGTACCTGTTGAGGCATTATGGATGGATTATTTATAGCAACTAATATAAAAAGCTAATATTCAGTATATATTTTATTATGTCAAATGTTTTAAAAGTCTGTAGTTCTAAAGATTAAGTTTTATCCCTGCTCTATCTTATTTGAATTCGAACATTGACACAAATGATTCTATTTTCATCAGCTCAGAAGACAACAAGCTTCTGAAAGCACCAGGCATGTACGTTTTAGTCAATAGAAGTAAGAAATTAAGCATGGACCCCAAATTTAAGTCAATGAAAGGAACATGGTAATTTTTAAATTTTACAAGCAAAATTCTATATTAATTATATCATGATGAAAAATTTTAATGACCTAAAATTGATTTTAATATCCATGGTGACAATTTTTTTTTCTTGATTTTACTGTACACTTTAAAACCAGCACATTCTCGTGAGCTGGCTCTTTAGGATAAGCAAAAATAAAATCCATACCTTCTGACTCCATGATCCAAATGGCTCATGGAAAAAGCAAACTTGGAGGATGACAATATTCAGAAAATTGTCTCTTCACGTAATCTGTCCATACTAAGTTGAGAAATTGTGTAAGACAAACTTGACAAAATCCCCTTTTAATTTCTGCACAGAACTCCCTTCCTCCCTACTTCTTAAAGGCTGCCGAGCTAAAAGTTTGGTGTGATTCAATCTTCAGACTAATATCTGGAGCAAAGCTCTAATGAGAGATGTGTACCGAAAGAGAGAGAAATCCTTATGCGGAGAATGTAACATTTGACTGGCCCCAACTGAATCATGAGCCCTGTTTGAAAACTATTGTTAAAATTCAGAGAACTAAAAAATAAATAAATAAATAAAAAATAAAATAAAATAAAATAAAATAAAATTCAGAGAACTGATTACTGATATGCTGAGATTGTTATCTTGGGAGATACAGTTACCAGGGTCTCCTCCTGTCGGTTGCTCTAGTTTCTGTATTTAATGAAGGGTTTCTGTTGTTGGCTGTTGTTGTTTTTGATGTTGTTGTCCTCGTGGTTGTTGCTGTTTGGGGGATTTTTTTGGTTTTGTTTTCCCCAACAGTTAATAAAAGAGAGACTCTCTTTTAATAAGTCCATAAAACATTGACTGGATTTTTCCCTCTGTCTTCTGTCAGTTTCTTCTCCCTAGAGAGCTGTTTAGAAAGTCCAAGAAGTACACATTTCAAGTCAGATAAGGAGTGGCCATTTGTAAAAACACTCATTCTGCTTCCAGGTGCTTGGGCTTGGCCTTATCAAACTGATCGTGTTTGAGATAATGGACTCTAATTGTTTGAAAGTCTTTCCTGTAGTAACATCGCTTCTTTTTAGAGAGAAGTTCCTGTAAGTTTTCTGGATGATCTGAAAGTCTAGTGGCCACAAGAGCAAAGAATGTGACAGGATTGTAATTCTCCTAATTTGTTACCTTAAGTTGATTTCATGATAGGCTATGTTTATTTCAAAATTCAAATGGACTGTTTATCCACTCTGGCTTATAGGTGCTGAATTATTTTATTTTCGATATCGACGCAAAGCTAAATAGAGATTTTTTCCCCCAACATTTTTATTTAATGCTGAGTTTGCATGATACATTGTATAAATGGGCTAAAATGACTGAGTTGTTTTCATTTGATTTTGAAAACCTGAAAAAAATCCATGGGCCTTCATACTTGAGTGGATGTAGATTGTGGACTGTATTTACTACCATGATTAATGCCATGTATGTTCTGCAGTCATCGCATTATTTATTACTTCTTTGTACAGCTTTTGAACTAACATCCTTGTTCCTTTTCTCTTGGATATTGACATCCCAGGAATCCGAGCGTGGGACTTTCTTTCTGACCTTGGCCTGGGCATAGACCCAAGACTGTATTCTCCCATTAGGGCATCGTGTCATGAATTTAATGTATGCTTCCTACTGAATAATTTTAGTCTTGTGAAGGCCCAAAACAATTGAACCATATGTGTCTCATGTCAACCACATAATGAAAGGGCTAAGTCACCGAACAATAAACAACTAAGTGCTTTATATTCTTCTCCTTGAAGGGTTTTGCACATTGATTCTGCCCAATTTATTCTAAGAGGCCTTTTTGCCCCCTTAGAATTACTCTTTTCCCCTCTCCTATTTTCTATTAACACAGGGTAGAAAAAGGAGGGATACTCAGCTGCTGACAAATAGTATTGGTGGTAAATGGCCGGAGACCAATTAAAGATAAAAGATAAAGATAAATATTGAAAATTCTCATAGTCTTCAAACGCAACTGCATCCTAAGCCTAGAACCCACCCAGTACTGATAAAATAGCCAGCAAAGCTTTGTTTTCATCTTCTCCCTTTTTCTGTTATACTGGACCAATTTCTCATTAGTAAAATTATTTAAAACTTTGTTTTCAGCGAGATCCGAAAAGATTATTACTAGTTATTGGTGACCTCCCAAACAAATGTTCTGCTTCATGGACATTTTCCAGGGGGTTGGACAATGTTCCATGTGGAAAGCTTCATCTCTTGGTCCCTGAAGTGCCTTCAAGTCATCTGGTATTATTCCTAGTTTGACTGTCTCCACAAGCCATTGGCTGGTCGAAAGGGAGGTTGGCTCTCTCCTGGGCTCTGCGTATTCCCTTCCCTAACACAGCAGCCTTTGCTTAAATTTCTCCAAGTGCACATGGGTTTGGGGCAATCGTGCATTCTAACATAATGGTGTTAAAAATTCATCAAAACTATAGCATAAATAATTGAAGACTCTAGTACTTTCTTCAAATTCATTTTCCTCCCTTCTCTCCACTCCTTCATCCTTGATCTCTCCTGGTCGTCTCATGTCCCTCGTGTCCATTCTCATCAATGAGCTTATAGTTTTAGGGGGGGAAATCCTATAGAGTTTGGGGCCCTTAGAGTTGGGAAAAGTTAATTCCAAATAGGAGTATTGGGAAAAGTTTTACAGACCATAAATTTATATCTTAGCCTCAAAGTACCATGTGATTTTAGCAAGCAAAGATGGGGAATACATCCTTCAAAATTAAGCGACAACATTGCAGAGTGAAATTTGACTCCAGCATTACCCCTCAGGGCAGGGGAAGCAGGATGGAAAGAAATGTGCAAGGGAATGTCAGCTCTTCCTTGATCCCATGACTCACAACTGCCCCAGTCTTAGACAGACTGGTCTGCCTTAATTTCCAGGAATTTATTTCCTTGCGATCCATTTTCACTTTTCAGTGCCATCTTCTGCCTCGCCTAGCAATTCTTATCTTTTCTGACAATTTCGGTGTCTTACTCTTTTCCTCCATCATTCTCCTTAATGACTTCAATTTTAAGGGAGATGGCATTTCTGAGTCTTTGAATACTACAATCCCTTGATAGCACTCAGATAATTTAGGGTGCCGGTTGAGAGAATGATGTCTGATGAGTTGAGCCACTGGGGCAAGTTTCTTGCTATTTCTGTATCTTGGTTTCTTCATCTTTTAACAGGACTAGTAATAGTGCCTACTCTAGAAGACTACTGGGGTGAAGTTTCAATGAACTAAGACATGAAACGTGCCTAGAGTGAAAACCTGTACTAGCTATCACCAGTATTGTCACAGATGTCTCTACAGAGTCTCGAGTTCACCAGTCAGCTTCTGTGCTTGGCCACACCATGCTAGCATATGACTTCACCAGCTCCGGGGCTGAAACTGAGTGTATAACCCCTCATTTTCAGACTCCTCACAAGACTCCGTTGCCCATAATGTCAGTGGTTCCCTCTGGAACTTCTCTTTTCACGTGCCGCCTACATTTACCACCTGCCATCCCCACTTTTGCTCTCAGCCTCATACTTCCGCAAGAGAAACAGGAAGAACCCCGGCGCGATGTAAGTTGCTTACCCTCTAAGCTGTTGGTCTACTTGTAATTCTTATGTTGTCCCAAGGACCTTAATTACTATTCTTTTTCTTTTTTTTTAAGTGACATAACCCTACTAGGAGGTGACATTGAGAGGGCCAGGACTGTTCCAAGGATTTGATAGATGTTAACTCATTTCATATTCAGGTCAGTTGTATAGGTAGGTACGGCTCTTATTCGCGTTTCACTGAAGCACACGGTGTGGCTCCGGTAGGTGAGGCAGCATCCAGTACGTTCTAACAGTTGGCCAAGTCAAGTTCCAGACTGTACTGGAGGGAGCCCATAACCTATACTCTTAGGTACTACGACGTTGTCTCCTTTGTAAACTTGCAAACAAATATCTGGGACATTATAGCCCTTAAATATTAGCTCATTTTCTCCTAAAAATTAAACTAGTCTTGGAAATGTTACCAAAATAATACATAACATTGTTTAAAATTAAAATAGAACAGTTGAAAAGCTATTCTATCCCCGGGGCCCCCAGGTGGTTCAATTGGTTAAGCGTCTGCCTTCAGCTCAGGTCATGATCCCAGGGTCCTGGGATTGAGCCCCACATCGGGCTCTCTGCTTAGAGGGTAGTCTGCTTCTCCCTCTGCCTGCCACTCCCCCTGTGTGTGCTCCCGCTCTTGCTCTTTTAAATAAATAAATAAAATCTTAAAAAAATTAAAATGCAAATAGAACAGAAGATATAAAGTGAAAACTGAAAGTTTACTTGTCCTTTTCTCCTAATTCCATTCCCCAAGAAAAACATATTCTGTTGCAGCCCTCCAAAATGTTCTACGTATATTTGAGCGTCAATACAAATATCATGTGTGCATTTATACATATAATATGAGTGTATTTTACATGAATATATATTTATTAACAGATGAAATCGTTATATACATACGCACTCCTCTGCAGAGACACATGGAAACCTAGCACATTGGACACCTGGGGATAATTTTTAAACACCCTCCTTTATTTTTCATAATAAGAATAAAATTAAAAATAATAGTAATGTCCAAGAAAGAAATACAAGGTGTGAAAATGTATGTTAAACTTTGTATATGCAAACTTCATATGTATGTGTGTACACATATATAAGCTATGCTAGTAAAAAACTAAAAATAAGTATGATAAATACTATGGTACATAAAAGGAAAGTAATGAATTGATATTTTAACCTCATATATGTTCTTTAAAAAAAAGCTTATACCTACAGATGGATCTGTCACAGTAGCAAATAGTTCTATTTCCAGTATTAACTTCTGTGAACTTGTCAGGTTTCATCGAAAGCATAGTCAGACTTATCTAACTGTAGTCACTTCCTGTTGACTGAAGTACACTTTTTGTCACTTTTAATCTCGAGAAATTTCCTTCCTGTAAGACAATAGGTACACAAATTAAGGGAAATCTTAAATGTAGGGGGTCCAGCAAAGATTTAAAAAATTCCATTCCGTAAAAATTCCAGAACTTGCAACCTTTTCCATGTCTTTTTTTTCTTTTGGGATAGATTTTAGCATCTTTCCAATATATATGTAGTCATAAATTTCGCACTAAAACATCTTCACCAGAGAATACATTTTTTTTTAAAGACTTTATTTATTTATTTGACACAGAGAGAGAGATTACAAGTAGGCAGAGAGGCAGGCAGAGAGAGAGAGAGGAGGAAGCAGGCTCCCTGCTGAGCAGAGAGCCCGATGCGGGCCTCCATCCCAGGACACTGAGATCATGACCTGAGCCGAAAGCAGAGGCTTTAACCCACTGAGCCACCCAGGCGCCCCAGAGAATACATTGTAAACATATACTACATTTTGTGAGAACTTTCAAAATCCATAGTGGTTCCGAATTATTCAAGCTTTCCCTGAAAGCAGTTTGTGCCCCCACTTCCTACATTTAAGCAGTAGATGCAAAATAAACTATGATTGCACAGTGATTGAAAAGATTAGAAAACAGAATTGGAATTCTTACTCTCAAACTGAACCTGCGATGGTGAGTCAGGGGTCAGCTTTATCATTGGAAGTTCTCTGACTTAATCTCTAAAGAGAACACAAGATTTATTAAGGGGTAAGTAATAAAAATGTACCCTTTTGAAGTTTGCATATAGATTATTAAAACAACTGTCACTATAGCCATTGTTTCAAACGTAGGCCAACACAATTTTTTTTTTCGGGGAGAAGTATTTTATCACTGTCATTTAAGAAAGGCCAGTGCCCAGTGATAATGAAATGCACACTCTATATAGACTCTTTCATGATTGTTTTTAAACAAGTGCAGAGAATGCATTTCCTCACTGCCTGCGTTGGCGTGGACTTGCTCCCACTCTCTGCCCTGGCTGCCCCCTGTGCTTCCATACTAGTTCCTTCATGGAGCAACAGAGGAACTTTCCAGATCAGTACATATAGGTCTACCTCGTTCCTTTTCATGACCACACACTATCCTCCTGAATAGATACAGCCATACTGTCACATTCTGATAAGGGCTAGAATGTTTATTGGTACAAAAGAGTGATGTAATGTGCATTGGCACCCATGCATGTTTGCACACTTCTGTAGGATAAATTCTGGGAAGTCTGTTTCTTCCTAAATTTTATATTCTTCTCCATAAGTCTTACTACCCAAAATGCCCCATCAAGAAATCACCGTGGCTCTGGCCATCCATTATTATTATTATTATTATTATTATTATTATTATTATTATTATTATTATTATTATTACTTTCAACCTCTTCTTTTGTCCTTTTCTTTGTTTCTCTTCATCCTATTCCATCCTGCATGTCACCACCAGATGGGTCTCCTAAACTAGTCTTTTCATGAGGTTCCTCCTCTGTTTAAGAATGCCATTGGTTTGTGACAATGGCTCACAGTCAGTCGTCTTCAGAGAAAGTTCTGCATATCTGGGAAGTGTCTGAGAACCTGTCACTGGGGCACTGAGGTGACAGGCGTGCAGGTGAAATAGTAACCAGCCGTCCCCCTTCCACACTCACCACTCACCTCTTCTACAGATCAATTTTACTTTTGTTGGTCTTATATTTCCTATATATTTTATATATTTTAATATATTCTACTTAATATTTCATCTGAAGAAATATTTTTATTCTGTGTGTGTGTGTGTGTGTGTGTGTGTGTGTGTGTGTGTGCAAACCAGAACATAGGCACCACAAAGGCAATTTATATATATACAGTAACTTAGTTTGGGGCCAAATGGATCTCAAGTTTCTATAGTCATGCCTGGCTTATTGGTAGTGGATGCTTAAATATTTGTTGAATACACACGTGTATGCACGCACACACATATTTAAACAAAATCTACAGTTCTATCTGTTTTGTTTGTTTGTTTTTCTTATCTCTCCATAGTCGTTTCTAGGCTTACAAGGCTTACTTTTTCACTAATTCCATTCATCTGAAGTTAGATCAATCTTCTTCATGCTCCATCTTTATTCCTGTATTAGTTCGCTGGGGCTGCAGAGCTAAGTACCACAAACTGAGTGGGTTAAACAACTGAAATTTGTTGTGTCACGGTTCTGGAGGTCGGAGGTTCAAGATCAAGGTGTCAGCAGAGGCATGCTCCCTCCGAAGGTGCACAAGAAGGCCCTATTCCAGGCTCTGGCTAGTTCCGTGGAGCGTGCAGGCAGAATTCCAGTCTTCACATGCCAGTGTGTCTGTGTCCAAATGTCTCCTTTTTTAAAAAAAAATTATTTATTTGACAAAGAGAAACACAGCGAGAGAGGGACACACAAGCAGGGGGAGTGAGAGAGGGAGAAGCTTCCCGCAGAGCAGGGAGCCTGATGCAGGGCTCCATCCCAGGACCCTGAGATCATGACCTGAGCCAAAGGCAGACACTTAACGACTGAGCCACCCAGGCACCCAAAGTTCTCCTTTTTTCTTTAAAGACACCAGTCGAATTGGATAAGGGGCCCACCCTACATCAGTATGATCTCATCCTAATTCATTATATCTCAGGAGCACTATGTGCACATTAGCTCACATTCTGAGGTGTTAGGGATTAGAAATTTGACACATGGATTTTGGGGGGCACGTACCAACCCATAGAAATTCCTACTCCTTGCCACTACTCTTTCTGTCCCTTCTCCCTGGAGTGCCCTGTTTCCCCCCCACCTCTCTGACTCTCACTCAAAGACTTCAACTCTCGTACCATCAGAAAATTAAACTCGACTTACATTTAATAGTTTGATATTTTTTTCTTTTGTCTCTTCTCCTTGATAGCAAGGTTTTTAAGAATATAATGATAGATAGATAGATAGATAGATAGATAGATAGATAGATAG
Source organism: Ailurus styani (assembly GCA_002007465.1). Taxonomy (NCBI): domain Eukaryota; kingdom Metazoa; phylum Chordata; class Mammalia; order Carnivora; family Ailuridae; genus Ailurus; species Ailurus styani. The sequence continues at coordinate 661,379 of LNAC01000130.1, read as the reverse complement.
ATAGGGCAGGAAGGATAGGGAAGAGAGGAAGGAAGAGAAAAGGGAAGGAAGGAAGGAAGGAAGGAAGGAAGGAAGGAAGGAAGGAAGGAAGGAAGGAAGGGAGAAAGGGAAAGGGAAGGAAGGAAGGAAGGAAGGAAGGAAGGAAAGAAGGAAGGAAGGAATCCATTGCCCAAGGAAGTGCTCTGCTCAAAATACCACCATTAATAGCCAAATGACGAGTGACTGAGACTTCCTCACAATTTACAGCACCCTCAAGAATGAGGAGGTTACCTGAGAAAGATCTTGCCAGCGAAAATCTAGCCCTGTTCAGGCAGCAAAGGCTTAAATCCCTCACATTGCCAAGGATATTTTATAATAACAATAGCTAAGATTTATTGAAGACCCATCAAATGCTGGACACTGCTCTAAACTCTTCACCTACTAATGAATCTAATCATCACCATCACCCTGAGAGATAATATAATTATCATCCACCTTTATTTTATGAAGGGATTCTCAGAGAGGTTAAGTAACTTGTTCAAGGTCCTATGCTACTTTATGATTTCTTGGGAATTGTCCCAAGGCTGTTTGGCTCCAGAGACCATCCATTCCAGATCACTGTTCTAAATTCTCTACTTCTTAAGGAGCTCAGAAACCTATCTCTAATCCACACGCCCTTTAAGGGGTAATGCTTGGATAGAATCCTCTCAGGAATCATGGCGAAGTGGAATAAATCTTTTTCATTCACTTTTGCCAGTTCCCTCCCATCGTCTGCTTCCCTGTTCCATATTTCCTTGCGTCTCTCTGTTCAGATTTGAGAATCACTCACCCACTGCACAAGGAACTTCTCTAAGAAGACTGATGTCTTGTGCTCCCTCTCTGACTTGCAAACCTGGAAAAATGTCTTTGCAGTGCTTGGCACAGCTGGATGGCTGTTCAGTGGATTCATCTCACCTTGACTTTGGAGACCACAGATGAAGCCCACTCCGTCTGAGAGTGTTAGGACTGTGCTGAAATTCTTATTTGATAGGAACTCTAGAGAGAACTCGAGTCTGCATCTACCTGCCGAAATCTTTCGAAAGAGCCACATTAAGTTGAAAGCCTGCATTAAAGAGAGTGTAAAAGATGGCTTTATTAGAAAGCTATTAATAAGAATCATTTTATGAGTATTTGGTGAAAAAGCAGCTTAAAATTTCTAATTTTAGATATGAAGTTTGCTTTTCATAGATTATCCAAAAGTATCTCCCAGCCAAGAAAAATGTAGACAATAAACAGCTTATAATATGACTTCTAGAAATTGATCTTCACACTCAAGGTAAATGGATCACAAATATTGATTAATACTCTGGAATGAGTGCCATTTCATAATTTTTAATTAACCACAAGGCAATATTTAATGGAAACTACATTATATAATATATATGAACTTGAAAAGTGGGAAGGTAGAAGCATTCTGTCCCTTAGTCCCGTTGTGGTAGAAAGCAATGGCCAGGAGTGACCAGTTTGTCACGGTGTTTTCTTCTCTGGTAATTCTAGTTTATTAATGTCCCAAAGCACAAAGTGATGCTGTTATATTAATTCTCTTGGCCTTGATATGATCTGTCACACAATTTAAGACCCATGCATTTTGTCACCATTTAAAATGGATTGTTTTTAACCCCGTGAAAGGAAAAAAAAAAAAAAAGACAAGGAAGATTATGGAACCAGAGAAGCAATTCACCTATGTGTGTTTTCTTTTGGAAACACTAGCAACACTGAATACGATTAGTTTTGCCATAGATACCTGGCACCGACGTAGGAGGCAAAAGATTTATACTGGGTTGCAAGGCATTAAATACTTTAGGTGACCCTTCAGTGTGTAGCCTTCCCGTGGGAGTGGGAACAATAAAGGTACAGTCTTCACGTAGAGAACGATTAGAAGTACTGTGTGTGTTGCAGGAAGAGCCCAGAATTTAAATGAACCATTTATGCCTCTGCTGCCTTAGGGCAAGTACAAGGTACATTAATAATGCAGTGTTTATTTGAAATATTTTATTATAACCCACATTTATTACTAAAAAATCTAAACAGCAGGAAAAAAAAACCAGCATTGCACTGGGTTCAGCATTCTGGACAAGTTATTTTCAAAATAGGATTCTCGGCAAATTATATCATTTCTTTCAATACCTCACCTGTGCCACTATAAATAATACATATTTATTTAAGTAGTGGTATTATACAGTGTTACTTGTGTTGTACATCATTTATAGGAAATGATCTCCCAACATGGGTGGGTAAGGTTCTCCGTGAAAGTAGAGGGTTGGAACTGAAGAGTAATGAGGAGCTCTGAGGGTTGCCTCATATTAGCTGGAGTAAATTAGACTCCTTAACGTGTTATTCCATATTTTCCAAAAATTGTAATCACCTCGCCTTCGGTGATAAACACGAAGACAGTTATCACTGGAATTTGTCATGAGTGAATGGATCCATTTACTAAATACGGAGAAAGGAACGTGAGAACGAGGTCGCATTTCCTCCTTCCGAGGCGGCCACCGCCGAGCTGTATTTTCCAGCACTGAGGGGTGGAGAACCCAGGACCTGGTCGGAGGTCACTCAGCTGTCCCTGCTGCCAGTGGAGGCGTGTGATCTTGGGCCCGAGCGGCCCTCCATAACTCCTAGCTTGAGTGCTCTTCACCTGTATGATTCGGGGCAAGTTTTTTCACCATTCTGCCTTTCCATTGCCTGTCTGAACAATAATACCCGCCTCACAGAGTCAGCAGAGGAATGCAGTAAGGGAGACAACACAAAACTTACTGCCCGATGCTGAACAAACCTGATTTTATTTCTTGCAATGGCCCTTTGCATGGAGGAAGAGCACTTACCGCATTGGAGCTCAGTCCCTGGTTGTCCGTCTCTCTTTCTAGCCAGCCGGTTATTCTTAGGAAGGAAACTTTACCTCTTTCATCTTTGCATCCTGTGCAATGAGCAAAGGGACCTTGCACCTGGTAGTTGTGGTTCACACATTAATATGATTCCCTCTGATGTCCTCTGGTGTCTTGGACAGAGTCTTTTTTTGGTCTGGCCCAGGGAGGCAGTTCCGATATGTCTCTGGCACATGTGAAGGATGGTACCCTATGATGGAATATGATGGAATACATTTTTGGGATTTGAGGGTTTTTTGGCTTTGGTTTTTTGTTTGTTTGTTTTTTCCCCTTGTGTTCTTTTTCATAAAAAGATATCCCTTGAGGGGCGCCTGGGTGGCTCAGTGGGTTAAGCCTCTGCCTTCGGCTCAGGTCACGATCTCAGGGTCCTGGGATCGAGCCCCGCTCTCTGCTCAGCAGAGGGCCTGCTTCCCCCTCTCTCTCTGCCTGCCTTTCTGCCTACTTGTGATCTCTCTTTCTGTCAAATAAATAAATAAAAATCTTAAAAAAATATCCCTTGAAACTTCTTAGGTTTTGACTTAAACACAGAATTCCAAAATATATTTTTTTAAATAATACCTTGGAATATTTGCCCCCTCTGCAGAGTCAGTCACCATGTTTGTGTATGCAGAATATCCGGCAGATGTTCTATGCACTGCTCTCATAATGCTGTGAGACTCTGTCCAGAGGACACTGTAATATGATAAAATCGTCACACAAGATTCCAGGCCCCCTTTCTTGATCATGTCTTTTTTTTTTTCTGTGAAGTAAGGAAAATAGAAAATCCACTCTGATTTTTAAGTGAGATTGAGTACCTGGTAGGTACTCTAAAACTTTGTTGGCTGTGTTATTTCTATAGATGGTACTAACACTAGTTTCCAAGACAAAAAGAAGGAAATTAACATTCATTGGGTACCTTCTGCCAGACAAACACTGTGCCAAGGATTTTTCAAATATTATCTCATTTAAACCTGCAAGGACTTCTGCAAATGAAGTGATATTAACTCCCCTTATTATCCAAGGAAACTGCTGGGTGAAATGGACCAAGATCCCATGATGAATAAGCAACTAGGCAGAATTCAAATGCAACTTTCTTCTCCCCTGTCAAACTGCGTAAAAGGCTCCTCAAATAAAGGGGAGACTATTCTAACATCAGGGTGTGTTATAATGATTGTTGCTAATTTTATTTTATTTCTAGCTCAGTTAACAAAAGTGCTTTCACACGTATTATGGGTCCTAGCAATAATTTCCCCTTTTATGTGCCAGGGACTGTGCTAGTACTTCGCTTGTAATGAAGTCAGTCTTCAAAATAAATTACATGGTGGATATGATCATTTTATAGAAGTAGAAACTGACACCGAAATCACTACTTTGGCCTCGCCACCAGTTCATAGACAATGGGCTCTCACTCCTACTTGGGTCTGATGCCCATTCTTTCTGGAGCTGCTTCCAACATCTATGTTAGCTGTGTCGGCTTATTTTGAGCAACCCATAAACAAAGGGGTAGATAAGTCTCCACACCACAGATGAGGACATCATAGCTCAAGGAAATATCCTAAAGGTAGGGGAAGAAAAAAAAGGCTAGAACTAGAAGCCAGGGCACAGTCTTAGATGGCACAGAGTGAGCATTAACACATTCTTTGTAGAAATCTAGCATATATGACAAGCTCATGAAATCCCCTTCCGTAAGCTATATATCCCTACTGTCTCCGTATAAAAGACCAAATCTGTTTTCCACCATGCCACAAACGTGTTTCCATAGGGATGTGGATCTTTCCATGTACTATATGATCATTTCTCAGTCCAGTGACCCAAATGGCTACCTCAATATATATCATTATATTATAAGAGGACTGTCATTGATTTAAAAACCTGTATATCTCTTCCACATCATATGACTGTAGGAACATACAAATTAAAACAACAAGCCTATACCGCTACACATCTCTTAAAATGGCCAAAGTCTTGAACACTGATAACATCAAATTCTCATCACTAGTATGGTGCAACAGGAATTCTCAGTCATTACAGGTAGAAATGTAAAATTACAGGGACTTGGAAGGGCAGTCTGGCCGTTGCTTACAAAACTAAACATGCTCTTGCCATACATGCATCAATGACGCTCCTTAGTACTGACCCAAAGGAGTTGAAAATTTATGTCTACACAAAAAAATGTGCACATAGATACTTACAGAAGCTTTATGTATATTTACGAACGCTTGGAAACAATGAAGACGTTCTTCTGTAGGTGAAAGGGCAGGTCAATTGTGGTACTTCCACACAATGGATATTTCAGTGCTAAAAACAAATGAGCTATCAAACCATGAAAAGAAATGGAGGAACCTTAAACACATTACTGAGGTTCCAACCCTCAGACATTCTGGAAGCGACAAAACTACAGTAAGAAGGTCAGTGGTTGCCAGAGAGTAGTGGAGAGGAAAGGAAGAGTACTGAGGATTTTTAGAACAGTGGAACTACCCTGTCTGATCTAACCTGGTGGATCGATGGCACTATACATTTGTCCAAACCCAAAGAATGCATGATACGAAGAGTGAAGCCTACTGTCAACGATGTAATTTGGGTGATAACAGTGTGCCAGTGTAGATTTAACGGTGGTAACAAATGTACCATTTTGGTGGGGGGTCTTGGTAATGGAGAAGGTTGTGCATGTGTAAGGCAAGGGGAATATGGGAATTCTCTGCACTTTCTGCTCAGTTTTGCTGTGAACTTAAACTTCTCTAGAAAATAGTCTCTTTTTAAACCTATATGTCTAGAGTAAAATGTCACATAAAAGCAAGCAGTTTAATAAATATTAATGGTTGTTGACAAGAATTATGGAAATTTTATACAACTACACCAATGTAGTAATAAAGTATTAAACATCTGTAGTATACATAACATAGTACTTAGAGGTGGGCGAAGAGAGTGGTTACCAAAAAATCAGTGCCTGCAAAGAACTAGCAATGACCTCATTTTATAATAAAGATTTCCAGAACATACTATTTCAAGGAAGCAGTTTACAACTAACAATTCCTTTGAAATGGAAGAAATCAGAAGAAGAATAAAATGAATCTATCGTTGCTTTCTATTCTGATTTCTTAAATGTATAGCCGTTGTCAGTCAAGTTCAATCTGGATTCAAAGTCTCCTGGATTATAGGACTTTCTGTAAGGAAACTTTGACCGAAGAGGTAGTAGCCACTTAGGAAAAGACACATGGGTGTGTGTGTGTGTGTGTGTGTGTGTTAGAATTATAGAAAAGGGATCACACGTTGCCTGTGATTGTGCTTACAGCCTTGTAAGTCAGAAGCTGCACCTGGGGCACCGCAGTGTTTCCCCAGCACAAAGTAGAGATTTCACAACAGCAGTAATCATCATAGCAACGTATCTAGCTCACACTTTTAAAATGAGTTCATCTGGATGTTAGCAAATGGCCAATGCAAAAAAACTATTCCGTGTTTAATTAAGTTTGGGAAATGCTGAGTTAGACACAATCAACTGGGATCCTCTCGTGCAGGACTTCTCAGAAACCTTATGAAGCCACATTGTGAAATTCCAGGAAGATAGTTCAACAGGCAGCATTTCATAAAATTACGTGACATGTACCTTTTGTTCCGCAAGCCTTCTAGTAAGCATTCCTCAGAACATAATCTTAGAAATGCTGATGTGAAAAAATGGACAGTTGAGGTCACTGATGATTTTCTTGGACCAGAGTTATTCTGAGGAAACAGTATGATATTCAGCACGTCAATATGCGTGCTCTATTAGTGTTTTTGGGCCATGTTTAGAAGAGCACTCTGATTCCAAAATTTCATGCTTTTGTTAAAATCTGATTACCAGAAATCATATAGAAATGTACAATAGGGACCCTTTATATCTATTTTGTATAGTCACCACATTTTCCCAAATAACTGTCACATATTTTTTTTTTACTCCAAAATTGAATTAGGAACAGATTCTGTCTTTCACACTGCCCCATAAATCACCTCCAGCACCTGGTTCAGTGTTTTAGACACAGAAGGTGCTCAAATCAAAGCTATTTGATGATAATGACTTATGGTCTTTAAAGACTTCTCATGTGAATTACCCACTGAAAAGCATGCCTGGGTCTGCCTGTTCTGTTACACTCGCCTGAATCTAGGTTTGTTTGAATAGGACTTATTTCCCAGAAATCTTATCAAATCAAAGAGCAGATAGAATGCCCTTTTGGATACATAAGATATAAGACTTATACTTCATATGGAAGACAGAGCTTTTTTTAAAGTCATCATTCATATTTTATAATGTGAACCATTTCCTTGCAGTTTGGAAAATGAGTTATATTGGAAGAATTGTGGCTTCTAGGTGTAATAAATATGAATGTTTTATATGGCCCCTTCTATTGTTTCAGAACTTAGCAATGTACTTAAATTTTTTTCCCCACAAATATGATTTACAAACTTTGCTTATGATTACCCTATCTGTCACAATTTGGAAAATACACATTCATTAGATAGAAGGCAAGACGGAATTAAAGTAAGTGTAGGATTTTAAGTGTGATGATATATTTTATTATCTTTTTAACAGATTGTGCATTAAGTGTTCACGATGCCAGTCACTTTGATGGCCGTTGCAAAAAGGCACGTGGCTCATGCATGTTCCATGTCTTGCAAAGGCCATGAAGATAATATTTCTCTTATGTATGGCCATAGAGTAGCAAGCCTGACTTTCCTGTGCCACTTGAAAATTGTTATCATCGTTTTACAGTTGTAGCATAGCGGGTAAACATTTTTCTCTGAAAATAATTTTTTTTTGCACGGAAAATGAAGATAGAATTGGTGAAGAAATACGGCCGGACTTCTCCAGCTCAGTGACTTCAGATTCCATATTAACTGCTTCAGTTCGAGTTAGGTTACATTGGCAGATTTGATAATAAAAGTCCCTGAGGGAAATAGGGAAATGTGTTATGCAGAAAAATATCTTGGAAGAGAGGACATAAACATCAGCAATATTACATCATAAATCAAGTTTCTTCCTCATCCATTGACCCATTTTCAACATGTTTTCCGATAAAACCATCACTAATGAACTCAAAGTGTTCTGTGAGGCTTGGAGGGGGTCGGGCATTTCCTTTTTCTACAGTTTAAGTGCTAGGTACTATCTTTTCAGGGTAGTTTGAGCTTCAAAGTGTGCTGTAAATTGGACTTGTAATTCTGAAGGAATGCATATTGCAATGAAATGCACGCTGGCCTAAATCACAGTGGATATTGGATCTCTATAAAGACAAATTCACAAACAATATATAACGTGAGAGATAAACAGTAGTGAAGGGGAAAATAACTAATGGTTGCAAAACCTGGCCTCTATTTTAGACCCTGTGGATGAATGTAACCTTGGAAGTGTGCCTGGACTCTTTCTTCATTTTTTTTTTTTCATCTTTAAAATAGGGCTCGGATTAGAACAGATCATCTCTTCCATGACAAAAATTTAATAAATCTCTGTCTCAGTGTAAGCCAGAAACTCCCATCAACTTTATAGATCACAAAAATGTTCAAATTCAGTTGTTTATTTCCATTCGGTTACATGTATCAACTGTGTGGTATGAGTCACAAATCACAAAGCCAAACGCTCCTCAACACACCCTATCTGATATAAGCCCACAATGGTCACTGTGATAGCTCTCCCTAACGGGACCGATGCCTTTCAGACCATTACATCCGAGAGGCATGTTTCAATATTCATCGCACACGACTGATCTTGTTGACCATTCCTTTCTCCCTGAAATGCTTTTTTGCCGTGGTTCCAGTCACACAAGCTACTCTCCTGGTTTTATTCCATATACATGCGGTATTAGCATTCTTCCCTTTCCAGATATTCCCTTCGTAAGTGAACCAATCTATGTCCATTGTTTTCTTTTCCACCTAATATATGTGATTCACAAACGTCATCTCCAGTTCTGACTGCTCACTTTTTCATTCGTGTATGCAGGTACCCCCTGTCCCTCTCTATCTGGGTATCTCCTGTATGTACCTAAAACTTCTCATGTCTCAAACAAACTCTTAGAGTTGGCCTTTTCCCACCCTGCTCCTCTTCCAGAGTTCAGGACCAGAGAATGGAAGTCACCATCCAGCAGCACACAAGAGAAACCTTTCTTCGAAGTGTCTCCTCCCTTCTTTCACATTGTCTGAGCTGGTAACCAGTCTGCTTGTCTTAAATGCATCCCCTGTCACCACGTCTGTTGCTTCTCCCATAGCCTAAGACATCCCCTTCCGTTAGCTAAGTGACAACCTCGCCTTCTAATTGTTCTAGTTTCTTCTATTCATATTCTCTCCAAATTTTCAATTTCCATGCTGCAGATGGAGTGCTTCTATAAAAGTTCAAGCGGGGTTATGTTTCTCTCCGTTTAAAACCATTGTCACTTTTCCTTGAGTAATGAAGACCCTTAAATGATTAAGGAGGCCTTTTGTGATCTGGCCCCTGCCTAGCCCTGGGGCCGCATTTCACACTCCTATCTTCCTTTTCCTGAGATGCAGACTCATTAGTCTTGTTTTAGCATCTTAAGCAAACTGTACTTTTTCCCATATAGGAATTTGCACATATGATTTCTTCTGTACTTTTCCCTTCTCCCACTCATTTACTCTGCAGGACATTTTCTGATCCTCTCAGTCAACTTCCTTTCCATATGGCCTCCTGGCACCCTATTTCTCTGGGAGAATTTATCTCATAGAGTGATGTTATTTTCAGCATTAGTGTACACATGCATCAACATATTTATTGAGCACCTACTATTTGCTAGGTACTCTATAAGATGTTAGTAAACACTGGTGAACAAAACAAATTGTATGCCCTCCCCCACGATTTATGGAATTATGTCCTTATAATCTAATGGGGAAGACAGAAAATAGACAAATATACCAAAACAAATGTAAATCTTGAATTATAATAACTTTTAAAGCAAGCAGAGTTCAGTGAGAGAGAAGGGATTTGTGGGTAGGCCTGTTTTAAGGAATCAGGAAAGACCTTTCTGAGAAAGTAGCATTAATGCTGAGATTAAAAAAAATATATGAGGGACTGGGATGAGGGGGTACGTGTTAAAAAGAAAACACATTTATAGCAGAGGTAAGAATATTGAAAAAGTCTCAAGGCGGGAAAGAATTAGGCATACATAAAGACTGTAAAGGAGGCCTTTTTATGTCTGTCTCTCTCTCTAGTCCATGAGTTCTGAGGAGAGAGCGTGTCTGTTTTGCTCTTACTGCAATTCCAGTGCCAAATTCATTGATTGGCATGTAGCTACTGAAAGAAAATAGATACCCGGATATAACTCATTTTACAAAATGACTTGGCCCTAAAACAAAATGCATAATTCAGGTTTCAAATAAAAGTGCCATTTAATAATTACTCAATAACTTATTAAGAAAAACATTACTTACCAACATACTTTGTTAAATTGTTTCACATATACTTGTACTAAAGAATATATCTGCTTAATTGTCTTGATGATACCTGTGTCTGTTTCTATCCAAATCACATCTCTTACACTACTTGGATGACAAGCTTCCAAAGAAAGTTTTAAATATGACAAAAAAGAGAAAACACAATTTGAGTTAGCATTGTCTACCAACAAAAGCTGTAAATCATGGTAAGACAATGATAATACTGTAATCTCTTTGTTATCACAATACTTCTCAGTAGTAAATTATAAACCTTCTTCCTAACACAATCAGTTTAAAATAAATTTATGTTCACTCTTACATAGAGATCCTTAAAACAGGCAAATTTCCAAAATCAAATGAGTACAAATGAGTAACACATATGTTTGATAGCCTCTGAAATATTTATATGATTTGATTTACTGTTCTAGATGGAAATTCAATTAAAATGATAGTTTTTCAAGCTATTTTTATCTAGGCTAAATCATTCTGAAAACAACTCATCTTTTTCCTCTAGAAATATATGTAAGTATGTAAGATACTGATTTAATTCACTTTAAAACTGGTATAATTTCCTAAAGTATCACAAATTAAAACATTTGATCAAGTATATTATTGGGACTGAGTTATACTAAACTGCATATATGTTATAGTAATATAAATAATACATAAGTCTATGTCTCTGTGTTGAAAATAAAATGGGAATTTGTCTAGATAATTTAAACATTCACTTCTGCATTATTTATGTAGTTAGTTCAAAGTAGGGTTCAGGCTGTATGAGACTTGATACACAAATCATTGTCTGAATCTCCCAGCTGGTTTGACTTGGAAGACAGAATTTTACCTGGTAAATTGCTCAGGTATATCACGATCATGTCTAATCAATTTCCTTTCCAAAATTGTCTCTCATTGTTGTAAATACCTATGTCTATAAAAAGTGCCAGTTGTAGCTCTCAGCTACGCCTACCTACAGCTTACTGCCACGCTATATCATAGATTTAGACATTCTATTTTATACCTGTGAAATTAAATCCATTTCCTCCTAAAATCTTATTTCTGAGTTAATATCCTCCAGAAATAGATCTCAATTCTATGATCTGTAAATTAACTGCTTTACCACACACATACACACACTTTCTTTTTTTTCTCTCTCTCTAAAGAATTTAAGCTATAAATAATAAATAATTCTAATATAATAATTCCTATGGTACTTTCTGCTGTTTGTATAAAATTTGTTCCAAAGAATATCCAATATTTACCTCATCTTTCTAAACAAATGTGATACTGTCAATCACTTTTAATTGTTCAAAAACATATTTTTAACTGAAATTTAACTGGTTCTGTAAATATGCTAGAACAAACCAATCAAACTACAGGTCAGTAGAGGAAAAGCTTCACTAGGGATGTCCTTGCCAAAGCAACATGGTAGACCTATGTTGGTCATAGCCCGTAACTACTAGAAGTCAATGACATTTGTTGGTTTCCTCATGACACTTTTTCCTAAAATAAAATACCTTGTCCCCAAGTATTGAAAGGTGAGTATTGCCTTTTTTTTTGAAAGAACATTGAAGATAATTCAGATGGCCCATAAACTATTAATAGCTATAATTCATGCTGATGAATTTGACCAAAAGTCATTTATTGACAACTCATCAGGATGTTTTGATGAGAATATTTTCTTATAGAGAGCAATTACAAAGCTTTCAAAATGATGATAATAAAAAATGTAGAGAAAATATTTCTGCACAAACAACCCTATAGTCGGTGTCTATCATTTGTGTGTTTGTAATCCATCAGGTTGTTTCTCGGTCTTGCCTCTATCTTTGCAATCTTTACTATGATGTGTTCTACTTTGTAGTTCAAATAACCAGCCAGGGAGTCATAAAAATAGAATAACTCCAGATTGTAAAGATACCATAAGTTATCGTACTTTTTTTTTTTCTCAGTACAAAGTATTGTCATGAAGAACCAAGGTGTTGTGTGAACTGTAAAGTGGGAGATGGATAGGAGACAGTGCTATTCCTCAGGTCAACCTAAATTGTTCAGTTGTACAGATGCATCCTTAATCCCAACCTTCTGAAATTTTCATTGACTTTTTTTCTTAAAAGGTGACTTCATCTTAGTTTTTCAAATGATTATGCCACTTGTCCACAAAGAAAAATACGAAATCATGTGCAGAGGGTCTATGGCAATTGGGACATCCTAAAAGCTAAAATGTGAGCTGCAAGAAATACTGGGTATGTCTTTCAGTCCCTTTTATTTATTTCTAATGGCAAATTATATATGCGTGTAAGTATACATTCCTTTAGCTTGTGGGAGAAGGAGCGTAGACTGTGTCCAAGATAAGCACATTCTGATTAAATGGAAAAAGTTCATGTGCAAAATTTCCAACCCAGATGGAACAGAGATAAGAAGAGAGAAGGGACGATGCATTTGAAAAATATTTTGCAAGTCAAATCCCACAGTTGGCCGGGCTTGAGAAGTGGTCTAATTGAAGAGGAGTGAAGAGAGTATTGCATTTTGGCTTTCAGAAAATAATAGAAATAGCATTTCTATTTCAAACATTTAACTGGACCTTGATATTTCCTTCTCTCTGAAAGAAACCACTTGAGTGGTCATATGCAGGTGTAAAGAACCCCAGAGACTTTTTCACCCTTGTTCGAAAGGCATTTATCACTAAAATTGCTCAATTCCAAAAAGCCTTAGGGTTCCAGTTGGCCATTACTGTAAGAGTACTGTTTTTACTATCCACAACTAGCAGGTATTTTTTCCTTTATTGCCCAGATGCAATATCCTTTCTTTGTAAGTAACTTTGCAGTACAGTCAGCCAATGCTAACTCTGTCCAGAATTTTTCTTCTCCCTACCTAGAATATTACTGCCACTTCAGGATGACAATGATTAAAGGAATTACTAACTCATGACTATATATCAAGTGAACATTTTCCACTTCTGTGAGAAAGAAATACACGTGCAAAAGTTGGTTTTAGGCAGACATACCTACCCTTACCTCCCATTACTGATGAAATACAACACAAAGCAGGTTATTCTTCTAAATATCTTTAAATACTTGAAACAACTTATTTAAAATATGACCCATTTGAGGCAAAACGCTGCACTTATATTAATCAGCATTTCCAAAATTACTGCACATGTGAGCTGTGGCTTGAAGGAATACTCCAGTGTCTTGTATTCTAACTCAGTTAATCTCATCCCAAGTGAAAGTTCGATGATATCTATGCAACATGTCGTTCATAAAGGATCAATTTAAACTGAATTTAAGGAAGCATTGTATATTGTAACAATATTGCACCGGTCTTGAAACCTACTGGACATGGATTATCAGACACTTAAGTATGACTGGTATGGAAGGCCGTAACATGGAACACGATATAGTTCAAATCCACTGCAACAATTAACAGAGGGTGCCTGGGGGGCTCAGTGGGTTAAAGCCTCTGCTTTCGGCTCAGGTCATGATCTCAGCGTCCTGGGATCGAGGCCCACATCGGGCTCTCTGCTCAGCAGGGAGCCTGTTTCCCCCTCTCCCTCTGCCTGCCTCTCTGCCTCCTTGTGATCTCTCTCCCGCTGTGAAATAAATAAATAAAAATCTTTAAAAAAAAAAAAAACAATTAACAGAAAGAGAATTCAGTAAGTCATCCAACAAGAAGTCCTTGTGAGGATCCTGCCACAGTCACAGAGGCTGTTTATATCACTGAACGAGAAAGCTCATTAAACCAGCTAGAGCCCTTACTTTCAATTTCCCTTTTTGTGGAGGTCTTCTGCTCATGACAGCCAGGTTTTTCCAAGACATTTCCCCTTTGTTTTCCCCTTCAAGTTCGCATCTGCAGGCAGCTTACCAGTCAGTTCAGTGAAAAATATGAAAAAGCAGTTGTTTCATCAAATTGACTGGTTGATTGTTAAAACAGTTGATCCCATGACCTCTGTCCGTGTAGACACTGACGTTTTGTGTGAACCTTGGACATGACCTCTGTTATTTAAAATAAAAGCAACTGGACTTGCTTTTGGGTCAGATGCAAAATAACATTGCCAAGATGGGGAGAGAAAAAATATGTTATATATATAGACATATATGCACTTATATGTAAAGATCAACTTGTACCACATCTAATACAACCAGGCTTTTAAATGATCTTACTAGACTTGAAGAGTAGTCAGAAATAAATTGTATGAAATTAAATAAAAAAATATATAAGGCAATTCAGTTGGACTGTGTGGCAGAGGAAGAATGAGCACAGATTCTAACTAAACATGATTACATGTTAGAGCTAAGGTGGTAAAGAGCAAGACTCCCTGAACTTCATCTTGGGTAGCATGTAACCAGCGGCTTGCCTCTCCTGAGGACTCCCAGCTGCAAGGGCCGTGGAGAATCCTGACCTATCAAGGGTGACGTACAGAGATTCTTAAAATAGAGTGTGTGAGGAAAGGTTAGGTAATCAAGTCTGCTTATTAGAGAACAGAATAGGCCCCTGAAATGTTTAAGGCTATTTTGTCATGTCTTCACCATCATTATTTTACTTGAACCTCATGCCTGCTCTTTAGGTAGATAGGACAGCTATGATCATTTATTCCCTTTTTATGAATGGATCAAGTGTGGCTCGAGAGTTTAGGCGACTTTCCCAAGGCCACATGGGGGTGCGGAGGGGCACAGAGATGAGGTGAGATCCTTACCTTCTTTTATGTCTGGGCTTTGTCTCTACCATATGTGTGGTCCCTAACCAACACTCACCCTGAGCTTCAGCTTCTCCGCTCAAAGTTTTAAAAATTTATCAAGCAAGTATCTACTGGGTAGTGTTAGATAGGACAGACACAGTGATGAGAAGATACACAACCCAGGGAAATCTCAAGGTCTAGAGTAGACGTAGATATGAAACAAAGCATAATATGGCCTCGGGAACATAACAATAAAAATAAAAAGATTGAAATAGCAAAAAGAAGGAAGTGATTAGTTAATATCTCTTGAGAGGGGAGAGTTCCGGAAGTTTTCCTAGAAGAGGTGATTTCTCTCTTCAGTTTGGATTGACAAAGAGAAATGTTTCTGGTGCAGAGACAAGGCTGGTGAAAGAAGGATAAACATTTGAGATAAAGAAACAGCAGCCCAGAGATAGGAGCTGCAAGATGTGCTATGTTTGGAGCAATACAGGGAATTGGACAATGCTGACATTTAAGGTTGGATGTAGGGAGTGACAGGAAATGAGGTTAGAGGATTAATAGTCACAGTAATCATAATAATCCCTAATATGTATACACCACATACAGAACGGTGATTAATTAATCTTCACATAAATTCTATGAAATAACTCATCCCCACTTTACAGATGAGAAAACTGAACATCAGTTGTGACTCAGAGTCTTAGTCATTGATGGAGCAAAGATGCAAATCAGGCATTCTGACCCCAAAACTTACACTTCTATCCACTGTCCTCTGCACACTCCTAGCTTGTAATAGTCCTCAAATCTCTTGGCAAACACCAGGACCTCTCCGACTTTAGTGTGCATCAGAACCTCCTGGAAGGCTTATGAAAACACAGATTGTTGGGTCCACTCCCAAAATGTTTTATTCCTTAGTATGCTGGGGGTTGGGGCCAAGAACTTGAGTTGCTCTAAGTTTCCAGGTGATGCTGATGCTGCTTGATGGTCAAACCACCCTTGGAGAACCCCCATCTTAGAAAATACAGAGCAGGTAAAGTGATCGAATCAAAATATCAGCTGTGGTCAGATGGTGTATCCAGTTACACATCCAAGGCGATGGTCTGGCATAGCTGAAGCAAGTGGGATCCCAGCTGCGGTAGTGGGCGTGGACAAAGAGTCTACCTGATGCCAGACCCCACTCTGGCTGTGAGATGCGATGTAATATGGGGCTTAAGTTCCTTCCTTATGGGCTAGGGAGGGGCTCCACCACCTTAGTATTCCTTGCGCCCACAACCTAATGGATTCTTCCCTTCCGTAAGCTGAATTTAAGATCAATGCCTTCTTCACTAGTTTTGTCTGTATGTGTAAAATCAAATAGGTTAAATCTATAAAGGAATTAACATCATGCCTAGCACGTAGAAGCATTTAGCAAATATTAATTATTACAGGAGGGAAAAGGTGTCCGGGATAAGTCTAGGCAATTTCCAGCTTTAAAAATCTAGGTAGTTGCTTAGAGTTCCTGGTATGCTCCATGCAGGTGTATACTTCTGGGTCTTTGTTTCTGCTACTCACACCTGCCATGCATCCGAGGGTGCCCCTCCCCGCCCCCTCACCCCCTTACCCCCTCACCTCCTCTACCCCTCACCCCCCCCACCATTCCTTTCACTATTCAAGGGTGGCTGTGGGCAGAGAAGTGGGGATGACAGAGTTGAAACCAGATTAGGAGCCGGAGTCCAATCCTTTCACCAAACATTGTGGTGCAGATTGAGAAGTGAGGTTTCAAAGTCCATTATTTGTAGAGAAATACAGAAGCCTCTTCCTTCTTGCTGTCTCCCTGCCCTCCCATTCCTCATCCCCTTCTCAGTAGAGAAAATAAATCCTGTGACTTTTAATCTAATGTTTGCACGTCTTACTCATTTGCATGGTCTCTTGAGAATCTGTGTGAAAATGTAAGGAATGTGTTTTCAAAGGAATGAACGTGGCAGTGTCCCAGTGACATCTTAGGCGATCCCTAAACGCGTTAAAATACACACTATGCGTCCAGCCCGGTGCATCATGGGTACTCTGACTCTGCAGGGGGAGTCGGTGTTCTGCAGGAACGGAAGGGTTGCAGGGGTGTTTTAAGATGAAGAAAAAAGGGCGCCTGGGTGGCTCAGTGGGTTAAAGCCTCTGCCTTCGGCTCAGGTCATGATCTCAGGGTCCTGGAATCGAGGCCCATATCGGGCTCTCTGCTCGGCAGGGAGCCCGCTTCCTCCTCTCTCTGCCTGCCTCTCTGTCTACGTGTGATCTCTGTTTCTCTGTCAAATAAATAAATAAAATCTTTAAAAAAAAAAGATGAAGAAAAAAGAAAAGTGGTGTATGTAATACTCATTCCTCTTTGGGAAATTAAGGACATAAACTAAATGCTTACATTTAAAAAATAGTCATCTAAAAAGATGCCAGGAGACAGTTAAAGGTATGAAATGGGATTCAAATCATTTTGAGTTTTCAAGGTTTGGTAGAATTCATTATTTGTCTTCTGGTGTAGATTTTTTTTTGTTGAAATAAAAATGTGGTCATCTAGGTCTAACATTACATAATTATATCCCATTAACAGTATATGTCTGGAGACAAAAATTTAAGTGAAACTTCAGATTGCAGATATTCACAACTAAAAATCACGCCCACAAGAGCACAATACATTATCTCAATTTATTCAGTGAGATACCTTTGCATGTTAATTGGCGCTGTTATAAAGTACAAAATGTTGCTATTATTTCATTAAGCTCATTGCATTTGTAATGTTTGATTAAATCCACATCCAGTTACTCTAGGCAAGTAAATGACTTTTTTAAATTTTTCTCAGACGTATTTAGAAGTGAGATCTCAACAAGGCGGTTACAAGTTTTCACATTCACTCCCAGAACACCATGTGAAATCTCCAAAAGTACAAGACTAACCCAAACTGAGTAATACGTAAAAAGCAAACCAAAATGATGTCAAAGAATGAATGCCCAGCTCACCTCCCTGCCCACCCCGCAAAGGACTTTCTGACTTTGCAAACGTGATCCAGTGCCCTCTGTTGCTGAGAAGGCAGCAGGTAATTAACGATAAGTGAAATTGCTTCCTAAAATACAGAGAGGTTTTTCAGAGATCACCAGTGTCAGAATCACCCTATGAAATCCCTGCACATGTTCCCATTCACCAGTGGGTGTTCCTAGGAAGCAGGTTTAATTGTAACTTTTAAAATATTGTCCTCGGGCTACCTGTATTATTTGTATCGTTCTGACATTTGAGCGGTAGAAGGTGTTTTTGTATGGGAAACAAAATGCAGGCTGACAAATGAAAATCAACCACACTGAATCAGTCTGCATATGTTTCTGAGTCACCGTGCTCTTTGCTGAGCTGCGGCAAACTAGTTTTACTCATCTTTGTAGGCGAAGCACAATAAACAATGACTCTAACACCCGTGGCTTGGAAGTCAGCAGCTGCACATCGTAGAATGATTCAAATACCAGCGCCCGATACCCACCAGCCTGACAGCATGAATAACAGGGAACGAGATTTTTCCCGTTAAATGTCTTAGGCTCGTTCTAAAGTTCTCAGTAGGACATTTTCCTTGAGATAATTCCTGGTTGCAGAAGGATACTATGGGAATCGGTTTTTGTTTTTGAAGCAGCACCCCTTAACTTTTATGGAGTCAGAAATGTTCTTCTTTTCCCTCAGTGAGAAAAACTAAAATTGCTTTTCCTAGGATAGAACTTGAGATTTCAGGCAGTCTGGTTTTAACATAATTTAAAGGACAAAAGTTCCCCATAGCCTTCTTTACTTCTTCAATAAACATTTATTGAGCACAATTATGTGGAAAGCTCTGTACTAGATGTTATGGAAATTCACAGATAAGTAAGGCATGGCTCCTGGTCTTAAAAGATTTACAACTTAGAAGAGATGCAGTGTGTGTAGGGATATGTAGAGAAACAAAGACATGATTTTGTAAATTCAGTGCATCTACATTTTGAAGTAGTTGTGTTCATTTAATTCATTTGTTATCTTTTAGGGAAACCATTTAGTAAGTCCCTTTTTAAAATAACTGCTGTGATTTTTTTAAATTAACAAAAATTTAGATGGTTGTTTCTATATTCTGATCAAGGATAGCCCAAAAGATACTGTTCTGAAAATGCTTCCCCATGTAGAACAAACTAGATTTCTTTTTTCTTCCTCTTTTGAACTTCATTTTTTTTCTTTTTACATTGTTCCATTCACTAAATGAATAATTGTTTTCTGTAAAAAAGTGATCTCTGCTTCACTAATTGCTTATAAGCTGCTACTCTGGGTCTCCTTATCAAAAAAAAAAAAAAGAGAGAGAGAGAGAAGCATAGCGTTTACATGTAGAATGAGTTTTAGAAATATGCCATCTTGCCAAATTAGTATTTTTACAGACCTTCAAAATAAAATTTTATTAAACCATTTAATAGTCATATAATGGAAAAATACCAATTTAAATAAGGGTGACCATTACATGTGTTAGTAGAAAAACATTAAGCTAGCTGTTACTGAAAATGACTATTATTTAGTGGTTATTTTGTTCCTTTTTTGCATTGTAATGAAACTATTTAATCCCACACTCTAATGACTAATCTGTGGAGTATATGGTAATTTCCATTTCATCAAAATTAGCTTTGCCATGAAGACCACACAAACTTTTTTAGAACCTTGAAGTAGTCGTCCTCCTTTGTTCTCCCCGTCACAGCTGCATATTCTTATGAAAAGCTGGCTTTTCCGTTATTTTCCAAAATATGTTCAATAGAAAATCACAGAGTCCTCTTGAAGGCTTGTTTTTAGGTGTCTGTCCATGCCGCAAGAAGGTCCCCCATCTCTGGACATTGGTTATGGATTCTGATGGCTCGTTTAGGGAATTCGTCGTAGACTCTGCCATTCTGGGTGAAGGTCGGGTTACACATCTTGCTCAGGGCAGTGTTCAGAGACCCAGCCCTGAATTATTTCATGTCAGAAATTCCCATGAAGCCATCACCTCCATGGGACAGAGTTGGGGCTTTCTTCTACTCTAATTCCCCAGTGAGCGCTCATGTCTGATCAGCAAAGGCTGTTTCAGGCTCTTCTCCCACATTTGGCTTCTCTGAGCCCCACCCAGGGCGGGCCATCTGTATCTCGTTTGAATTAATACTTTGCAGTATTTTAAATAATAAAGTCTTTCAATCTGTGACAGAAACATTGAACAACTTCTATAAAGGATCAATCATGCTAATAAACATATACTGAATGTTTATTAGGTACTGCTGTAAATTGAGCTGCTGTGAGTGACTAGCATAGACTAACTCAGATGCAGAAAATCCAGCAATATCATTGTCTTCTGGTCATTCTCTATTCTTCAGTAGCTGGAAATGAGCTCCAGAAATGTCTGATATATAAGTTTGCTAGGATATGGGGCCTGTTGCAATCATCAGTATAATCACCTTCATACAATGCTTGCAAAATTGTGATAGTTGTACAACCAGAGTTAAGGGTACTCATTAACCCACGGTGGAACATGATTGTAAATTTCTTCACTGGGAAAGTTTCCTCACCTAGCAAGTCTAATCCTTCCTTAAAATTTCCATCTCATTTTACTTATTTCACAAAAGAAATTTGATTTTTTTTAAACATAGATATATATAAGGGAAAAATGAAAAATCAGTACTTTGGGTGCAAGTCATGTCTTCACACTCAACAAAGTTAAGTTTTTCTCTAGATAGAAACCAATTCATGTGTCTGTTGTTAAAAAATTGTTTTTGATCTTGTTCAGAGTCAGGCCCTCAGGGTTTTGCAAGTAGGTGTCATTGTGTCTCACATCCCCTACTGTGAAAATCAGCTTGCATTTGAATGTGCAGCTTGACCCATAAATGTCACTGTGGTCCACTGAGCATCTGACTTCAACATTTCCTGTTGCAAAATGGACAATGGGAAACATTTTTTTTCTTGAAAAAGGAGTCCTGTGACAGAGTATGTGTCCGTGAGTAAGTGTAGCACAGACAGAAAAAGCTGCAACACTCAGGATTTAAGTGCATGTCTTCAACTATTGAGCAAGATGATACAAGACAACAAAGTTTCTGAAAAATACCAGATTATCGTTTCTGTTTCCAATTCACTTCTCCCTTTCACAGGATTGCATTCACCCTGGTTACCCTCAGTCTCTCGCTTAACACTTGGCCTCAAAGGGAGGATATATCAAATTCTGTCTTCCCCATTCACCTCGCTGCCTTCTCTTCCCTCTCCTTGGTACACACGAGCTTTATTTATCTTTGAATCTGCATGTGTAGCCCAATGCAGGGAATGGGAAGGCTGTGTTGAGGAGTGAAGGGAAGAATGCGTGTGCACATGAACAATGCGGGACATACATTATTCTGTGTATGGGTGACTTGTACCTATTTTTAAAATTCCACTTCCCAATATTTTGTTAGTAAAGAATCTCAGCATTATATGCCACTACTTTAGATAGAGCAAAAGTCATCTGAAAACTAGAGCACATAGCTGTTTTTTTTTTTTAATCTGTTTGCTGGAAGTGCTTGCTTTTATCTAACTAAATTTGATATTTGATTGATTGATTGATTGATTGATTGAAATCTGGCAGACTTATGTGACCCAACTAGAATTTTTTATTCAACTGGAGAAGCCATATATGGGAAGATTATTTCCCTTTTTGGTCTTCAGATCTAAAGATACAAGAAAGGAAAGAGAATTAGCATTTATTGAGCCCAGATTTCATACGTAGGTACTTTTCCTATGTCCAGGATTCTCTTGACAGTATTTCTCATTGTAGGAAATTAAGGTGAGGGGAAGCAGGGGAAGTAATGATCAAAGTCTGATTATTCATTGGTGGAAAATCCAGCTCTTGGTAAAACTGAGGCATGGTCGTCCTCTACTGTATCTAAAAATGGACTGCGTGAGGGCATTCTTCCTTCGGCCTTTCACTGGGGAAAGGGCAGATTTAGAGAAGGTGCCTAAAAGTCATGCAGTAATCCATAAGCAGCTTTCATAGTTGAAGGTTTGATGGACTAAAGGGAAAAAAAAAGTTGTCTAAACAGGGCTTTTCTTGGTGGTATACATTCCATGACAACACTAAGTAAGTTGACTGCTTGCATAACCAACGTAAGCATTAGGGACGCACATGTGAAAAGTTGAGGTAAAATTTTTAGTGAAAGGAGGGAAAACAAATGTATGTGGAAGGTGGATGTTGGGGAGGCAGTGTCAATTGCCTTTGGAAAGATCGCCATGTACATATTGGACATGTCAGTCTAAAATAAAATGTGATTCCCAGGCATCCAATATGGCAACCGAGCCTAGTTGATGGGGCTCATTAAAGCAGTTTAAAACATCTGCTTCTCTTGTTTAAAGATGAAAATTCAGAGACTGAAGTGTTACTCACTCACAGAGAGGGCAGGCCTGTTGGACCAGCAGGAAAGCACCCGTGCGCGCGTGCGCACGCGCACACACACACACACACACACACACACACACACACACACATACACACACACACACACACACTGTTTAGCACTCTCCCACACAAAACAGACATCAAGATGTCTGTGGTCTTAAATCACTCAAACCAGGGCCATCTACTTTGTGAAAAAGCTCTGTGATTGTGCGGTATCACTGCCAATAACCATTGTCACCATGGCTTGTCAAAGCAAAGCCCTTTTATTTCTGCAAGAAAAGCCTGGAATATATAACTGAGGTAGACAAGGATTTTTTTAATGGAAATATAAGCCTTTAAATAAATAATTGTCTTTTCTGAGCACATTAAAAAAAACATATGTATAAAAAATCATATTGAAAAAATTTATACTCCACGAAATTGTGACACTCACTCATCTAAAAAGCTTTGCTCATTCAAACCAGAGAGATTAATCACAGAAAGGAGATAAAAAATTCCCTGAAAGAGAAAGGAAATAATTTAGCAGTAAATCATAGAGCAGGGCTAACATGAATCACAGAAAAAGGTACCAGCTCTTATGATTTAGGTGACATATAAAAAATAGCCCTTCGTGGATTGACAGTTATAGGTATAAATGATCAAATTATTCAGCAGTGGTATGTTCTCTTCTTGCCATTTGTCATTTTGCATCTGATTACTCCTAAGAATTTAATTAAAGGGGCAAGAGGACCATATAGACCTTTTGCGACTCTAACAATCAGATACCTCTTTAAGCCTTTTTAAAGAAAAATATATGACTGCTCTGTCCTTTCGCTTTGTCTTTACTAAATGCTCTGTGAATCTTCATGCACGTTATTTTTTTCTTTTGTTAGGCTCGCGAGAAAAAATTTATTAGGGAAACATTGAAAACGAGCGGCAAAGGCATCCACTGTTATTAGCAGAGAAATAATTTTATTTTAAATATACACCGAGAAACAATGAATAAGAACAGCTGCTTATCTGATGTCTCCAGATTTTATTTTTGAACTAAAAATCAAACATAAGTATACTTTCCCTCTCTGTCTTCTCAACTCGAAGTAACGAATATGAGCTCTGTGTGTGTGTGTGTGTATGTGTGTGTGCGTGTGTGCCTGTCCACGTGCATGGGTGTGTGCACGTGCCACACACACACACACACAAGACCATGCATTTCACATCAGCATTAGAGACATTTTTCTCCAACAGAACCATAAATCAAAAACTAGTGTTTAATATAGAAGGTGAATGACATCTTTTATTTGTTTATTTTTTAAGACTTTATTTATTTGACAGAGAGATAGAGAGCACAAGCAGGCAGAGCAGCAGGCAGAGGGAGAAGGAGAAGCAGGCTCTCCGTGGAGCAGGGAACCCAATGCGGGACTCGATCCCAGGACCCTGGGATCATGACCTGAGCCGAAGGCAGTGGCTTAACTGACTGAGCCGCCCAGACGCCCGAATGGCATCTTTTAAAGGGTGTGCGTCAAAATGCAGTTTTAGCAAAGAGGGCCCCTTTCCGTGTGTGTGTTTTCTCTTCTACTGTTGTAATAGCCTGTCAAGGGGATTTATACAAATAAATCCTGCAATAAAATATTCACCATTGAAATTCTTAGAAGGAAAATAAGTTTCCAGAGCTATTGTGACCATTATACAATGCTACCAACCAATGCATCGTTAAGCATACACCTGTATGTGCCTTGTATTTGCAGTAAGGACTGTCGATACTGCAAACCCAATTCACAGTCACTTCAAAGTTTTGCTTCAAACAACTTCAGTGTCTTAACCGACTAAATTAAGGCTTTTCTGTGTTTCCCCCATCTCCCAGAGCAGAAATTAAATCAGTTTTAATTTATTTTATTTGCTAACACTGTGGATATAATTATTGCTGCTGAGTCTTTTTAATTGTTTTCAACTAGGTGCTTGTCTTTAAGTTGCAATACACTTCTAATTCCACATTGTTGATATTCCCTTGTTAATTCTGACAAAGCATCATAAATCCAGGTATTTAGGTTTATTGAATTTTGAAATGAGGTGATTAGTTGGTGCATGGATGAATGAATTGATGCAAAGCAAAATGAATTTTATGATTTACTATGGTTTACAAGTTCCCTTGGAACCATTATGTGCAAATTGTAAAATGTATTAAGAGGTAAGATATCATATTTATAATCAACTTGGCAAATTTTGCTCAAGTAAAGATATTCAAACATTCTGCAAAAGAGTCACTGTTGAATAAGTGTTTGGCATACACATTAATTTCTGCTGTGTTGTCTTATGCTCTGTCATTTAGAGGTCTGTGAGATGTCAAAGACTTTGTGCCATCATTGCGGAACACCAAACTCTGTCATATTTTAAGGTTTTAGGTTGTAGTCTAATGTTCAAGGTGATTTACCAGATCAAAACTCTACTAAGGTGCATGTAACTGAACATTTCACCTTAAAACAAAAGGTTCATCACAGACCCCTTCACCAATGAAGGCCTTCAGTGTATAGATTTTGCATGCCGCTGAAATGCTATTATCAGTAACTCACCTCTTTCTTTTTTTTCCTCCTCTCTTCTTTTTACTTACTAATATGATTAAGTCCCCAAGGTAAGATTTAGCCTCCCGTCAGCTGGCTGAGATCAGCCATCCCAAAATGGAAGTTGGGGAGGGTTGGACATAGCAACCACTCAAGGAATTCAGTTCTAGAAGAGGCACTGCAAAGGAGAGCTCTGGACGATTAGGAAGGCCTTCTCGGGGCCCAGCCCGGGGTTGGCAGAGAGAGTAGTGGAAGAGGACACTTCCCCTGCTCCCCACCCCAGACGAGCTGTGTCGTTAGGAGGTCAGATGCACGAGACCCTCGCGATCCAAACAAACTACACGTTCTTATTGGTGTCATGTAGCATCCAGTCTTCATGACCATGTTAACCGAATGTGCTATGTGAAGTACACGGTAGTTAAGAGTGAACTGGTCCTTTGAAATATCCTTTGGCAAATGTATACGGTTGTGTCTGTTGGATTAAAAACCAAAATATTCATTTCTCTGTGATTCGTCTTAGAGACTTCCCAAGCCTTCCGAGGTGACCTGTCAGGTTTATTTGCTTCTAATCAGAGCCATCATCCATAATTTTTATTTCTTTTGTGTGTTAATTACCACCGACAGTTCATTCCTTAGATACCCAGCGGAGATGGCCCAGAGTGCCTGATGTAGTCTCATCAGACATGACTGAAACATGTAGCCAACCAGGAAGAGTACAGTTAAGTGGTCTCTTGATTTTGACTTTGGAAGAAAAGCGGAGAACTGAATTACTTTTGTTCTCAGGGAAAGAAAAGGAATCTTCAGGAGTCCTCATTTTTTCAGCTCCAGGAGCTGAGAGTTTGGGAGCTCGAGCACAGCTCTGCAGTGGGAGTCTGGGCAGAGTTACTTGGCACTCCCTCTGAGAGCTCACTATGGTGCCTAGTTCAGCATCAGCATGGCTCCCCTGGAAATCCCATCTTTAGGCAGAAGGACTTATATTTGCTTCCCCCTGCATGGAATAAGATGAGACTTTTTCACATGTAATAGGCACCAGAGGAAATCCTATTGACTGATTAGATCTTCTGGAGCAAACCTATACTGGACAGGGCTATTTTATTAATTTTTTTTTCTATTTTCGGAGCGTGATGACATTCTAGAGTGATCCAAGTATAATAATTAAGAGCACAGTGTCTATAGTCATAGTGCTTGGGCATCTTGCATAAATTACTTAATCCTTCTAAGCTTTCCCATCTACATCTAAAAAGGGGATAATAATATATCTATCTGAAAAGATTATTTAGAGTATTACATGTGATTATTCTATTGTGCCAAACCCCTAGAACAGCACCTAAAACGTGGGAAGATTTCAGTAGAGATCAGCTGTTGTTATTAGGGGAGGAGAAAGAAAAAATAAGTTTCTGACCTGTACGCTCAGGCATGCGCAATCACACGCTCTCGCACACCCCCACCCCCACACGTGCATACAGCCAGGATCAGAATAAACAGAAATTTTATTTCAGATCGGCTACAGACTCAAGCTGTCACTATAAAAGAGCAAATACATTTCTCAATTAAAGTTTTAACAACTACTCTAGTGCATAACTATGTATAGCACATTTGCCGGGTAACCACCTGTGTGCCAGATCTAAGGAGATAGAGGTGAAATAAGATGGGATCCTTACTTTCAAGGAGCCCATAGGCTAGTTGGGGACATCCACAGGTAAATCAATGGTCAGGATACAGTGTTGAAGTAAAGGTATGTTTAGGATGAAGTAGAGATGCTCATGTGGCCCAGCCAAAGGGGGAAAATGACCTTGGGAATGGAATAGACACAGCTTGGCTTTGCCAAGAATCAATTTGTTGAACCCAGCCTTCTCTCTTACTCAGTTCTTGTATCTATTTAAAGAAAACAAAATGTTTATCACTGGCTGTGTTGCAATTTAAGAGTTTGCTATTCTAGAAGAAAGAAAATTATCCTCACCTTTAGTATTATTTCAACTGCCTGTCACCTTGACTTCAGAACCAAACTACTGTAAAGTCCATGTTACTCTCTCTATATTCTTGAATGCAATCCATCATTAAGATGTTGGTGCATTAACTTGACCTTGATTCTATTGTAAGCACTTTGCTCACTTCATAAAACAGGGAAAATATAAAATATGATAAAATGATCATTTCTTATCATTCTATTCATTGTAATTAACTAGTTATTTTCAACATCCTCAGAAATGACATTTGCCTAATAAGCAATTTTTCTAATAAATTATTTGTTCAGTTGATTGTATAATAATTGAATAATCTGATTCCAAAAATGTCTGGGAAAAATATATAGCTAAAGAAGGACTCTCTGCTCCTCAGACTCTTAACATCATCTTATAACCCAGAATTTATCTGAAGGCGATTTAGCAAATAGATTCAACTCTTGGGCAATAGACCCAAGGGAGGGGAGCAGTGATGTGAACAATTCAAAACCTGAGTAATCCCCAAATCAATTAAATGTAGCATTCAAATGTGTTTTTATTAGTTACTGTATATTTAAACAAAGTATTTGTAATATTTTGGGATTTCACAGAAGAGCAAGCAAAATAATGAAATCCTGAGATTTTAGTTGATTACTCAACTTTGCTTTCTTTCCTCCCGCTGACATCTCCCCTCCCACTCCCTACTTTATGTTCAGAGTGGATGATTTCACTTCCCATGCTGATGCTGAAGATGGAGCTTCCTTACGCATTTGCTCTTTCATATCAGGACAGGGGGATAATTGTTTTCATTTGAAAGAGTTCTAGCTTCTGAGCCAGAATAGGCAAAAATCCTTTTATGGTGACAAAGTACTTCGGTAAGCAGAGTAGGTAATTTTGTAGATTAAAAAAAAAATTTTTTTTGAGAACTACTCATCTACCCTGTAATGGAGACTTGGACACAGTCCGTTGCCAGCTTGATCAAGAGAATGGACAGTTTGTGCCAGGGAGAAGTCAGTGATGCCGACTGTATTCTTTTTACAAGCTAAGCACTTTCTAGAAGGAAGTTTTTTGTTTTTTTGGTTGTGTGTGTATGTATGTACACATATATATATATAGGGTTAAAACAGCACTTGGATGCAAGTCTGAATATATTTTTACTAATCTGGAAATCTTATTTGGAATAATAATTGAACGGAAAGCCACGTGTAAATGAATTCCCTAAAGTTGGACATGTGTTTGCATTTTCTAAGACCATCATTCTGACATTTCACGACAACGCAACGTGGTGAATTATGACTGGTGGAATCAGCCTACAGGTATCCATGTACATTAAGGACTAATAGAATGAGACATTTTAGCTGACAGCATCATGGTCCTGTAGCATGTACGGTAGCAATCTTGTACTGATATAGCAGGTCCCTGCTAGAGTCGGAGCACACAGCAGGCCATGCTGTTTTCTGCTGCTGCCTCGCCCACCCCTCCCTTTCTCCCTTACTTCCTTTACTACCTGACATATATTCAGCAAGGTATTGAGCAAAAGGGAAGTTGTCTCCCAAAGGCCATAGTAATAAACTGCACACACGAAGAATATATCAGGAATGCCCTCTACTCTCGCCAATAACCAGATTAACCTGAAACACTGACTCCTGGTAACCCCATGGATTTTTGTGCATATCGTTATATACCACAGTAGCTCAGACAGAGCTCTTTCATTTGTCTCTTTCCATGTGTTCCTAAGGAAAATTTGGCTAGGTAGACTCTTCAAGTTAAAGGCCAAGGTTGATGCATTTTTATAGCTTTAATGCCTCGCACAGAGCCTGGCTCCTGGTGCTAGACCACACTCAGTAAATGGTAAACCAAACTGGTTATCACAACTTTCATTTCATAGTGGAAGGGACTGAGGCTTAAGAACCTGGATGCCTAGGGTGACAGCTAGCAAGGTGCAGGGACAGAGGTTGAACTTGGAACGTTTGACTCCAGCGCTCAGAATTCTTTGTACGTCAGCACAAAGAATCAAGGCTTGGGGGAAGGGGCTGAGTCAACACGCCAGGCTCAGGGTGCCAGGGAACAAGGGGACAGTGCCTATTTCAGAAGTCAGACTTCATCATTTTTTTTTCCTTTCTCTCGCAAATTTCTGGGAGTCAACCAACTTCTGAAACTGGCCAGTTTCAGAAGCCAGACTTCATCTTTTCTCTCTCTGTCTCTCTCTCTCTTACAAATTTTGTGGGGTCAACCAACTTCTCTCTTTGCGGCTCACATCCCTGCCTCTCCTCTCACACTGATCAGGATCCCTTGATAACTAATAATTATCTGTCCCCTGCTATGGAACCTTTTCTAAATCAGAATCATGGCTTCAAGCATCTTCAGACAGAATGAGACGTGGATCCTGGTGGGCCTGGTCCTTCACTCTGGCCTGGACTGAGTGTTATAAGGGAAGTCTGTGGGTAAAGACACAGCTGGCTGACTGAAGCCAGGTTTGGGGCCTTTTTCTTCACAGACACGAGATGCATGAAGTCTATCACTGTACCGTCATCTTGTCCTTATCCTTGTTTGATAACATTATACCACAGCGCAAATCGTACCGCATTTGTATTATCGAACATAGTTAATGAGGTGTACATAATAATCAGATTTCCCAGCAGATTATGTTCGCTTCAATGCTAATTTCTAAGAGTAAAGAGGAGGAGGGATGCCTGGGTGGCTCAGTTGGTTAAGTGACTGCTTTCGGCTTAGGTCACGATCCTCGAGTTCCAGGATCAAGTCCCACATTGGGCTCCCGGCTCCATGGCGAGTCTGCTTCTCCCTCTGACCTTCTCCCCTCTCATGCTCTCTCTCAAATAAATAAATAAAATCTTTTAAAAAAAAAAAAAAAGGAGAGGGGCGCCTGGGTGGCTCAGTGGGTTAAAGCCTCTGCCTTCCGCTTAGGCCATGATCTCAGGGTCCTGGGATCGAGGCCCACATTGGGCTCTCTGCTCGGTGGGGAGCCTGCTTCCTCCTCTCTCTCTGCCTGCCTCTCTGCCTACTTGTGATCTCTCTCTCTGTGTCAAATAAATAAATAAATTCTTTTTTTTTTAAAGATTTTATTTATTTATTTCACAGCGGGAGAGAGATCACAAGGAGGCAGAGAGGCAGGCAGAGAGAGAGAGGGGGAAGCAGGCTCCCTGCTGAGCAGGGATCCCGATGCGGGCCTCGATCCCAGGACCCTGAGATCATGACCTGAGCCGAAAGCAGAGGCTTTAACCCACTGAGCCACCCAGGCGCCCTAAATAAATAAATTCTTAAAAAAAAAAGTGAAGAGGAGGAAAGTAACAAGTACTAAAAGTTAGTTGCAAGGCATTGTGTGTCTGAATCTTAAAAAAAAAAAAAAAGGCAATAAAGGCCTTAAGATAGAACTTAATACATCTTCCTTTATGAATAAGGACTTCAGGGTCAAAGATGTAAATAAGGTGCCCAAGGCCAAAAAATAGCAAAAGACTATTGAAATCTGATTCTGGAGATCCTTGATGCTCTCCATGGTCTGGTCCAGGGCTTAAAGATATTTCTAGTTACATATTTTGATACCAAGGAAGTTACCCATACATAAATTTCCCTTAAGACATGTACCAAGAGGCTGTATTTTAGAAAAACCGATTTTGACGTGCTCTGAGTATGGAACTATACCCCCAAGTTGTAGGCATCTTATTCAGCAACCCCACGACTTTCATAAAATGATATTTTTGGTTTCAGGATTCTGTACTGAAAGGCAATGTGAAATAAAGAGAAAATATGACCCAGTAATAAAAAATTGCAGATCAAAATTCTGATCTCAAATCTGCCAAAAAAACTGGCAGTAAGATCTTGGCAAATCACCTAACTTCTTTGGACCTCAGTTTCCATTCCAGTATAATCAAGATGATACTGAAGGTGCTTTCCAGTCCTAGAAGTTGTCTATACATTTTAATGATCTGTCATAAAAGAAAAGTGATTTCCAGTTATTTATGCAATACACGATTAATTGTACCTTCCTTTAAAAAAGCCCTCAGGGCCATAAATCTGTTGGTTTATGTTCCCTCTAATATAATTTACTGATACTAACATGGTTAAAGAATTTAAATGAAAATTACTTTTATTTAACCCATTTTGTTGAGACGCAGGTCTTGGGTAAAACTCTTTTGCTGCAGATTAAGTGGTGGGAAAATAAATTCGCCTTTTGGTAGAAGAACAAAGTGAACACTGTTGAGACAGAGCTTCAGGTATCAATTTGTGCTCATGTGAGGGGCTGAGTGAATTAGTGAGCCCACCCTAGTCTCCATCAAGATCCAGACCTGTGGGCAAAAATGATAAGAAAATAGGAAGTTGTATTGTTAACAGATCCTTTGACAACATACAGAAAATAATTAGCTAAGGGTTTTTCACAGTTGAGGTAGATGCAAAATAAGATTTTCTTTAAATGAGAAGGGAGTTGAGACCAACCCCTGTAAGTATGTTTACTTATGCGGTTTCATTTTTAAGACTGAATGAAAGCTACACCTACCATCATCTCACATAGACAAACTTTTATTTCTTTTTTATAATAAAGCAACTCTTTATAGAAAGTATTTGAAGTCGAGCCATTGCAGAAAGAAAATTGGATATGCCCTATGAGACAATTAGCACCTACTAGTTTAACCTCCACAATTAATGAATGGCTGCTTAACTAATATGTACTTAAATTCAGGGGAGGATTAACAACCAAGTCTTCTGAAGAGGATTTTTTTTTCTTTAAACAAAAGTGATCCTTGACAAAGAGCATAGTATCTTAATGAGATGTCTATTTTGTTTTGTTTTAATCTTCCTATAGACTTCTACACACACACACACACACACACACACACACACACACACACACACACACACACAAATACTCCTGAAAAATTTAAAAGTGACCCTCCAGGGCAACTGTTGAGTCATTCACATTCAGAATCAGTGAGGATTTCCAATGAAGTTGGCATTGACCGCGTAGAACAATGTAGAACAATGTCGCTACATTGTATGGATTGCATGTGGGAAAAGAAAACGCTCATGAAAATTGCCTCCTTGAAGTGAATGTCAGCATTTCTAGGTTTGATTTTTATTTTATTTCAGGGTCACTTTTTTTTTTCCTGCAAGAAAGCATTCCTAGTAGAAGTTAGTGACAAAAAGATGTGTAATTTTTTGCTTCTCAGAAATATATTTCTTAATTTTAATCAAGTTAAAAAGAATCAATTGCTTCTAAATGAAGTTGTAAATATTACTGATGCAAAGAAAGAGTCAGCCTGTTAAAATTGGTGGGATATGAGGGGAAGAGACAAAATATATTTTGTATGTGATCTCCTTATGCCTTGACGTTGACATTGTTTCTTAGTTAATACAGTACAGTTTGTGTCTCATTTCATCGCGACTTGCTTGCTCTTGTGTGTTTGCCAACTGAAACTGAGTCCTCGGGAGAAGCCTAGAAATCTTGATGAAGTTTTTAATCTCATCCAAGGTTATCACTTCCCCCACCCCCATTTTCCGTGACCTATTTATACAACCGCGCTATCGAAAAGATGAACCATTTCGGCCACAGAAAATACATTTTTGCAAGGAAAGTTTACTTGCTGGTGGGAGTCACTATTGTTTTGTTAGTTTGTCGCTCTGCAGAGCCACACAAGAGTGAAAAAGGATGGCATTGGTCCTTCCCCTGGGTGGAATGGAGTGGGGTAGCATTTTTGATGTGAATTAGGAGAACATGGAGCAGATCACCTGAGCAGTGTGAACAAACTTTAATTTTGAACCATTTCTTCCTTTATTTTGTCGAACAGGGAATAATGGTTTGTCAGATTTCCAAGTTTTATACTTTACACATTTCAACAGGAAACCTTTGCTGCTAAGGTGAAGGCAGTGTCATTCTATTTAATTGGCTACCTGCAGTTCATTAAGGGAGGCAGCATATTGTAAGAGCTAATCTGCCAGGCGCTTAGCATTCCCCTTGACTTGGGTTCAGCAGAGGCACTCTCTCGCCAAGGAGACTGGCATGACAAAGTAATCGGTGTGTGTCACTTTTCATTAATCACACTACTTTCCTTTTCATGAACTACCAGCAGATAATTGTTACTAAATGCGATTTGCAACACTCCATGCAGTGGTTGAAGAACCAGAAATAGGCAAACAGATAAAAAACATTGTTTAGCTTGCAGGCAGCAAGTGTTTGCTATTCAGAGGTACATCATGCATAAACATTGATTTAGCCATGAGCTGACACCTATAAAGCTTTTGCTGTTTCCAGAAAGCCCTGTGGTCAGGCTAAGTAATAGCCAAGGGCAAGCGCTTTTACCTGGATGGCAAGGTTACATTCTATTTAAATGGCCTGATCTGAAATAAATCAGTTTCCCTAATGTTAGGCCCGCTGCAAGACTGCCATAGGTGAGAATCAAGTGCACTAAATAAAATATTTGCCTTTATAGTGAAAGACTCCTGGAGGGCGGTTTGTTGATTTGGAATAAATATTTCATTAAGTCCGAGCGGCTGCACATAATTTGGAAGCAAAGAATTTATTTAAATCAATGCAGATTTCCAGCTTTCTTTCATAAATGGGTTACATTTATGCACAATGGACAGAACTTTTCTTATCAGGGCTTCCGGATTTTTGACTCCTCCAAAGGGACCGGAAGTACTATCCTCCACGTGTAAATGTGCCGGGGGGGTCGGTACAGGACAGCTCCTGGTCCTCCCGCCGCTCAGCCCCTTCCAGGAAGCAGCGTCCCCTTCCTGGCGCAGCCGGCCAGGTTGGTGGTCCTGAGTACAGTACGTGGGTGGGCATCGTACCCTGAATTTATGCTATGAATGTTACCAGACGTTTGATGAAGCAAGTAAATAGTGAGCACGTCTCTCCCCACTGTCTGTGTTACCCTCCATCAAGCCCTTCTCGAAGCTATGCCTGCAAATGGAAGAGAGGGGCTCGGCAGGAGCTGGGAACCCACGGTCTGGCCCAAGTTTTCACACGCTCCTCCTCCCTGACTTTTGTCTTTTGTTTTCCTGTCCCCTAGTCGCTGAGATTCCACATCAGGTCTAACAGGTATGACCGCCTTATCTGATGTTAAAATACATAAATAAAGTTGAAGAACTCAACCCTGACCCTCGGCACTCACCACAAAGAGGGTTCCTAAGAGAAGGTGAATTAACATCAGATCATGGTTTTGCTGTTTGGAGGAAAAGTAAAGAGAGAGCTCTTACGGAGCCCAACTTCCCAACATTTTCCTCAGTGGATAATCGGCTTGTCAAATTAAATCGTGATGCTCAATAGAAAAGAAAAAAAAATCATATTTTGGTAGAACAGAAAAAGTGACTTGATCAGATATGTACAGATTATTTATTTACAAAAAGTTATTTTTTCTTACATAAAATCTATTTTGCAAATAATTTGATTCTGAGGAAGTGTTTTCACAAAGCCTGTTAAAAAAAATCCAACCAATAATGCAGAGCAAAACTCATAAAAACACATTATACTCACTGCTAAAATGAATTAGAGTCCCCATTGCATGAGCAGGTGTAGTATTCTATTTTTATGAATCTCAGTTTCATCATGGGCTCACATTTTTTCTTATGATAACTTCTATGGTCATCCATCTTTATCTTGGTTTTTAGCCATTGCTTACTTTAGAGCATTTAAATATCTTTTTTTTTTTAAAGATTTTATTTATTCATTTGACACAGAGAGAGAGAGATTACAAGTAGGCAGAGAGGCAGGCAGAGAGAGAGGAGAAAGGAGGAAGCAGACTCCCTGCTGAGCAGAGAGCCCGATGTGGGCCTCGATCCCAGGACCCTGGGATCATGACCTGAGCCGAAGGCAGCGGCTTTAACCCACTGAGCCACCCAGGCGCCCTACTTTAGAGCATTTAGTAGCTGATGAAACTAACGCTCTGTGTAAGTGTGAACTATTCCTAACCAATATGGAAAAAAAAAAGAGCTAACCCTTATTAAGAGCTAAGGATAGTCCAATTATTCTCCCATAGTAACTTCAGCCTTGCAATATTACATGAGGTAGGAGGTATTATTATCACAAGGAAAGGAAGGTGCAGGTGGTTCCAGTATCTTGACTAGGATCTCACCGTGAGCACCAGAGCTGCATTCAAACCAAACCAGAGTCTATGCACTTGGTCACCGAATGACACCGCCCCCAAGCACTTTCACTTTCACCCATTCGAAGTTGACACACCATATTCCAGCCAGGTCTCCCTTGATTTGAGATGTGGGAGTCATGCATATCATAGCCTCTACATGTCTAGTCTTAGAGAACCTTCTGTTCTCTGCTAAGTGCTCGGGGATTTGAATAATTTACCCTCGAGGCTTGCTTTCATACAGTATAAAACCTTATTTCTAATATCCATAAAGTCAGGTTGCTTAGTTTTAACATAAATGGATGCATGCAGATATGAGAGGGGGAAATAGTAAAAGACCT
Source organism: Ailurus styani (assembly GCA_002007465.1). Lineage (NCBI taxonomy): Eukaryota > Metazoa > Chordata > Mammalia > Carnivora > Ailuridae > Ailurus > Ailurus styani. The sequence continues at coordinate 626,120 of LNAC01000130.1, read as the reverse complement.
AGGAATGGGATGATAGATTTTGTCTTTAATGAGGTGTGATGTTGATGCATGAGAACATTTTTTTTCCCTCTCCCCATTGCGACCTCCCTACCGCAACCCCCCCGGCCCCCGGTCTCAGAAATCCTATTTAGGAACACCCTGTTTCCTGCTCTCTACAGCAGAGCGAAAGTGCAGAGGCTCTTGTGGGGTGGTTTCATCCTTCTAAGAGCTGAGTTGGCGAACTTTACGTTTCCTGTGTGGAGCAGGTGGAAGCGATGTCTGTCTGCCTAGCTAAGCTAATTTCCCTTTTCCTCACGGCATCCAGGACTTATTTTCCTTCCTCTTTAATGGATAGACATTCTTTGGGGAGGTTTCTTTCTTTCTTTTTTTTCCCCTCCCCCTTCCTTGAGTAAGTATAAAGAAAAGCAGTATAATGTTTTCTTCAACTTTATTAAATTGCATTTCACTGTTGAAAAATGACCCAGCGGTTCAGTGATTGCTTGGGTGTGAAATATGACAGAGTACTCACATGTGTCCGAAGCCTGGTCTCAGGCATACTTGTCCAGAGCTGAAATCACATGGAAAAATGGAAAGACAGCACTCTCCTTGGTTTTCCCTGGCAGTATACCAGCGTCTGCAAGAAGGTGGATGGATGTGGTCACGCAGCACCATAGAGAACTTAATGCAACCATGAAAAGAACATTGAGGTAATTCAGATCCTTGCCTCTTATTGCTTGAGGCTATAAAGTTGTCACATCAGCCACCCCTTTAGCAACTCCTTTTATATTCTTGCCATTCACTGCCCCATTTATTACCCTCCCACTCACACTCCTTAGTCACCCCTGGTCCAAGAGGCAAGCCTTCCTTAGCCACAGGCTCCAGTCTGCCTTTCCTCTTCCTCCCGATCCTGCCATGCAGAGTCAAGGAACTACATCTGGCCTGGGAGAGTCGGTTTAGTGTCTGCCTTCAGCTCAGGTCATGATCCCAGGGTCCTGGGATCAAGTCCCACACTGGACTCTCTGCTTGGCGGGGAGTCTCTGCTTCTTCCTGTTCCCTTGGTGCTCTTCCCTGCTCATGCTCTCTCTTTCTCAGTCAAATAAATAAATAAAATCTATAAAAAAAAAAGAAATGTCAGTGGAGAGATGGGCAAATTAAGAAAAAAACAAATTCTCTGTTGCAGTGTGGCAATAGGGAAAAGTTGGTCATTCTCATGTGAATACATTTTCTTTCTCACGAGTAGGTGCCCTCTTTTCTCTCCTGTCCTTCCCTCCTCATTATGACCTCCAGCCAATCTCTTTGAGATCAAATGTTCAAATGTTGTTGAGATAAAAATCTTTTTTTTTCCCTTCTGGTAGACATGTAAACTTACAAACTGAAACGGAAAAAATATATAGTCATAGAAGAATTCCCCCACTTTGGAAGTTATTTATTGGAAGTTTCTCACCCTATAATATGTACTTAGAAACTGATTTGGCTTTTTTTTCCTGTATGTTTCTGCAATGTGCTACACTAGGTGATGGGATTTTAATGATAAAAGAGAGACCTCCATCTCTGTCCTGATTGGATGTGCAGTGGGTGGTTGGAGGGAGATTTGTCATCACATAAGCTAACATCAACCTAAGAACTGTATTCAGGTTATTCTAAGAACTGTACGAAAAAGTGCAGTCTGCAATGAAAGCTGTAAGGGAAAAGTTTCACATAAAACTAGAGAGGGGGTCAGCATGTCCTTAAAGTTTGCTGAACAAGTGAACCAACACATGCAAATATTATATACTTTATACAAATGTACACAAATATACATTTGGAGAATTCCAATTGATTGGAAAATCTGAATTATCTCTTTTGTGTTGTCTTTTTGATCCATTGCCTACAGTGTAGAACACACCAAAGATAAATGTTGAAAGTCGATAACAGGACAAATCTTGTTTAAATTTCAGCTCTCTGCTGTTTGAACCATCATTTTCATTGACAAGAAATGGCTGATTGCTTTTTCATTCCTGTCTTTCACTTTGGTTGATAAGCAAAAACAATGCCATTAAACATTAAGATCTTGAAGACTTGGTTCTCTCTGTTTTTTTCAAGCTTGTTTATGCATGCCTACCAACCGTCATATTAAACCATCTCACCCATGAGAGAACAAGTTAGAAAAATTGAATAACATGTCCCTGTTTGCAGAGGAGAGTCACCCTGGCCTCCAAACTTCACACTATCTTTACAGGTCTTGTTGAATATAAATTTAAGTCATTGTGTTAGTTTCTTAGGCCTGCCGTAATCAACCATCACAGACCGAGTGGCTAAAACAGCAGAAGTTTATCTTCTCACAATTCTGGAAGTGGAAGATCAAGCTCTTGGGAGGGTAGGTTCTTGCTCACGCTGGGAGGGAAGGGGCTATCCCAGGACTCGTCCCTTGGCTCATGGATGACTGTCTTCTCTTTGTGACTTCACAAGCCTTCCCTCTGTCCCTGTCTGCGTCCGAATTTCCTCTTCTTATAATGACACTGCTAATAGTGTGCTATGCTCCCTTCATGGGCTCATTTTAACTTACTTACCTCTCTAATGAGCCTATCTCCAAATACGGTCTTGTTCAGAGGACTGGGTGTTGGGATTTCAGTTATGAATGGAGAGGGGGCACAATTCAGCCCATAGCAGCCTCCTTCCTGGGGCACCAGATGGTCTCTTTGGGACTAATGTGCCATAGCGTAGCTCCTCTTTGCAGGAAATTAAAGTCAGCCACGCAATGTTATTGAGATAAATACATGACATATGCAACTGTAAGGTTTGACTTTTGTCCCATTAATGGGTGGTATTCCTCAGATAAATATTCTTCTGTATTGAAATAGGATGATTATTAAAGTGTTTTTAAGAATATCATCCATAGTAAATGTGATAAGCTAGAAATGATTCTGTCTTCATTAACCTCACTGCACTCTGAGAAAAAAGTAAGGATCTATTTTTGCGTTTCTAAGGTCTGGCGACATCATAAATAAGACCTGCATTATAGGAAGTAATAGAGGGAGAAACGGATAAGCCCAGGTTTCGGGCTTGATTTTTCCCATCTTGAGACCGTCGTAGGCGTTCTAGTATTTATGAGGCTATTCTTCTACTTACGGCCATTTCATCTGGCTACTGATCTCTGGAGTGCAAATACCAGCAGACTCCCCTATCAGTGAGGTTGCCAGCTGCCTTGTCCTGGGAGTTTCCAGATAAGGATGTTCAATGGCTTTTCCTTCTTCATCTCCCACACGTGAGAATCTGATTGAAGTGGTAGATTGCAGACCATATCAATATATTTTCCAGAAGATACATTAGAAAGTGCTTCACAGCCGAATGGGTCAGTGCATAGGGTGCCGGGAAAGGGGACCTGCCTTTTTCTACCTTTCTGGCTGTCAGCTTTGTTTGACCCCAAATTGAATCACTTGGAGAAGTAACAACATGTGGGGAAATTTAAAAACAAAACAACATAGATGTGCTGTAATAAATTTGGAAGCAGAGAACTAGTCTCTCGTTTCTGTTTTACTGCGTTCAAATAATTATTCTCTGCTGGACCCATCTTTTCATTTTAGATTGAAAAGAATCTGGCATTTCAAGGACAAATGGGAGCTCGACATGTTGGTAAAGCAGAAAAACACGATCTTTGGAGACTCGCGCAAAACTCCTATGTAGCTATAATAATAAGGGAAATACTGGAATAATGATTTTTGAGTTCTTGGTAAAGTTACTGTCCCTTTGTAGACTGTAGTTTTCTTTTCTATAAGATGGGCTTTTGAAAAGTCCATGGCTAAACCTGTAAGAGTAGGATGAAAATGTGTCTGTGGTCATCCCCGCACTATTAATTTTTCTATAGACAGTGTCCATAAATTCCCTGTGATGATCAAAAGTGTCAGTAATCAAAAAAGTCTAAGAAATGTCTGGACTAGATTCCTTTCAACTAACATTCAACAATTATAGTTTCCATACAAATTACCTGCTTTGAATCCTTTTCTTAGTCATTGTTACTAAGAACCTATCAGTCTAAATATTGTTAAGTACAAATTCAAAGTTAGCATGCATAATTTGGTTTAGTGTCTCATGGATTTTAATGGATCTGATTGTCAGTTCATAAAACAATAATGAAAAGATAAGGGACGCCTGGGTGGCTCAGTGGGTTGAGCCTCTGCCTTCGGCTCAGGTCATGATCTCAGGGTCCTGGGATCCAGTCCTGCATCGGGCTCTCTGCTCAGCAGGGAGCCTGCTTCCCCCTCTCCCTCTGCTTGTCTCTCTGCCTACTTTTGATCTCTCTGTGTCAAGTAAATAAATAAAATCTTTAAAAGAAAAATAAAAGATAAATTATAAAAAAAACACGGGATACATAGGAAGTGGGCAAATACGTAATAGTTCTGAGTTTTTTTGTCTGGGACAAATAATTCAGTAGCAGGACATGTGCTCATTGGAGTCTTTAGAGCTTTTTAAAATTCCCAACATGTTAGCTGTGATTTTACTTTTCTTCTCATTTTTATACTGAGTGAAATACAGTGACATTAGGGTCTTTATACTGTTAAACTATTTCTAAGACATTAGGTTAAGACTCTAATAAGACATTGTGTACCATGTAGTAATTCTCATGTATATTTTGCCTAAATATCCTTGTCTAATTATAGCATATACTATTTGTTCTTAAGCCCTCAATGGAATGGCAAAATGAATAGTGAATTGTGGATATATTTTCAATACGCCCAGATAAGATACAATTGTGTTTTAGAAAATGGAAGATTTTTGATATTTTAAATAATGTTGTAACTTACAGACATAATTTGGTAGGACAATATATAGAATGGTATCGCATATGTCAGATAAGAAAAGCTGGGACTTTTGGAAGTGCCCATAAATTTTAAGTTTTCTATCAGAACAAGATAAGAAAGAACTTAGTTGAAAAAGTTATATTGAAAACATGAACATGAGTTCAACCTTCAGTTTTTCAAAGAAAAAGCTGTTTTTTTTCCTGTCTCTAACATAACAGAAGGAAATCCTTGTGTCATCTATTTTTAATTAATACTCATATGAAAATCCATTTGGTCTCCTGATTTGTTTTCAATTTTGGCTACCCCTCCAAAAAAAGTACTGATACTTGGATCCCATCACCAAGATTCTAATTTGATAGGTCTGGGGTGCAGTCTGAGTACTGGGAATTTGAAAAGCTCCCCACATGGTTTTAATGCACAGACTTGCTTAAGAACCACTACCTGAAAGAAATTAGCATTCTTGGAGTATAGTTGATTCTAGGTTTGCAGCTGGCAACATCAGAATAGTTCTAGAACATCTTGTGTGTTAAAAAAGCAAGAATAGTTTCCAAACTATCTGGGATTGGGCTAAAAAAATGAAGAAAGAATTAAACTTACAGGAATTTTCCAAGTTGATATCAAATGGAAAACAAATAGTCAATTGAAATAAATGGAATCTATGAAAAGTACAAAGACCATAATAATACAAATGTGTGTATAGGAGGGTCATAAATATAAAGCCTTAGGGCACCTGGGTGACTCAGTTGGTTAGGTGACTGCCTTCAGCTCAGGTCATGATCCCGGAGTTCTGGGATCGAGTCGCACATCGGGCTTCCCGCTCCACGGGGAGTCTGCTTCTCCCTCTGACTTTCTCCCCTCTCATGCTCTCTCTTACTCGCTCTCTCTCTCAAATAAATAAATAAATAAAATCTTAAAACAAAAAAAATTTAAAAATAAATGCAAAACCACTAAAAGATATACTTACAATAATATTTATAGAAAGTACTTGATATGCATTAACTCAAATTATTTTTTTATTAACTCAAATTATTTATTCAAAATTTCCTACTTTCTTTATTCCTCAAGAATTTGAATATCTATTATGTGCCAGATACCGTTCTAGGCACTAGAGATATGTTGTTAATGTCAGTAAAATCCTTGTATTCAAGGAGTATATATTCTAGTTGGAAGAAATTGGGGCAATACATAATAACACATCAGTAAATGCTATGAAGAAAAGTAATTCAGGGTAAGAGGATGGAGAGGTAAGACAGAATGAGACCACTGTACAGATCGCTACTGAGAAAGTTTCTAAAACATTAATGTTTAAGTAGAGATCTGAATAAAATGAGGGAATGAGATTAAGACTCTCTATGGGCAGAGGAACAGCAGGTGCAAAGGCCCTGAGGTATGAATGGACAGCAGGAATGCCAGCATGACTGAAGCAAGAAATTGAGATCAGAGGGGCATCCAGGGGCCAGATCACTTAGGGCTTGAGCATGAGCAGGAGATGGTCTGTTCCCTGTGTGCACATGGATTAAAGTGGGAAGCTCTGGAAACAGGATACCAGTTGGGAGAACAGGTGAGAGATTAAGAGAGTTTGCAGTGAATAGGTGAAAAGTGATTAAATTTAAGACTTTGGGTGTTTTGCTTTGTTTTGTTTTGTTGTTTTTTTTTTTTTTCTTGTCAGAGCTAAAAAGAGTTTTTGACTGGGAATAGGTTTGGGAGAAAGGAGAAAGTTAAGGATGAATCTTTATTTATTTATTTTCCTTGAGCAACAGGGACAAGAGTGGTGTCATTTATTGACATGTGGAGCCCAAAGCAGAAATATATTTAGGGTAGGGAAAGGAAAAACTGGTAATTTATTCTGGACATATTAAATTTGAAATGCATATGAAGTATTCCAGTTTAAGGGGACCAGTTAAATATTTGATCATCAAGCTCAGAGAGTATATTATCGTTGGTAACAGAAATTAGGGAATCATCAATACATAGATGGTATTTGATGCCATCGATGGTGCCCAAGAAGAAGCTAGAGGGAAATCAGAGAAGTCGTTTGGGGATGGAGTCCTGGGGTACTAATACTTATAAATCAGGGGGAGTCAGAGAAAACAAAAGAAAATGAAGCAAAACAAAACAAAAGAACATGAGATCGAAGAGCCAGTAATGCACAAAGAAAACCCGAAATGTGGTTTCTAGAAGTCAAATCACAATTCTAAGAGAGCAGTGAACTTCATAAATGCAGCTGTGGTTCTAGTAAGATGTGGACTGAGAGTTGAACACTGGATCTGGTCCCATAAAAGTTTTCTTGTAAAGATGATCAAAGGAATGGGGTCGTAGCCGAAGGGAAATGTGAGATGTCAAGGGAGGGCCCTGGACAACATCCAAGGCGGCGACCAGACAAGGTGCTTGTGAGTGAGATTTATGTCGTCTGTTCGATTCAAGTGAATGCAGTCAGTTCTCGCTGTTTGCCGTAGTCATGCGCCATGTAGTTGCTGCAAAGGCTGAATGAATGACTACTGAACCATTGCCCCCAGGGGACGCAGGGTTAGAGTTTCAGGGACCTCTGACCACATTTCTTACAGATAAGTCTTAGCAAGTAGATTGAATCCATAAATATGAAATCTACAAATGCTAAGGATCATTTTGCATATTCAAACAAATGATGATGTCAGGATGAAGATCTCTCAACACCAGCCAAAGAGGAATAGACATTCAAATATATCAAAGGTTGAAGAATAATGGGCATCATGCTTACCTTTGTTAAAGTCATCGACACAAAGAATGATTTTTCATCTTATGAATTGTTAAATGTGTGCACATCAAAATGGCTCCAAAGTTATTCCGTGTCTGAAAACTCCATACATTGGAAAATATGTAGAACTGGGGTAGGATGGAACAGTATGCACTACTTTATCTATGTGACAAAAATCCCCTACTAACTCACACGCTATGGCTCTTATATTCTGTCTGATCCAAGTGGTGGCCACAGTGGGTTAGTCTGTCTAACAAGTTACATGTTCACAATAACTAATCTAAATGTTATTGAGAGTATTACGAAGCATTAGAATCTCTCAGAAAAAGGGGAAATACTAAAATACCATCATTAGGTCAATAAACCATATATTAGTTTCAATGCTCTAAGTGGCTCCATGAGAATGATGCTGTAGAAAGTCATAGAAAGACCATCTCTAAAATTATAGTGTGTTTTAGTCAGAACTCCCATGAACCAAAAATATTATTCCTAGACTTAACTATTTGAGAAGGAATAAGATCTGCCTCAGTTCTTAGAGCCTGTGAATCTGAATTAAATAGAAGAACAATCCTACTTGACATTTTTTTCTAAAAATTAATATAAAATGAGAGGTTGTAGTCCTAAAATATTCAACGACATCACCCATAAAGTAAATGAATTAATTTAAGACCTTTACCTCATGATGGACAAACTGTCAAAGTTCAAGGAAACCTAACGTGGCAAACACCCTCCGTGCATTCTTGTTCTTGTTCAATTCAGTATTTCATTAGAAGGCCATGTGCAGTGTTGCATGTACAAACCAGAGCCATTTGCACAAGTTAGAATCCTACCTTGGCTGCATATTGGCTGGGTGACTTCAGATAATCTTTCCCTTCTGCCTCTGTTGATCAGCTGTATGGGGTGGGTGGAAGGGGTACCTGTCTCACAGGATTGTATGAAGATCGAATGAAGAATGAATGCATAACATGCAGTGCTTAATTAGAACAGAGCCTTGCATGTGGGAAGCCCTATACATAGGTGTTTACAGAAATCACCATTATTTTTGTTTTGGTGTAGTGGCTATGGCATAATCGCTAAACAAATGATCACCAGATAAGTCATGCACCTTTATTTTGTATTAACAAGTCAAAGGAGAAAATATTTCATTGCTACCACTCACCCCCAGACTTCCCAACAACTCAGAATTAAAAGAAAATCAAAGGGAGGAGCATTGTCTGAGGCCCTTACTCCTCATTTCTTTTAGGGATTTTAAGGTGCCTGTTATTTTCTAACCCTTATTTAATTGTCTCCCTTCCTTGGAAAACAATTATGTATAGTAGGACTGTAGTATATGAAAGTATATTATACAAAGATCTTCGTTTGTCTTTTTTATAATTATAGCTCTCTAATACAAAAAAAGAAAAGAAGAGACAAAGAAACAATAATTAGAAATTACAGAAATGCCATTATCAGTAGAATGATTTTGGCAAGTAATAGAGGACTCAACTAAAAGTGCCATTAAAATAAAAAAGAGAGGATTTATTTTTCTCATATTATAAGAAGGCTGAATATAGGGGAACTTAGGAGATGATTAATTTACTAACAACATCATACAGGAAGCAAATTCTTTCTATCTAGGACCCTGTATCTTATAACTGTGAACATTCAGCGGTAGAAAAATGAATTATTATTTCGTAGGGTATATTCCTATTTTTACCTTTTTTGAGGAACCTCCATACTTTTTTTTTTTTGCTTTTTTTTTTGATGTAGTTGTAAATGGAATTGTTTTCTTTGTTTTTCAGATAGTTTGTTATTAGTGTATAGCAATGCAACTGATTTTGGTATGTTGAGTTTATATTCTATAATTTTATTGAATGTATTAAATAGTTAATAACAGTTTGTGTGTGTGTGTGCAATTTTTAGGATTTTCTGTATATAAGATCATGTCAGCCACAAACGGTAATTTTCTTTCTTTTTTTTAAGGTTTGGATTTTTGTTTTGGTTTTTGCCTGATTGGTCTAGCTAGGACTTGTAATAATATGTTGAATAGAAGAGGTGAGAGTGGTCATACTGTTTTTTCCTTTGTTTGTTTTATCTTAGGGGAAAAGCTTTCACCTTTCACTGTTCTCTATGCTATCTCTGGGCTTGTTATATATGGCCTACATTATGTTTTGGAACATTTTTCTATACCCAGCTTGTTTAGAGGTTTTTTTTTTTTTTTAATCATGAATGGATTTTTAACTTTGTCTAATGCTTTTTCTGCATCTATTGAGATGATTATAGGATTTGTAGATTTCATTCTGTCAGGATGGTATATTACACTTGTTGATTTACATGTTTGAAACATTCTGGCACCCCAGGGATAAATCTCACTTGATCATGTCTGGTCCTTTTAATGTGCTCTTGAACTCAGCTTGCTAGCATTTTATTAAGAACATTTGCATCTATATCCCCCAAGGTTATTGGCCTGTGATTTTCTTGTAATCTCTGTTTGGATTTGATATCAGGATAATGCTAGTCTCATGAGTTTGGGAGTGTTCTTCCTCTTCAGTTTTTTGAAAGTGTTTGAGAAGAATTAGCATTAATTCTTGTTTAAATGTTTAGTTGAATTCACTAGTAAAGTCATCTAGTTCTGGACTTCTTTGTTGGCAAGTTTTTGTTTCAGTCTCCTTACTAGTTACTGGTTTCTTCGGATTTTCTGTTTCTTCAGGATTCAGTCTGAGGAGGTTGTATGTTTCTAACAATGTATCCATTTTTTTTTTATTATAAAAAAAATTTTTTTTAAGAGAGGGAGAGAGAGAGTGGAGGAGAGGAGCAAAGGGAAAGGAGGAGAGAGAGAATCTTAAGCAGACTCCACACTCAGCACAGAACCCAATTCAGGGCTTGATCTCGTGACCTTGAGATCATGACCAGAGCTGAACTCAAATGTCGGGCACTTAACCATCTGAACCTCCCAGGTGCCCCAATTTTAGGTTGCCCAACTTGTTAATGTGTAACTTTTCAGATGAGTCTCTTATGAGTCTATATATTTCTATGACATTAGCTGTGTTCTTTCCTCTTTTATATATACTTTTACTTATTTGAATTTTCTCTTTTTTTTCTTTGTTCGTCTAATTAAAAGTTGGTCAATTTTGTTTTTCTATTAAAAGAAACAGTTCTGGGGGAGCAGTTCAGATGGTGGAGGAGTAGAGAAACCCTGAGTTTGTGTCATAGTCTGAATACAGGTATAGTTATCAAATCATTCTGATCACCCAAGAGATCAATCAGAGTCCTGAGAGAACAAATACTGCAAGTCTATGAGTAGGAAGGTGACCACTTTTTGGAAGGTAGAAAGTATGGAGACTTGATTCTGGTGGGATCTAGCTGTGTATACCGCCAAGTATTCTAAGTAGTGGAGCTCAAAATCAGAACTTTTAGAGGTCGGCCGCAGTGGCGGACACGCCTGGCTTAAAGGTGCTCAGGTGGCCAAGCGGGGCAGAATCCCAGGTGTGACACGGTGGCCTCAGGATCCCCGTGGTCACAAGTGCGACCGAAGTGCTGCCTGTTCCCAGGCGTACCAGCGTGGAAGCCGGCCGAGAGCAATGAGTGGAGGTGCCAGCTTTCTGCTCTGTATTGGCATAAACAGCGAATCGCTATGCGGTTGTGTGACCACTTTCCTGGTCGGCAAAAGGCAGAAGCGAGGTGAGACCCTCCCAGGGAAGAAAAGAGTGGTCTGCACTGTGGGAGTCCCTAAAAGTTGGAGTTAAACTCCGTTATGTGCCTGGGATAGAGGGGTTTGGACACAGACAAGGTGAACACAGGGTTCTGATGGAAACTGGGGAGACAAGAGTGGTCGATTGCTCTTCTGTAAGGGCTCATTGAAGAATGTGGGGCATGGGTTTTCAGCTCTGGGGCCAGAGAGCAGGGCGCTGCCATCTTCATCCCGCCCACTAGTGCTGAAAACCTTCAGGGAGCAAAGCAGCGCCACCTAGTGGAGCCTGGAACTGCTTACACCAAGCGCGGCCTCGCAGCACTAGAGGACCTTCTGAGAATCAGTGCAATAGGCTCCTCCCCAGAAGACCAACACTAACAACTCACTAGCACCAAGTTTAGCTGCAAAGTTTAGCTGTAGGTGGAAGTAGTATTTGGCCTCCTTTCTACTTTTATTCTTTACTTTATTATTTTTTTAAATTTATTTTCTTATTTTTTTCAATTCTTATTTTTTCAATTTTTATTTTTATATACACTTTTTGTACATGTATTTAGTTTCCTTTCATTTTATTATATATCTATATCTGTATCCCACTTTATTTATTTACTCATTTATTTATTTATTTATATGTTTATTTCTTCCTTATTTTGGTATCTAGTTTCTTTTAATAAGCAGACCAAAGCACACCCAGGATCTAGTTGGGGTTTTTTGTTTTTGTTTTTGTTTTTTATTGTTCTTGCTGCTGTTTTTCTTGTTTTTGTTTCTGGTTTTTTGTTTGTTTGCTTATTTGTTTGTTTTTTTCTTTTATTTTCTGGACTAAATAACAAGACAGAGAAATTGACCCTAAAAGAAAGAACAGGTGGTAGTACTCACAGCCAAGAATTGAATCAATACAAATATAAGTAAGATGTCTGAACTAGGATTTAAAATAACAATTATAAAGATCCTAGCTGGGCTTGAAAAAAAGCATAGAAAGTACTAGAGAATCCCTTACTGTAGAGATAAAAGAACTAAAATCTAGCCAGACTGAAATTAAAAATGGTATAACGGAGATGTAATCCCAAGTGGAGACCTTAAAAGCTAGGATGGACAAAGCAGAAGAGTGAATTGGTTGATATAGAAGATTGAAATTTTGGAAAATAGTGAAGCTGAAAAGAAGAGAGAGAGAAAACTATTAAATCATGAAGAAGACTTAGGGAACTCAATGATTCCATAAAGTGAGATAATATCTATATCATCAGGGTCACAGAAAAAGAACAGGAAAAGGAAGCAGAAAGTTTATTTGAACAAATTGCAGCTGAAAACATCCCTAATCTGGAGAAGGAAATAGGCATTCATGTCCAAGAGGCACAGAAAACCTCTCAAAATCAACAAAAATAGGTCAACATAATGACATATCATAGTGAAACTTGCAAAATACAAAGATAAAGAGAAAATTCTGAAAGCAGCTTGGGAGATGTCATTAACCTACAAGGGTAGACACATAAGGCTGGCAGCAGACCTCTCCACAGAGACCTGGCAGGCCAGAAGGGATTGGCTTGATATATTCAATGTGCTAAATGGGCTTTATCCTAAAGCAGCAGGATACACATTCTTTTCAGGTGCACATGGAACATTATTCAGAATAGATCACATACTGGGTCACAACTCAGGTCTCAGCCAGTACAAAGAAGAATGATATCATACCATGCATATTTTCAGACCACAATGCAATAAAACTTGAAGTCAATCACAGGAAAAAATTTGAAAGGACCACAAATACATGGAAGTTAAAGAACATCGTACTGAAAAATGAATGGGTCAACTAGGAAATGAAAGAAGAATTAAAAAATTACATGGAAGCAAATGAAAATGAAAACACAACAATCCAAAACCTTTGGGATGCAGCACAGGGAATCCTAAGAGGGAAGTATCTAGCAATTCAAACCCTCCTCAAGAAGCAAGAAAAGTCTCAAATACCAAACCTAACCTTACACTTAAAGGAGCTGGGAAAAGAACAGCAAATTAAGCCTAAATTCATCAGGAAAATGGAAATAATAAAGATTAGAGAAGAAATCAATAACATAGAAATACAAAAAAAAAAGAAGAAGAAGAAAAAGCAAAACAGTAGTACAGAGCAATGAAACTAGGAGCTGGAGCTGGTTCTTTTTTTTTTTTTAACCAGTTTTATTTTTTTACTACTTTTTTTTTATTATTATTACTATGTTCAATTAGCCAGCATACAGTACATCATTAGTTTTTGATGTGGTGTTCAACAATTCATTAGTTGCATCTAACACCCAGTGCTCATCACCACATGTGCCTTCCTTAATACCCATCACCCCATTACCCCCTGCCCCCCACGCCCTCCCTTCTGAAACCTTCCGTTTGGTTCCCAGAGTCCAGAGTCTTTCATGGTTTGTCCCCCTCTCTGATTTCTTCCCATTCACTTTTCCCTCCCTTCTCCTATGATCCTCCGGACTATTCTTTATGATCCACATATGAGTGAAACCATGTAATAATTGTCTTTCTCTGCTTGACTTATTTCACTTAGCATAACCCCCTCCAGTTCCTTCCATGTTGATGCAGGTGGTGAGTATTCATCGTTTCTGAAGGCTGAGTAATATTTCATTGTGCATATGAACCACATCTTTTTTATCCATTCGTCTATTGAAGGGCATCTCAGCTTCTTCCACAGTTTAGCTATTGTGGACATTGCTGCTATGAACATTGGGGTGCACGTGCCCCTTCTTTTCATTACACCTGTATCTTTGAGGTAAATACCTAGTAGTGCAATTGCTGGGTCATAGAGTAGGTCTCTTTTTAACATCTTGAGGAACCACCAAGCTGTTTTCCAGACCAGTCGTACCAGCTTGCATTCCCATCAACAGTGTAAGAGGGTTCCCCTTTCTCCACATCCTCGCCAACACTTGTTGTTTCCTGTCTTGTTAATTTTGGTCATTCTAACTGGTGTAAGGTAGTATCTCATTTTAAAGGAGCTGGTTTTTTGAAAGAATTAACAAGATTGATAAATCCCTCGGCAGACTTATCAAAAAGAAAAGAGAAAGGACCCAAATAAATAAAATTATGAATGAAAGAGGAGAGATTACAACCAACACCACAGAAATACAAACAACTATAAGAGAATATTTTGAGGGCGCTTGGGTGGCTCAGTTGGTTGAAGCCTCTGCCTTCGGCTCAGGTCATGATCCCAGGGTCCTGGGATCGAGGCCCACATCGGGCTCTCTGCTCGGCAGGGATCCTGCTTCGTCCTCTCTCCTCTCTCTCTGCCTGCCTCTCTGCCTACTTGTAATCTCTCTTTCTATGTCAAATAAATAAATAAATAATTAAAAAAAAAAAGAGAATATTTTGAGCAATTATATACATTTACATAGGTTGTGTTTTCATTTTTACTGATTGAAGATTTTTTAAAATTTCTCTTTTGATTATTTCTTTGATCCATTTGTTTTTCAGGAATGTGTTATTTAATTTTCATATATTTGTGAATTTCCAAGCTTTCTTTTTGCTCTTGATTTCTAGCTTTAAACCATTGTGGTCAGAAAAGATGCATGATAGCATTTCTTTCTTCTTGAATTTGTAGCCTAACATATAATCTATCCTAGAAATTGTTCTGTGTATGTTTGAAAAGAATGTGTATTCTGCTATTGGTGGATAGAATGTTCTGTATATGTTTCTTAGACCCTTCTGGTGTGTAGTGTTATTCAAATCTGCTATTGCTTTCTATAATTATATGCCAACAAATTAGGCAATTTGGAAGAAATCAATAAATTCCTAGAAGTGTACAAACTACCAAAACTGGAATAGGAAGAAATAGAAAATCTGAATAGACCCATAACCAGCAAAGATATTAAATCTGTAATCAAAAAATCTCCCAACAAACAAGAGTCTAGGGCTTCCCGGGGGAATTTCACCAAACATTTAAAGAATTAATACCTATTCTTCTGAAACTATTCTAAAAAATAGAAATGGAAGGAAAACTTCCAACTCATTCTGTGAGGCCAGCATTACCTTGATCTGAAAACCAGACAAAGAGCCCACTAAAAAGGACAATTACAGAGCAAAATCCCTGTTGTACATGTAAATGTAAAAGATGTAGCAAAAGCAGTTCTAAGAGAAAAGTTTACAGTGATAAATGCATACATCAAGAAAAAAAAACATCTCAAACAAGCTAACTTTTCACCTCAAGGCACTCGAAGAAGAACAAACTAAACCTAAAAATAGCAGAAGGAGGGAAATAATAAACATTAAAGCAGAAGTAAATGAAATAGAAAATAGGGGGAAATTAGGAAAAGTAACAAAACTCAGTACTTTGTTTTTCATTTCTCCCCCCCCTTTTTTTTTTAAAATTTAAGTTCAAGTAGGTTAGCATATAGTGTATTATTAAGTTCAGGGTAGAATGTAGTGATTTATCAGTTGTATATAATACCCAGTGCTCATTCCATTAAGTGCCCTCCTTAATGCCCTCCACCCAAATACCCTATCCCCCTACCCCCCTCCCTTCCAGAAACCCTCAGTTTGTTCCCTAGAGTTAAGGGTCTCTTATGGTTTACCTCTTTGTTGTTACCTTATTTTTCCTTTCCTTCTGCTATGTTTATTTATTTTGTGTCTTAAATTCCTTTCTCTGATCTATTTTGCTTGGCCTAATATACTTTAGTTCCATCCATGTCATTGCAAATGGGAAGATTTCATTTTGATGACTGAGTAATATTTCATTATATACATATCTTACATCTTCTTTATTCATTCGTACACCTCTCTCTGATCCCCAGTGGTTAAGTCCCTCAGGTCCTCCCAGTGTTTCCCATGAAGTCAGACCAAAGTGGACTTTCCAGGAAACATCCTGCAGTACTGGGGAAACTGCGTCCTAATTGTGGGTTCTCTTTTCCCACTGGAGAAATGATAATCCTAGGGCTCCCGCATGGTGCAGAAATGTGCTGACCCAGGAAATAAGCAAAACAGTCAAAATGTGACTGGTCCTCTTACCTTTCTAATGTAGCCCTTATCTGTTTCTATCCAAGCCAGTGCTTCAGCCTCAGTTCCAGGTTCTGGTATTTTTTTACAATGCTGTCTCGTGTGCACATACTTGCTAGTTGGTCTGAACTGAAGGTGGGGACCTGAAGCTGGCAGGGGGACTGAAGTTGGGAACAACGTATGTCACCCTCTTGAAGATTTGCCTTCTGTCCATTATGTTGTCCTTATTTAGCTTTAATTTTTAATGAATATTTATTGAGAACTATCTGTGTTTTAAAAATGTAGAACAAAGACAATAGAATTTACTTATCACCTGTAAGATTTCTAGTCTGAGTAACTTAATAAAGGGTTAAAAATTTCCATAAAAAGATAAATGTTTATTTCTGTTGCCGTCCTTAGAGGAGTTGAACTCAATAGCAACCAAAAATTCTACTTTAAAAAAATGCATTCATGGGTAATTTTTTCCTCTTTTTTTTTTTATTAACATATAAGGTATTATTTGTTTCAGGGGTACAGGTCTGCGATTCATCAGTCTTGCACAATTCACAGCACTCACCATAACACATACCATCCCCAGTGTACATCACCCAGTGACCCCATCCCTCCCATATCCCTCCCCTACAGCAACCCTCAGTTTGTTTCCTGAGATTAAGAGTCTCTTATGGTTTGTCTCCCTCTCTGGTTTCATCGTGTTTCATTTTTCCCTCCCTTCCCCTATGATCCTCTGTCTTGTTTCTCAAATTCCTCATATCAGTGAGATCATAATGATAATTATCCTTCTCTGGTCGACTTATTTCACTTGGCATAATACCCTCTAGTTCCATCCACATCATTGCAAGTGGCAAGACTTCATTTTTGATGGCTGCATAATATTCCAGTGTGAGTGTGTATGTGTGTGTCACATCTTTTTTATCAATTCATCTGTTGATGGACATCTTGGCTCTTTCCATAGTTTGGTTATTGTTGACATTACTGCTATAAACATTGGGGTGCATGTTCCCCTTCGGATCACTACATTTGTATCTTTAAGGTAAATACACAGTAGAGCAATTGCTGGGTAGTAGGACAGCTCTATTTTCAACTTTTTGAGGAACCTCCATACTGTTTTGCAGAGTGGCTGCACCAGCTTGCATTCTCACCAACAGTGTAGAATTCCCATTCTCATCATCCTCGCCAACACCTGTCATTTCCTGACTTGTTAATTTTAGCCATTCTGACTGGTGTAAGGTGGTATCTAACTGTGGTTTTGATTTTTATTTCCCTGATGCCAAGTGATGTTGAGCACTTTCTCGTGTGTCTTTTGGCCATTTCAATGTCTTCTTTGCAGAAATGTCTTATTCATGTCTTCTGCCCATTTCTTGATTGGATTATTTGTTCTTTGGGTGTTGAGTTTGGTAAGTTCCTTATAGATTTTGGATACTAACCCTTTATCTGATATGTTATTTGCAAATGTCTTCTCCAGTGCTTTCAGTTGTCTTTTGGTTTTGTTGACTGTTTCCTTTGCTGTGCAAAAACTTTTCATCTTGATGAAGTCCCAATAGTTCATTTTTGCCCTTGCTTCCCTTGCCTTTGGTGGTGTTTCTAGGAAGAAGTTGCTGCGGTTGAGGTTGAAGAGGTTGCTGCCTGTGTTCTCCTCAAGGATTTTGATGGATTCCTGTCTCACATTGAGGTCTTTCATCCATTCTGAGTCTATTTTTGTGTGTGGTGTAAGGAAATGGTCCAGTTTCATTCTTCTGCCTGTGGCTGTCCAATTTTCTCAACACCACTTGTTGAAGACACTGTCTATTTTCCATTGGACGTTCATTCCTGCTTTGTCAAAGATGAGTTGACCATAAAGTTGAGGGTCCATTCTGTTCTCTTTTCCATTCTCTATTCTGTTCTGTTGATCTAAGTGTCTGTTTTTGTGCCAGTACCATACTGTCTTGATGATTACAGCTTTGTAATAGAGCTGGAAATCTAGAATTGTGATGCTGACAGCTTCAATTTTCTTTTTCAGCATTCCTCTGGCTATTCAGGATCGTCTGATTCCATATAAATTTTAGGATTATTTGTTCCATTTTTCTACCATTGTAGGTTACACACTTCTTGTGTTGAGCTGCTTTCAGGACTTTCTCTTTGTTTCTGAGACTTTTAAGTTTTACTCTTTGATGATGGGGTGTTGACCTATTTTTTTTATTGATTTTGAGGGAATTCTCTGTGCCTCCTGGATTTTGGTGCCTGTTTCCTTCCACAAATTAGGGGAATGTTCTGCTATAATTTGCTCCAATATACCTTCTTCCCCTCTCTCTCTTTCTTCTTCTGGGATCCCAGTTATTCTGATATTGTTTCATCTTATGGTATCACTTATCTCTTGAATTCTCTACTCATGATCCAGTAGTTGTTTAGCTCTCTTTTTCTCAGCTTCTTTATTCTCCATCATTTGGTCTTCTATATCACTGATTCTCTCTTCTGCCTCATTTATCCTTGCAGTTAGAGCCCCCATTTTTGATAGCACCTCATTAATAGCTTTTTTGATTTCAACTTAGTTAGATTTTAGTTCTTTTATTTCTCCAGAAAGGGATTCTCTAGTATTTTCTATGCTTTTTTCAAGCCCGGGTCGTATCTTTATAATCGTCTTTTGAACTGTAGTTCCAACATCTTACTAATGTCTGTATTGATTGTGTCCCTAGCAGTCAGTACTGCCTCTTGTTCTTTTTTTTTTTTTTGATGTGAGTTTTTCCACCTTGTCGTTTTGTCCAGAGAAGAATAGATGAATGAGAGAACAAAATGCTAAAAGGATAACAATGACCCCAGAAATGTATACACTTAACAAAGCAGAAGAGACCTGAAACGGGGGGAAAAGAAAGGGAAAAAAATTATATGTATTATATAAAATTATATATATTATAAAAAAGAAACATATGTATATATATTATATATATGATCAGGCTGGTGAATAGAACAGAGCCACACACTTGATTTTGGGTGTATTTTAGTCTGTGGGAAGAAACTGCCTCCCAAAATTTAAACAAATACAACTATATACAAAAGTAAGGGTAAATATGATGAAAGTATGGAATATGACTGTAAAGATGAAAATTAAAACAGATTTTAAAAAAGGAACTGATAAGAAGTTAGTTGAGAAAAGAAAGAAAATATAAAAAATTTTTTAAAAAGGAGAGAGCGTGATCAGGCAGGAGACTGGAACAAGGCCATACATGATATTTAGGGTATATTTTGGTTTGTTAGAAGAAACTGTATCCCAAAATTTTAAAGAAAGAAAAAAAAAAATATATATATATATGTATATATATATATATATATATATATATATGAAAAGTAAGGTTAAATACAATGAAGGGATAGAATATGAGTATAAAAAGGAAAATTTTAAAAGTTTCTAAAAAAAGTATAAAGATGGTTAAATTAGGAGAGAGGATAAATTAAAAAAATAGAAAAAGAAAAAAAATAAAGATAATTTTAAAAATTTAACTTTGAAAGACTAAAGAATTATGGGGAAAAAAGCCACAACTTCTATGTGTTATTTTCCCATAGCTCTGGAGTTTCACAATTATTGATCGGTGAACTTGGTCTCGGCTGGATGTTCTTGCTGATCTTCTTTCTGGGGGAGGGGCCTATTGCAGTGATTCTCAAATGTCTTTGCCCAAGACAGAATTGCACCACCCTTGCCAGAGGCCAGGCTAAGTAATCTGCTCGGGTTTGCTCTTGTAGCTTTTGTTCCCTGAATGCTTTCCGTACAGTTTTGGAGGAGAATGATGGTGGCGGCCTCCCAATCTCCAGCCCCAAAGGAGAAGGAGCCGAGAACTCAGGGCCCCACTCCTCAGTGCAACCTCAGAGAAAAGCAGTCAATCCCTCCCATCTCCCTTGTCTCCGGCCGCACTCCGAGCTCACTCAGGCTGTGCCCCAGCATTTCTATCTCTGGTACACGGCCCCATTTGGAGTCTCCAAACCCAAGAGATTCCTGCAGCATACTCCACGCTGCTCCTCCTGGAGGAGGAAGGAGGGGAGTCTCCCCGGATCTGCCACTTGTGGGATCCCTGCCCGAATAGCAGCGGCCAGACTTTGCTGGGGATCACTGTTTATTGAAACCCCGAGCTGACAGCCCCCTCCTCGGCTCTGTCTTTGCAGGTGGCTTCCCCACTTTGATACCTGGAAACTCTGCTGCATTTAGACACCCCTGGTCTTTTTGTGACCCCAAGGGTCCTGAGACCACACACTGTTCCCGTGAGGGCTCCACCCCCCGCTTAGCCACTGGAGTGATGTCCCTCCTTGGAGCAGACTTCTAAAAGTCCTGATTTGCTCTCTGACTTGCTGGTAAGTGGCTGATGGAGGCTCCCTCCCCCCATGATCTGTCTACCCATGTATCATGTCGGATTCACTTCTCTGCAGTCCTACCTTCCAGAGCGTGGTCATTTTCTGCTCATAGAATTGCATTCTTTGCTTTGATCTCCTGTTGCATTTGTAGGTGTTCAGAATAGTTCGATAATGATCTAACTGAATTCCTGAGGCCAGATGAAATTTATGTCTCCTACTCCTACACCGTCTTGCTCCTCCCCTCATTGATAATTTTTAAACTCTTACTAACATGTTCTAGTTGGAAAAAGAAGGAAGGCTTCCAGACTTGCCTCCTTTCTTTGATCATACAAGGTGAAGGAGGTTCTAGAACCCTTATCTTTAACTTCGGAGCTTTTGAAAAAACTTTATCATTACCCATATAGATGCTATAGTTTGAAATTGAAGTTTTTCTAAGTTTTTGTATAATATCTGTTTTTGGAGGGCTTCATTCCATTCTATTCTCGTCTATGTACATACTTCCAGGTCCTCCACTCTTATTAAATGAGTGTGTTTCCAGTATCATCTTGCTGTCTCTATTTTAACCTCAGTGATGACTAGGTGGGGTGTTATAGTTAACCTTGCAAATTGAGGTTTGCGTTGAGGTAGACATGGGAAAAATTAGAGTAATTATTATATAATAATTTATTAATACCTGCTATGTGCTTAAGCACAATGTTAGGACATAGAGAGGATACCAAGGTAAATAGGATAGTGAGCCTTATGATCTTTGGTCATATGAATTTTTACCTGTTCTAATTAATTAACTATAATTTATACATAAGTCATTTTTCAGAGTTCTTACAGATAACTGTTTTGTCTCCTATTTTTTTTGTCCTTTTATTTTAAAGAATCCTGTTCCTATATAAAAATAGAAAAAATGCTAAAAGGGATTCTGTACAGTTGTTTATGCTCCTCTAAATTATGTAAGCTTGTAGTTTAATTTGCTTTGAATTCTCTTATTTTTTTTAAGGATGACATGTAAGGAATCTATAATCCTATCAAGTCATATCACTTTTCATTAAGGTAGCAACCATAGTGATCACCACCTAAATTCATTATTTCATAAAGGTTTTGCCAAATAGTCATACTCAAGTTCTCTAATTCCTTCTTCTTTATCAACTGAAATTCTCCATAAAGAGAAACTTTCTCTCACTAACTATTTGGTTACCCTGAAATGACAATTAGCACAGAAAAGACAAATTAAGGGCTTGGCTCTTTCCCTTTATAGTTTGCCAATGTTTTAGATGAATTTCAAGCAACCTCAAAGACGAACAATGAAGTTTTTTATGTGTTAGTTTGGTATTATTGTGAAAAGACACTGGGCTCTAAACATACTTAATATACTTTATAGTTCATTGTCATTATTATACTTATTGATGTTCAGATTGTCTCATGTTTGGTCAGTGGAAATCTGAGTCCTTTGGCTGAGTCCTTCAGTCCTTTTGGCTGAGTCCTTGGACATTATCATAGTAGTCTTGATAGCTTTGTTGCCTTCTGGTGTGACAAGAAAGTTGGGTTTAAAAAAAAAAGAAAGTTGGGCTTACCTAGCACATTTCTAGCCTTACACCTGAATTCAGTTACTTCTCAGGGAACTCAAGTTTCTTTTATTGAGAAATGGTATTTAGAGATCACAGCTGTGTTCCATGGATCCATCTTATTTGCCATTTGTTTCTACGCCTTTTTGTGGGCAGGACTAAGAAATCTTTTTTTCAAGAGGACATATACCATAGTTCATAGTAATATTGCAAGTTCTAATTTAGAATTACACTGTTTTAACCTGAGTTGCTTGGTTTTATATTTGTATTTCTTTTCTCTTTTAATGAAACTCTAGATTCCTAATGACATTGTCATAGTTCCTTATTTTCTTGATCCTATAGTAATATTACTATTCCATAGTGTGAGAATACTACCATCAATATTAATGGTAACAAAATTATTACTGCAAAATTTAATAATTTTTCCATTTTTCCATAATTTTTACATTTTTATTACTGCAAAGAATGTAACATATCTTTGTAGTTCTTTTTGTTCTACTTATTTATACCCTAATAGTAATTTATATACCCTAATGTGCTTTATTGACTAGTAACAATTGTATTTTATTAAGCCACCAACTAAATACGGGTTTATTTGTTTTACTTTGTATTAAAAATTTTTATGTATGTAATATGATACCAAATTCAAATCTACAACTCAAAGTATAATCAGAAAGGTCTAGCTTCTGTGCATGTCTCTTTCCCCTTGATTATTCCACAGTTAACCATTTTACATAGCTTTATGACTTCTTATTTATTCAATGGCTTAATCTTCTATTTTTAAAAAACACATAGACAAATATATATGTATGGTGTAATTATATATATGTATATGTGTGTGTGTGTATATATATATACACACATATGCATATGTGTGTGTATACACACACACACACACACACACACACACACACACACACACATATATATATATATATATATATATTTGTATTATATTCTCTACCCTACCATTAAAAACAGTAGGACAATATATAGCAAAGCTTTCACAGCTGCAAATGAATCACTGGGGGGAGGGGGCTTGTTAAAACACAGAATTCTGAATCTTACCCCCAGAGTTTCTATTTCAGTAGATTGAGGCTAGCACCCAATTATTTGCTTTTTTAACAAGCTCCCAGGTGATGGTGATGTGATGCTGGTGTGGTCTGGTGGCTGGTGTGGTCTGGTGTGGTCTGGAGCACTGAAAACCAGTGCTTTATGTAGTCCTTTGTATTTCATTTTTCCACTGCAGATTATATTCTGGAGATCACTCCCACAACAGAAAGAGAATTTTACTTATTTTGGTAACTGCATAGTACTCCACTGGAAGGAGTTAGCACAGTTTCTTCTACTCATTCCCAGTGCGCACACTTGAGTCAGTTCCAATATGTGGTACTAAAAATAGTGCTCTAAAGAAGAGCCTTAGGTATACTTCTTTTAATAATTTTTCCATTTTTTCCAATCTGTCATTAGGATAGATTCTTAGAAGTGAGAATTCTGGGACATAGGGTAAATGCATATGTAAATGTTTTAATTTCCTTTTAGCTGGAGATTTAAAATATTCCATCTGTTGTGCATTTTTTGAAAACAAAATCCGTTATTCCTCAATTTATTTTTCCTTAAGGATGAGCTTTCAAAATTTTAAGATAATGAGATCCTACTGCAAATAACAAAGTAAATGCTTCCTATGCTTTCAGTGGAGAATACTGAGGATAGTCATTTGGAATAGAAATCCTTTAAAAAAACAACAAATTTATCAATAAGTAGCTTTAAAAATATCTTTAAATTGGATATTTTAAAATACATTTATATAATAATTTATATAAATTTCAATATGTAATGTATATTATAAAATATAATTCTAGGGTGCCTGGGTGGCTCAGTTGGTTAAGTGACTGCCTTCGGCTCAGGTCATGATCCAGTCCCACATCGGGGTCCCAGCTCCATAGGGAGTCTGCTTCTCCCTCTGACCTTCTCCCCTCTCATGCTCTTGCTTAACTCTCTCTCTAAAAAAAATAAATAAAATCTTTAAAAATATATATAGTTCTATATAATTTATAAGAAAAATAAGACAATATACTTGTTATAACTAGGATTATAATAAGATTTTTAAATTTTTGGATCTCAGATGTTGGCCTCAAACAATTAAAATATTTGTTATTTAAGACTCAGTTTCCTTATCTGTGAAATAGAGATAAATAATGGTACCTACTTCCTAAAGCTCATCAATTTTTAAAGATAAAATTAGTTAATGCATTTAAAGAATTTAGCCTAGCAGTTCTCATTCTTACCAGAACAATATGCCCTTTCTTAAATTAATATTTTATAAAGTCCCATTAACTCTCTGAAATATAACCTAATATATAGATAATTTTATAAATGAAATAATTCCCTCACTCTAATTTAAAGGATAAAATAAAAGGAAAGCAGTTTATAATAAAGGAGTATATATTCAACATTTCAGTGATTATGCATGACAAATCTAAATGACATAGGAAGTAATCAGATGCTTGCACTTTACCGTCTTTAATATGGCAGATAAAGTAGTATGTTTACATAGGTGTGCTGAATGTGTAACTCTAATACCAAGAGCAGTATTGACACCAGGAATGTCATTTCCTAAAATCGCAAATGAATTCTGTGAAGTTCTGATCAAAGCACAGTCTTTCCTTCATTTTCATGGCAACTGAATTCCTGGAAGACTGTGCATATTCAAATTGTGCAACAAATATTTCGTGTTTTTATGTAAGGCTTTAGGCTGAGTCAGTTAGGCTGAGATAATTATGAAACTCTGAGAACATCCAGTGACATTCTTCATTGGGCAGGGTTAACCCAAGAGTTCTCGTACCACCTGTGTCCTCTGGAACAACTGAACATGGGCTGACATTTCCGGAATGCCCCCTAGGGGGCAGTACCAGCCCCGTGGATGACACTGGCTTTGTCCAAGGCCTGGCATATGGTAAGTTCATAACAGATGTTAGCCATATTATGATTATTTTTGTTAGTGGCCCTGCAGATAATAACTGGATCATATTTATTCCTTGTGTGGATGGCCGTGCTCAGCTTCACCGTTTATCAGTCATAGGTTCATCAACAGCCTATGAAAATAACTGATGTTCCTGTAGTTGGTTCATTGGGTGGTTTTATATAAATATAGAGGTTCAGGGCGCCTGGGTGGCTCAGTAGGTTAAAGCCTCTGCCTTCAGCTCGGGTCACGATCTCAGGGTCCTGGGATCGAGTCCCGCATCGGGCTCTCTGCTCGGTGGGGAGCGTGCTTCTCCCTCTCCCTCTGCCTGCCTCTCTTCCTACTTGTGATCTAGCTCTTTCTCTGTCAAATAAATTAAAAAAATCTTTAATATATATATATATGTAGGTTCGGTTAATGTTTTTAAGCTTGAAGGGATTATAGTACAATACACAGATAGTAAATTAATAAAATACAAAATAAAATGAAGGAAGTATCCATGTTTGGGCTAATATTCACTCTGATATTAAAACCAATATTGCAGGGGCTCCTGGGTGGCTCAGTTGGTTAAGTGTCTGACTCTTGATCTCAGGGTTGTAACTTCAAGCTCCTCATTGGGCTCCACCCTGGGAATGGAGCCTACTTAAAAAATTAATTAATTAAAAATAAAACCAATATTGCAGAGTAGTTAAGAGTCTAGACTAGAAGGGCACCTGGGTGGCTCAGTCAGTTAAGCATCCAGCTCTTGATTTCAGCTCAGTTCATGATCTCAGGGTCAAGAGATCAAGTCCTGAGTTGGGCTCTGTGGTAGAGCCTCCTTAAGATTCTCCCTCCCTCTCCCTCTGCCCCCACTCACTCTCTCTTAAAAATAAATAAATAAATAAAGAGTCCAGACTAGAGCCAACATTAGAAATACAATGTTAGTCCTATATGTAATTTTAAATATTCTAATGTCCACATTAAAAAAGTAAAATGAAACAGGTGGAATTAATTTTAAGAGTATGTTTTATTTAACCTAATATATCCAAAATATTATCATTTCAGCCTGTAATCAATATAAAGCTTTTGGATGAGATGTTAAACAGGCAAGATAAGATATTATTATATTCCTTTCCTCACTAAGTGAAGTCCTGTGTGTATTTCGGCGTCTGGGGGCGATTCCGCTGCACTGTAATTGCTTGTAGTCCTCTGTGGCCATGCCTCCCATTCTGGCCAGTACAACTCTAGTCACCCCTAACCCCATCTTCCTGGGCTTGAATCCCAGATCTACCGCTTACTATCTACATGATCCTTGGGCTATTTACCTAACCCCTGTGTGCTCCGGTTTCATTACCTGTAATATCCAGGTCATAAAAATAAAGTCTATGTCAAAAGGCTTTGTAGGAATGAGAGGAGTTAATGGATATAAAGTACTTAGAACTGACACAAAGTAAGTTCTCAGTAAAGGTTAATAATATTGTATAGATTTAGTTTTTTTTTAATACAATAGAAAAATGTCAAAAGCTGGGATAGATACAAAAAAATACTTCATCAGCCTGGTGATGGGTATTAAGGAGGGCAGGGATTGCATGGAGTCCTGGGTGTTATACACAAACAAAGAATCACGGAATATGACAGCAAAAACTAACGATGTACCACATGGTGACTAACATAACACAATTAAAAAAAAAACTTCATCAGTAAATATTATGACATATATGGAATCTTTCTCCTCCTCACCAAGTCCTCCACCCCCACCCAGCACGTGCGCGCACGCACACACACACACACACACACACACACACCGCACAAACAGAAACTGTTTCTGATACTGTTTCTTTCAGTTTGGGATTATTAGCACGTCTTCTTGCCAAATTCGGTGGATAAACAGGAGCCCAGAATGTACTAGTCTTTTAGCCACTCCTGATGCTGCGTCTTAGAGCTTTGATTTGATTTTGATCCCTCACCATATATCATGTGTTAAGGGATGTGTAGATTTGAATCTGGAGGTTGCCTGCTGACTTCTAAGTAAACAGGAATTTATGCAGGCGAGAGGATTCACATGATTATTTCATTGTTGGGCCCCTTGCTGAATCATGCATTGGAAGCACGTGGATGACCTCGTATTTGAATGTGGTTGCACAGTTATTGACAGGTCACAATGTAATAGGAGTTCTGTTATTTTTTTGGCCATGACAAACTTTTCCATGTCAGAGCGAAAATTGCAGGAGGTGGCCATGGGGTGTAAAACGTTCCAGCAGAGATTTTTAAAATTTTCCTTTTATTCTCTACACAACAGACATTCTTCTGTTTTCAACCTGATGGTGCCATTTTCCCTTTTTTTAGCAATGGTGATAGACACTGTAAGTAAACCAGATAATAGACTCTTAAAGTCTCTGTGTGCAAATTGAAAGAGCACATTAGAGGGCTTGCCTGTGCTGAAGTCTTGCAGGCCAACCAATATGGTATATAAATACAACACCAGCAGAAGTTATAACAATAGTTTCTGTCAGCCTGTCGAGATGGTTAGAGCATAGCGGTGGGGAATATAGCACAGTAACCCAGAAATGTCCAGATTCTTCTGGCCCCTTTTATTGTGATAAATCTCTTGTGAACTTTACAGAGAGGTATTGTTTGCACCTGGTGTATCTCTGTCTAGAATGTGGCTGTGTGCACCTATTCCTTCTCACTGAGCTATGTAGCACAAAAGCCAATTCAATTGTATGCAAAAAAATAATAAAATACTGTGCAGGAAGGGAGTGGAGATAATATATTTGAATAAGATGAATTAACTTCTTGCTCTACCTTCACCATATGTGGTGTAGATAGCGCGAGGTTGCATATTTAAAAATCTAAGTAGGGTTCTCTTATTAGACCAGAAGAATAACTCTTAAGGATACTGGTTTATTGCAGGATACGTCAGATAACTTACTACAGACTGAGAAAATTGGGGCCGTGCATCCTATGTAAAATTGTGTTGTTCCTTAATAAAAGAACTAACAGGAAGTAATTACCATAAATACAGGCAAAATATTATATTCAATTAAGTATTTCTAAATGTGTATTTGAAAGAAATTAGGGAGAGTGTAAGAGGGTGGATGAAAAGAAGCTTGGAAAGACACTGTCTCGATCTTTTATGAAATAGTATTCAAAGATTTTCTGTGATCTTGGAATTTGATTTATTTTCCTTGCTGGCAGGCAACCTCTATGCCCGTCTGCCTTTAGATCACATGCCGTGTCTTCTCTGAAACTTCCTTCATTCCCCAGAGCCAGAATGGGCTCCTCCCACCCAAATGTTATCTACCTATTCCTACAGGGAACCCCAGCTTCTGTCTGAGTCCTGCCTCACCCACCAAGTCTTTCCAAACTCCCATAGCTCTCAATTATGCCTTCTTTAACTTCTCACAGTGTTTGGTAGACTAATTTGGTAAACACCTATGGTAGACCCATGTTACACAGCTAGTAAGAGATAAAGCCACATGAATGCTACATTCATATTTGGTGTTCAATTCCACAAATACTCATAAGTGCCTATCGCATGCATTGTATTATTTGCCTTAGATTCATGCAATGCTTTTACTGTGTGACATTCTCAAAAGACCTTGATGCTTTAATGTGATGGATGAATACTTTCTAAGGACAGTTCTTCATCAGGCTAGGTAGTATATCTGTTTTAATTTATGCACATAGCTTTAATTTAAAATATTCAAGTTCAGAGGTGCCTGGGTGGCTCAGATGGTTAAGCGTCTGCCTTCATTTCAGGTCATGATCCAAGGATCCTGGGATCGAGCCCCACATCGGGCTCCCTGCTCAATGGGGAGCCTGCTTCCCCCTCTCCCTCTGCCTGCTGCTCCCCTTGCTTGTGCTCTCTCTCTCTCTCAAATAAATAAATAAAATCTTAAAAAAAATATTCAAGTACTAGGCAACAATACCTCTAAATCAATACCTAAATTATTTCTTTTTTCCTCTTTTCAAACATAATGTTATTCATTGAGAGAAAATACTAATGACAACTAATAGTTCCATGGGAAGATATTTCTGATATTAATATAAGAATCAGCATGTAAAACATGAATTAGACTTCCACATTAGTACTGCTGTGTCCTTCCCATTAATAATCTACTCCTATATTACAGTGTCCTCCCAAGATATTCCTATCTGATATCATTTTTTTATTCCTTGCATTTCCTAATGTGGTTATTTTGATGTGTTCTAGTACTGTATTCTGTGTATGACTTTGCATGCTGCATTTGTAATCATTTTCCTTATCTACTGATTTGCAGCATTTATATATGATATTGCTGTCTAAAGTTAAGAATTAGCTTAATTTTTTTCCATTTAAAAACTATGTTTTATTTACTTGGTGATTTTTATTGAAACATGTATTGGAAAGCATGTGTACACTTAAAACTATAGTTCTACAGTACTTTGACTATTTTTTTTTTTAGCAAACATTCAAGAATTCTTACATCCGATAACAGCCTTTTGAATATTCTCAGTGGGAAGAAGTATTTGTCCTTTGAAAGTATATTTGAATTTTTTGAAATAGCCAAAAGTTATTCAATGTCAAATCTGTTCAATAATTTTGGCGATCACAGTGGGCAGTACTACTTCTGAGCAAAAACAAAATTGAGCCATAAAGAAAAGTTTTCTTTTGTGACTTACAAACTCATTCTGAGAGAAATCTCTCCAGAGGCATTCTAATGAGGGAGACATCATTGAAACAGGGTGAGATTTCCAGTAAGATCACCTTGCAGTGAGTCTGAGAAAGCTCTAAGAGAAGAGAGGGATATTAAAACAAAGCTGGATGCAAGCACATGGGGATGGCACCTAATCTAGCCTTGGATAAAGGGGAGTCAGGAAAGACTTCTCTGATGCAGTAACTCTTGAATTCATGAAGATGAATGGCAGTTACACAGAGAAGGGTGAGAGAAAAAGATCATTCTGGAAGGATGGGACATTATCTACAAAGGCAGAAAGGCAAAAGAATATGTGAAATCTAGTTCTTGAAGGCTGGAGTATGAAGTTAGTAGGAGCTGATATTAAAGAAAGAGGGAGAGTCAAGGTGGAAAAGAATTACGAATGCCATGGTAGAAAGTTCAGACCTTATTTTGAAGGTAAGAAATGCCATAATTCACTTAAGTAGGCAGCTGACTAGGTACGGATGGAGAAAAAGGAGCAATCGCAAAGGTGTCAAGAAGGCAAAATCAATAGATCTGGTCGCTATATGTGAGTGATAAGGAAAAGGAAAAAGTGCAGGGTAGCTTTTAACCTCTTAGTTTGGAATTCAGATTAGATGGTGTGTCCATCACTTAGTTAGAAAATACAGGGTAGGACTAAAATAAGATTTGTTTTGGTTTGAGAATGAGCGAAGTTTGGGATGTGTTGCATCGGTGGTACCTATGGGCCATACGTGTAGAATTGTCAGTGTGGCTGATCAGTATTTGGTCTGGAGATCTGGGGAGCAGTCTGACCGGGTATTTAAATTTGGAGTCAGCAGTGCACAGCGAATGAATCTGTGCGGTGAGTGCGTTCCATGACGTCAAGAATTTGTAAAATGAGTTGGAGAAAAAGATGATGAAAAGCTTCTGGGAAGCCAAAGATTTTCAAGCTATTGTGGAGAGGTTCAGAGTACATACAGAAAGAATGAAAGGGAAAAAAAGGAGGGGGGATAATGAAAGGAGAACTAGAGATCAAGGTGTCATGCATGGAATCCAAAGGAAATGGGTGTTTTACGAAGGAGGAAGTAGTTGATGGTGTCAAAAGCCTCAGAGTAAGCACTCAATACATATAGGCTGCATGAAACTCCTAGATGAAATAAGAAGGCTGAAGAATATCTACTGGTGATATGTCCAGAGTATACTCTGTGGAGTGTATGAGCAGAAGCTATCAATGCTATGACGTTTAAGAGTGATGGGAAGGTTGGAATTGGAGACATTGGTTGTAGACCACTCCTTCAATGTATATAACTAAAAAGGGAAAGAAAAGAAAGGCTGTCACTACAAGTATCATTAGACTCAGAGGAGATTTGTTTCTGGAGTAGATGTGTTTGATATAATTTTCTGATTGTAAAATTAATACTTGATAGTAGTACATAGGAAAATGGAGAAAGCTGCAATGAATAAAATTAAAATTATTCATAATAGACTAATATATATCCTTGCATACGTAGTTCCTTGCATACATCATTGTACAGTGATGTTGGGCATGTTGGCGAAGTCAGCGCTCAACATTGTATTCTAAATCTCCGCAATCCAGACCGATTGCCCGTGTGTAACCTGGAGCTGTTTTCCTAGAAGCTCCAGCTGTTATCCTCCTTTGAACTCTCGATGCATTTCTTCTGCATTGGATTTTCTGTATCTTGGAACCATTTCTTTATTTTCTAGATTTTTCGCTCTTATTTTGGTAGAATACAGTCTCCAGTAGCTAAAGAAGAAAGGAACGTGAGAAGTAAAATTCTTACTTACTTTAGATATCTGAAGATATCTTGATTACGCTCTCAGTTGAATGTTTACTTAGCTGGGGATAGAAATCTAACTTGGAAATAGCTTTCCTTCAGAATTTCCTTCAGAACTCTTCCCTTGTTTTTGAGTTTCCAGTGTTGCAGTTAAGACGTCAAAAGTCATTATGACTTTGTACATGACCTCTTTTTATGTCTCTGAAAACTTTAAAAATTTTTGGCATATCCACAAGTTCTGAAGTTTCACAATGATGTGTTCTGGTGAGGGTCTATATTCATCAGGTGGACTGAAGACTAAGTGGGCTCTGGAAATTTTATCGAATTGTATCATTGATGGTTGTTGAAAGACAATTCTCCATGATTTTGCCAACTTTGGACCTGTACAGTCTGCGAATACTTAGCAAAGGGCATTTTTTACTAATAAGCAGTCTTAGAAACTAGAGATAATGTATCTCCCTAGAAAGATTTAGAAGTATGCTTCCCAGAAATGTTTTAGAGTAGAGAAGATCAAAGCTTTCTGTTTCTTTCTGGAAGTATTTGCTTAAAAGCCAGGATAATGCATAATCTCTTTCATTCTGGGGGGAGAATGATAAGATATGTCAGCAGCCTATAAAAGCTTCGTTTTCTAAAATTTGGGATGCCTCTCCCATGGTGTACCACATGGTACACAAAAGTAAATCCTCATTGTGTCACACGGTGGGGATTGGGGCATAGGGAACCAACACAAAATGGTATTCCTGCTGCTGTTTTTGCTTTGAGTAATAAATGATTTGTGTCTCTGATCCAGGCTATTGTGTCTTCTATCAGCATATATTGATAGATCTGTGGCAGACAAACTTGTGAACTTCTCAAGGGGAGTAAAATCTCTGACCCATTCACTGTTTCTGACTTGGTGATGGTTACTTATTGTCTACTTTCTTTATTTT
Organism: Ailurus styani; assembly: GCA_002007465.1. Taxonomy (NCBI): domain Eukaryota; kingdom Metazoa; phylum Chordata; class Mammalia; order Carnivora; family Ailuridae; genus Ailurus; species Ailurus styani. The sequence goes on along the minus strand of LNAC01000130.1, from coordinate 593,791 downwards.
TTTCTTTCTGGGGATTATACCTCCAGAACTGGTTCTCTAATATTTTATTGCCTGTTTTCCATCTGAGATCATATCAACTTCATTTTCCAGTGTTCTGTCAAATTTTTCATTTCTGCTGTCATGTTCTTAATTTCTAAAATCTTGTTTTCTAAATGTACTTTATTGGGCGCCTGGGTGGCTCAGCGGGTTAAAGCCTCTGCCTTCGGCTCAGGTCATGATCTCAGGGTCCTGGGATCGAGGGCCCACATCAGGCTCCCTGCTCAGCGGGGAGCCTGCTTCCTCCTCTCTCTCTGCCTGCCTCTCTGCCTACTTGTGATCTGATCTCTCTCTCTCTCTGTGTCAAATAAATAAAATCTTTAAAAAAATAAAATAAAATAATAAATGTGCCTTATTAAGATTCTATTTTTGTTTTGTGGATGCAGTAACTTTTCTTATCTCTTTGAAAAAATCAATGGAATTCAAAGCTTCCTTCTGCATAGTAACTGATTTGTTGTTGTTTTTTTAATTTATTTGTTTTGATCTACATCTTTTATACTAAAAGCGTCTTAGATTTCTAATCATCTTTGGTTGATTATTCAGATTGAAAAGTTGGGGACTACATATTAAATAAAGATTCTACTCACTTAAGTAGCCTGTGTTGACTTTGAACTTGACTTTAGGGAGATGTCGCCTGCCTTTTACTGCTACATGGTGTCAGCTGTTTTTGTTGTCTCTTCTTGGGTCAGTCAGAGTCCCCAGGAAATATTTTATTATTGTTCTGTCTTGAGGGTAACGTCCAGATTGCCAGTTTTCAGGGAATAGAGAAAGGGTTGGGGAGGGAAGAGGGAGTCTCAGCATTCAGTAAATACATATTTTTAAAATTCTCATTCGGTGAATAGTAACTCTGCCAGCTGTGTCACTGCCCCCCCAGTCTAGCAATCCTGTGGTTTTCTCTCAAGAGAGTGAATCCCCAGACTCACCCTAGTGCAGAGTGTAGCACAAAATAAGACTACTTTCCAGTTTTCTCAACTGTCAGCTTGGGTTTTAGCGTCCAGAATCCACTAAATTTGTTAACACTCACCCTTGTGTTTTAGCCTCTAAAATTCTATTGCTATTCTTTTCTCGCATTCTTCCTGTTCTTGTAGGTTTATGCATAAATATATGTGTATTTTTACTGATGTTGTAGGGGGCCTCAGGAAGGAAAAGCATTAAATGAATACATGCAAATTGCTATCTTTCCTTGAAACCAGGTTTACTTCTTCATTTGGATTTTTTGCATTTATCTTTTTGATACACTTGAAATTACAGAGTGAAGGTCCAGCATTAGTTTGTGGTTCTTTCCCTCAAATATAGCCATATTTTCAAAACCACTTTAAGTGATTCTTTGTCCTTTGGTAGATGATGGCTTGTGATTATTAAAAGCTAAGATCTAGTTCAAGGCTACCTATTGTATTTCATTCATCAATTAGTTCCATTCTGGTACCAGTACCATAGGATTTTAATGATGAATCTTCCAGCAAAAAGCTTAATATCTTGAATGCCAAGTCTCAAGGGAAGGGTTGCTATTGTTTTTATTTGCCTTTCAAAAAAAAAACATGGATGCTTAACAGTTCAGTAACACTAACAGGAAAGACCAAGAAAGAAATGATAACAATAAGAAAGAATGAGGGGGTATAGCTCAGTGGCAGAGCATTTGACTGCAATAAGAAAGAATGAGAGTATAAAATTTTTTTTAAAGATTTTATTTTATTTGACAGAGAGATCACAAGTAGGCAGAGAGGCAGGCGGGGGGTGGGGGAAGCAGGCTTCCTGCTGAGCAGAGAAGCCGATGCGGGACTCGATCCCAGGACCCTGAGATCATGACCTGAGCCGAAGGCAGAGGCTTTAACCCACTGAGCCACCCAGGTGCCCCGAGAGTACAAAATTTTTAAAAATATATGTATTCATTCAAATATAAAATGATTTATTCAAATTTTATAGTGTAGAAGTTTACTTTTATTTTTCATTAATTTATTTTATAGTGTAGAAATTCAAATTTATTCAAATTGTATAGTGTAGAAATACAATATATTTTATAAAATTACAAAATATATTTATTCATTGAAAAAAAAAACANTACATCATTTTTTTTTTTTAAAGATTTTATTTATTTATTTCACAGAGGGAGAGAGATCACAAGGAGGCAGAGAGAGAGAGGGAGAAGCAGGCTCCCCGCTGAGCAGGGAGCCCGATGCGGGCCTCGATCCCAGGACCCTGAGATCATAACCTGAGCCGAAAGCAGAGGCATTAACCCACTGAGCCACCCAGGCGCCCAAAAAATACATCATTTTTTAACCATCCACTATATGATAAATAAGGTCTCTGGGAAAATGAACTGAGTGGAATAATGCTAATTTTCTTTCCCACTGTGTAGAAGTATCAGAGGGCTTTATATGTAATGAATGTCTTATAGGTCCTAAAATCAGTATTTTCTTGTAATTTTACAATTCACTTTTTATATTAATACTGTATGTAGGTATTATCATCCCAGTCTTTAAATATATAGAAACTGTGGCTCAGAGAATTTAAGTAACTTGCAGAAATTCACACAGCCATGAAATATTACTACTGAATGTCAAATTCATAATCTCCTAGTCTCCCACATATAGGAAAAAATTTTTAGGAAAAGAATTTGATGATTTTCTAATGTAATACTATCTAATTCACATAATCTATTTAATAATATGGTTTTCTTATCCTCAGTGTAAGGTAGCATTTAGAATATTAGAAAGGTAAAAATTTACCATATTTTATTTGGTCATATTTAATAGATTATGTTCAAATAAGAGCATTTGAGAGTTGAATACATAAAATCTGTAAGTGCATTACTAAGCCTACTTGAGACTTTTCTTTCTGGTTCCCAGACTTTTAAGTATTAGGAACAAGTCAAAAATGTTTTCCATATTTCCATGTTCTAATTAGACTGCGAGTCAGCGAATAAGAACTAACTGAAAACCCACAGTTTTGATGACTAGCCTTAATGTTAACTTCAGGATCAATCAAGAATCTACTGTGGCTTAATTTGGTAGGTGACACATGATTTGATCTTTTAAAGCCTAGTAAATAAGATAGCCAGTGAGTAAATATCAGACATGATTTTTAAAATGGCTTATAGATTTTCCCACCAAAATCAGATCAGTCTGATCTTTATGTGATTAACTATATAATGTAGCAAGAGTTTGTAGTAGAGTCATGTTCCTGCCTTTTAAAAATTTTATCTAGGTACAGTTGAAAAGAAATGATGTTGTTCAGTTTAAAAGAAAATCACAATTCCCATCTGATATTTAAGTCATTTGGTTGTGTCTAAATTGAATGACAAGAAAGAAGACATTACTATTATTAATTATTATTATTATCATTAGTTTATATGGCTTCTGGGTTAGAGTAGAATTTTTTTTTACATCCAAGATACATCATTATATTATTTCCTTAAGTATAAGGGTTATTTTATAATTTAATAAATGAGAATTTATTTATTCACTCTTACCATCAACATATATTTATGTTGCTTTAAATACATGCAAAATACTGTGAATTCTCTAGTGATGTAAATCGGGTATAAGTTCTTCATTGAGGATACTTGCCTTTTCGTAGAGACCAAAGTTGATATGTAATCACAGTAAGTGCTGGGAAGTCTTACTGTACTTCCCAAGTACAGACACAATTGTGTGTACAGATACAACTGTATCCCAAGTACAGACACAATTGTGTGTACAGATACAACTGTATCCCAAGTACAGATACAATTGTGTGGGCATTCATAAAAAGGAAAAATGACTAAACTAGTTGGAAAGGTAAAAATATTATCTCTGAAGAGGTGGCATTTGATCGGACCTCAAACGGTAATTGGGAGCCATGGACGTTATCTGAACATTCAAAGGAGAGTGACTCTAGAACTGTGCTTCTCTCCTTCTTCCTGTGAAGAACAAATAAAAGAATGTGGTGGAAGGGAAGCTCCTACTGACATGAAGTCACCCTAAAAATGAAAGTTTATAATGTACTCTTCAGAGGACTGTGAAAATGCCATCAGGTTGTTTTCATTTGCTTAATATTATAAGAGAAACTCTTCCGACCATATCATTCTCAGATAGAGTAGGGGGAAGGTTCAGGTAAATTATGAAGGAACATCCAAGACACCATATCTTAAATAATACAGAATGCTTTCCTCTTTCACGTGGCAGTCAGCTGATCTAGGCTGCGAGGGTACCTCTTCTCCACCGGGTCATTCGGGGAACCAAGTGCCTCCATCTTGTTGCTCTGCAAGCTCACAGGAGTGTTATTTTCACTCTTGTAGTGAGAACGGGGTCACTCATAGGTCTATGCTCCAGTGACAGTTCCAGTGACAAAAGTGGGAAAGCCAATGTCCAGGGAAAGTTGTGACTGCTCACATTTCATTAACCTGAATTTAAATACATGGCCACACTACCTCCAAGAGAAGCTGGAACTTTATTTTCTGGGTAGACAGTTGTGTCCCCAGGAAGAAGGGGGAAATGGATTTGGAGGAAGTGGGAAAACTAGCAGTCTACTACAGATTTTTGTTACTTCATTTCATTTTTATAACAAAATTTCAGGATTCATGGAAAATTTCCTATTTAGATAGTTTTGATACCTTTCCAGTTTAATATAATCTAAATCTTATGAATGATACAGAAGGCTGCATTCTATAATTACAATGGTTAATTTTTAAGAGCTTTGAGGATAACGTATATATGTGGCTAATGCAACTCCCAAAAGTAAGGTGTGAGATTGAAGCTGTTCAGACAGCAAAGTAAAAATGTGACTCATGCTCTGTTTATGTTTCGCAAGGTAAGATCTGTGATTCTCTTATTTATTGGACTATTCCTTAAAAACAGTGTTCACTGTGCCAAATGGGCATTTCTGAAGGCAGTAAAAAGCCAGTTCTAGATTATGAGCTGTAGACTACCCAGATAAAAGCATGACTTTGAGGTACATTATGATCATGTAAATCACTTTTGTACAAATGTTCAATGACAGAATCACAACTTAACGTCTTTTAGATTCTTTAACTCAGATTGTATCCATTTTGTGATAGGGACCAAAAAAACCATGTAAGACGTGTTCGAAAAATCAGGCCTGATTAATACTTTTAATGTTCTGTATTATTTATGAAATAGAAAAATAGGCTATTTATAGGAATATCTGCTAAGTTTTAATATTAATGAAGATTCCCTTTTATGTGTGAGTAAACGTTTTAAGAAGTGATTATTTAAAATGCTATTGAAATATTACTAAACAAGGATATATTTTATTTATTTATTTATTTATTTTTAAAGATTTTATTTATTTATTTGACACAGAGAGAGAGAGAGAGAGAGAGAGAGAGATCACAAGCAGACAGAGAGGCAGGCAGAGAGAGAGGAGGAAGCAGGCTCTCTGCCGAGCAGAGAGCCTGATGCGGGCCTCGATCCCAGGACCCTGAGATCATGACCTGAGCCGAAGGCAGAGGCTTTAGCCCACTGAGCCACCCAGGCACCCAGGGATATATTTTATAAAGTTCAGTTCAGTTTAACAAGTATTTATTGAATGCCTGCCCTGTGCAAGATAGTGTGTGGTTCTCATTTAACATGCTGAATTAGGATGACTTTTGTCACATGGACTGGATTTTTCCAACTGTGGCTAATTAAAAGGAAGTGAATGCCCAGTTCTCTTTACTGGGAAGACATATATACAATAAAGTAAAATGATTACCATCTCCTGTACCATATATCAACAAAGTAGTTGAGAGACAAATGAGCATTATTATAAATAAACTTTACACTGAAAATGATTGTTCTAGTGGTCTGACCTCCCTGGGCACCAGAGCCAGTTCTATAACTTAAGGGAGTGTATAAGATGAATGAGATACGGCCAGACTGTATTTTATTTATATATCAATCTCTAACTTACATAAAAACCTCAAAGGCAGAAGGAGTCTAAAATTAAATGGGAAAGGAAAAAGAATATGAGTCCAAGAAAAAAAAATTCTCTGCATATATTTTACTTATCAGACACAAAATTAGTTGTCAGATTTCCCCCACTTCCTCTTCCAATTTGCTTTAATTATAGCCCGAGGCTGGAAACCCAACAGCAACAGCAATGGGCTGAGAACTGATTGGATGGGTGGGTGGTGGGAGAAGGGGTTAGGAAAATGGATGAGATATATGGTGGGAAAGAAGCATACCAAGCGACCTTGGCAAGAAATGATGTTGAACTTAGAAATTACCCCCCAGAGGAAGAGCACACCAAAATAGGATTCTGAAGCCCATAGTGAAAGGACCATCTCACCTCTGCCAATGCATCTAAAGAGATCCTTCTATTCACTTAATTCAGGTTCTTTTGGTTTTATGGTTTTATTTCCTATGACAGTTTCTTAAGTGCACGAGTGTGTGATGTCTTCATTTTTTTTCTAGGATTCCAACCAAAAGAATAAAATAAAGCATAATGATTCTTAAGGTGCTAAGCAGCCACTGTTTTGAAAGTCCACTTACCCCACGTACCCTTTTTATAAATCAGGTAGAATCTTAACTAGTACAGTTATTATATTTACACAGTTATCAGTTGTGTTTCTCTAAAAAAAAAAGGCTTTCCATTTGATATTTACATAGCATTTGCATATGTACTGTTGGTATGTCCATTAGTACCAATTAATAGAAAACTGAATAGCAAACCAAGAAGAGGGGAAAAACGTAACAGAATGAGTAGCTCAGTGTGACAGGCACTTGGATTTTGAGGTGGAAGTAGGATGGGGAGGGCATGGGATGAAGTGAAGAGATAAGTGTAGTGATAAATTGACTCAAAAATAAAATAGAACACATGGAGCATCTTAAGAACCACCAAATTACTTTCAAACCATTTGCAGACTACTGTATAGACCTTAATTTATTTCCAGGAGATAATTTTTGTATATTAGAATTAAAAAGTCAGCCAAGACCCGTTGTTGCTTTATCCATTATTTATGGAGACGGAAATGAAGGAGGAGAATGGACACAAATTAGAATCGCCTAACTGTTCTGAGAGTACCCTAAAGTGTTGTGATTTTATATGGCCTGAAAATGCAGAGGATGATTGCAAGTCCCATTTTGGTCCTTGGACCTCTGGAATTAAAATCATTATGCAAGCAATTTCTTCCCGTTCCAGTTATTACCGTGGAAAGAAGGTAGAACTTTATTTTTCCTTGACTTCTGAAGATAAAGAAATAGATAAATATTGGTAGATGTAAATCGATATAAATGTATAATTAAGTCCAATCTTCTGAAACCTATTTATGTTAAAATAGGACCTTATGATGGAGTTATTTAAGGAATCTTCCCTATAGTGAATTTAGGTGTATCTTTGAAACCCTTGGAAAGCTTACATATCCTTATAACCCCAGTGGCTGCTTATCTCTGTAGACTAGTGTCATTTTTCTGTGATCATTTTCTCAGGAAAGGGTGACTGAATTCACTGAGTCTCAAGAGAAGTTGTTAATTCTGCATCCTCTTATGGTTTCGTTTTTAGCTTTTCATAAAACTTAAGCACTTTGGGGTCCACGGGTCAACATCAATGCTGTCCCTAGGTGGCCATTTCCTTTTGTGGCCTTCACGTGTAGTGACTGGGCTGTTGTAACCAGATCCGAACTAGTTTGTAAAAGTCAGTAAAAGACCAAATCTCTGAGTATCTTATGGGGCAAAGCGGGTAAGGAAAGGGGAAACTCCAAAATTGAGATCAAAGCAATCATATCTTACTGTTTCAGGCACTTAGAGTCTCTGAAATAGTTATGTTGTTCAGCATTTTCTTCCCATTCTTTGTGTTTTTCAGAATCTTTTGGATTGTACTTGAATAATAATTCAAGACTCCTTACCATGAAATTCTGGCATTATGCATTTAAAAAAATGTAAAATCTATTAAACTCTAATATGCTGTGACTCAGATCTTTGAAAGAACAAATTCTTTGTTTGCGGCTTGGAACCTGCCTTTCTATTTTATTATTGCAGAAGTTCCCAGCAGGCATATTCACCCAGATTTAATTATTAAGCCATAAACGTATCTTTGAAAATTTCCTTTTATACGGAATGCCTAGAAGTAATTTAGAATTGCTTTTTCAATCATCTTAGATGGCAAATCAGACTTCAACACAAAGTATGTTTTCAAATGTTTTTGGAAAGTGAAAATCCCCAAATTCATAATATCGCTAGGATGCCATGACACATAAACTAGATAAAAGAGGAGACCGGATCAATGTAGTGAGGTCTTAGGGAACAGCTCCATTTTGACATCTACTGGAAGAGCAGTTCAGTGAGGGCAGGGTCTTCATCCGTTTTGCTCATTACTTTATTCTCAGGACACAGAAGAGTGCTGGTACTTACATGGGGGCTAAAAAAAATTCATTGTATAAATACCTGTGTGAATGAGCCAGTTAAGTATCATTTACTCCCCCCGCCCCATCTCATCACCACTCACACACATTTCTTAGACACAGGGAGACGTTGAAGGTTTCTACTTGACATTAAACATATACATGCAAATATACAGATATATATCCAATTACACACTTGTTGTTTGGGTGGTGTGGACTGTAGGAGACCAATCTTCAAAGCGATTCATATTTTATACAAAACTGTAACTGGTTAAATTGGACCCTATTATCTCAAGATGTTCTAGATCACTGAAAAAAAGTCTCTGTTGTTTTTTTCCTTGATTTGAGTTATTGAGAACATGAAAACAGGAGAAGTAAATCTTTACTGTTGACAGTGGAAATGGACCCTATAACCCATAACAGTTTTAATAAAAATACCCTGCGTATAGTCTCTACAGGATTTTAAGGAAATGGTCTAATAAAAATGAAGCTTTCTATATACAAATACTAAGTTATTATGTTCTACACCTGATTCTAATATAATGTTGTATGTCAATTATACCACAATGGATGAATGAAGCTTTTCAAATGTCGTGACATTTACAAGCTTATTTGGAAATACTGAATATTTGTAGAATATTAAAAAGTTCTCCACTCTCAATCTTCATTAAAATAAAATCATTTAAGTTAATAAAAATACAATTAACAGGTATGGGTAGTATATGCTTGTATGCCCATATTTATAGAATCCACATGAACACAGAAAGGGGAGGGTATATGAAAAAATATACTGTTTAAGAATATAAATGAATGTGGACTTTCCTTACTGTATTTCACCACTGGGGTTTCACCTATAAAGTGTTTGAGTAGTTTCACTAACTGCCTATCTTTTCTTTATAAGGGATGGATCTTTAATTCCAAGATCGTGTCCGAGTATGTTCTTAGTAGATTACATTAACTACTGCCTCCTTCTATTACTAAACTTGTAAAAGAGTTAAAGGAGCACACTTTGGTACTTGAAATAATCAATACAAGTACATATTAGTTGGCATCACTTACATAACCTAATGCCCATGAAACTGTTGGATGGAGTCCTCTTCTCCCCCTGATTAGTTAGATGCCAAGAAAGTAACTAGAAACTAATTTTCCTAAGTCAGAATTGGAAAGGTTTAAAAAATATGAAGCTTACTACAATCCTGACATCAATACTGGACTAAATCATTATTTATTTATTGTTCCGTCTTATAAACATACCAAAGCAGAAAACCTCTAGGCTCATGTACAATAAAATATTGTAGCATTAAAACTAAATAATAAAATGTCAAAGATGAAAGACTGATAACCCACTCAGCCATCTCTCCTCTATGGCTTAGGGGAAAATCTATCTAAACAAGTAGATTTTGCAAAGCACTGGCCCATTCTCATTCTCCAAACCCACACATTTTCAGATAGTAAGGCTTGCTTTGGCTTGCCTTTGCTTCCCTAGGTTGAATTCGTATCTGCAAAGTTTTTTATATGGAATCTCATTCATGAAAATAGTAAAATCTCTGATAATGCATTTCATAATTGCCAATGTGAATTATAAAATAAACTCAGAGTTGGTGTTTTTGTCCTTTATAAGCTGCTGGAAGTCCCAGTTAATACTTTAATAATACATGTGTTTTTGAACCCAGTGTTCTGTTTTAATGTCCATATTTTTTCTCACAATACATTCCAAAAATGAATTTCTATTCCTTCTAATATAATTTCTCAGAAAAAGTAAAGGAGGTCAGACAATAAACCTGTTCTTTCACACTTAATCACCAGTGATAAGACAACATAGAACTCGGTCATTTTATCGATGGCTTCATTACAGTTTGCCTTCGGATACAAGTCCCATGAGTATAGAAAATGTAGCAAATTAATATATACTAGTTTGACTGATTTCACTGAATGAATTAACTAAATGTTCAGAAGAATTTACTGGCCCACCTGGTAAAAACTATTCAATGAGTAAAATGTACTCTAAGTCTTGTTTTCTGGACCACATAGCTCTTCACTCAAATATAATTAACAAAATAACAAGTCCAATTATGCTATTCTTACAGAGCAAATGAATTAAAATTTAAGTTGAAACAGATGGAGCCTTCGTGATGTCACTACCGGGCTCAATTTTTTTTTTTTTTACCAACCCCCAGTTCATCAAATCGTACTTTTCAGTGACCCCTGCCAGAATGTCAGGAAATAGGGGAGGCTCACCAAAACCTTTGGAGAAGAGACAAAGCCATGTATTTTCTTGGCCTGCGACTGTCATGGCAGCCACTAAAGGGAAAAGATTTGAAGTGTGTAGTTGGTAACACAGAATCATTCTCTGATGATAGGAAAGGCTCGGGCAATGACGTGGGGGGGTGACAAACTCAGAATCTGTGAAAAGTAATATAATTTCTTATAATAGGGTAGGGCAGAAGATGAACCCGGGTCTTCCATCAGCTGCCGTTCTCCAAACGCAGACCAAGGTTTCTTCCTTTCTTCTGCTTTGGCCAATTCAACAGGTGCCATTATGTGGAGAAAATGGCTTATAGAATAACATGGAAATTTCATTCAGAAAAAGGCTTCCTTCTACCTCCAGAAGTTGGGTTCTTTCGAAGCTGCAAATTAAGTAGCAAGAAAATTCGTATCTTTGGCTAAAAGCACAAAAATTTACTACCGGCTCTGAAGCCTGTTCCTTCTGCCATGCTCTTAGGAAACACAGCCCATGGAAACTCGCAGAGAATGTACAACAAAGTTGCCATGGTCAGTGTTGCTAAAAGGTGCTTTCAGATCACAAAACTAATTGTAACTATTTGGGGGAGGGGCTGTAAAAAAAAGCTGACAGCTCATGGAAAAAACACATCAGGATGTATTTCTTCTTTGGAAACAACTGTACTAAATATTCATTAACTTTAACATGTTCTGTCCTCAGTCTGTCATAAAGAGAATTTAAACATTGTTTGGAAAACAGAGTCCTGAGGTACACAAATTGCACAGTCATAAAATACAAAGCTACATATATGAATATTACCATTAGACATCTTTTAGTATACTGAAGAAGTAATTTGGCTTAATAATATACGCTGGCTTAAATGCAAATAGAAAGATGCATTGAAGGACACAAAAACAGTACTCAAATGCGGGATGTTGTATTACATAAATTTTTCAGACGCACAAGATTGGTGTAACCAGCACAATTGCCAACTTGTATCTGGGGAGTACTACTCTATGTATCGTGCAATAAACATGATACAGCACAGTAAACGAGACAAAATATCTGGGAAAATACGTGAGCAGAAAGAGTAGAGAAAGGATTATAAAATGCCTTTATGAACATTAACATAAATGATGAGTTACAATTTTCCAGCTTTATCCTTTTGACAGATTGTCTACATAGTCATGGTTTCCTCATATACTATCATTTAGAAACAGACCGCATAAACCGTGTACCTATAAAATCTGTAGTTTCTTTTGTCAGGTCTGTTGCTGCTATTCAGTCCGTGTCAAGTACGCTAGTTCGGTGGTAAATTTATGGCATACACACTAAGTGGATTTTCTAAACACCCTTCCTTAGAAAAACAACATGAAATATAAGAGCGATGCGAAACACTGGAACGCAGTTTCTGTTATGTTGAGCCAGGAAGCAGAGCTTCCCTTGTGTTCGGAGGTGTCTGCCCCTCGTCTCTGTTAGAAGCCCCCTTAAAATTATCACGTCATTTATTTTGTGCTCCTTGTGCTTGGGTTTCTAGTTTCCCATTGTCTGTAACCTTTCTGAAAGCACGAAATTTGCATTCCCTACTTTTCCTGGGACTGAATTTTTGGAATGTTTTAGTTTGGGTAGTGTACTCGTTCTGTGACTTATGATGGTTCGGTATTCTGTGGTTCAGTAATTGTTTTTTCCTTTTGTTCTCGCTATTTGATTTTTTTCTCGACGTTGGCAAACTCATTTGGTTTTGTTCTCTCGAGCCTGCATCCTGACCTCCCCACCTTAATTATGATGAGGGAGGGGTTAATAGCTATTAGTAGATATACTTCCCTTCTAGATTCCGAACTAGCTTTTAAAATTTGTTTCCCTCCCTTAATTTATAAATATTTTAATCAATAATGTATCTATTATTTCCCAAGTGAGCCCTAAGGAGTATGGTTGATGGCCTCACACAAGCCATTCCAAAGAGAACAGCCTCTCTCAAGCAGCTGACACCAGTGAGCCCCGCTAGTTTTTACCTCTCTCGAGGCCCTGTATTTTTAGGTTAGTGAACAACGGCACACTCACTCCATCACTGAACCAGTGAAATTGATGTGTTGTGCAAGTTCCCTCACCCTGTTTTGCTGAACTTGCATTGTATTGCCCACTGCATTTTCAGTCCGAAGCTAGCCTGGAACAAAAAGCCAGCCATCAGAGAAAAACACTGTCTGTCCTCAACATTGTAATTCCACTTGATCAGCATCAGCTCTGCATCAATAATTAGACAGGGGTCCAATAATTATGTTGGCAATGAAACAACACAGTCAAAACTTTAGTTATTTCTGTGAAGTGATTTCCAAGGGCCAAGGCCAAGGTTTGAGATGGATGCTTCCCCCTCCCCCCTTTACTTATAACATCGCAGATGATTGAAAACGTGTGCCCTTTGTGTTGTTTGGAATATCCCCTTCCAGTTGTTGCTTCGCATACCAACTAAAGAACTATACTTGCTTTCATATATGACATACTTGCTTTTAAAAATCTAATTAAAACTTTCTTTTTGGTCCTTAGGTAGAAGGATGGCTCTGTTGAGATGAGCTCTTAATTAATGCACTGAGAGCTTACGAGTCCCACCTCTCAACAGGAATGATTGACGTCCAAGGATACATAAATTACACTAATTGAGCTCTGCCTCTATACTGGCTTTCCACAGCCAACTCATCAGAGAAGCTAGGTGAGTAGACCAGCATAAAAAGTTATTTCAATATGTTCTGTGCTTTCCCAAAGGGTGGAAGAGAAACTTTCCAGACTGTTGCACATTTATTATCACAGAAGGCAGTTCTTTTCTTCAGTTTTAACATGTAGGTTTTGTGTTGTAGTTTTTTTTTTAATTATAAAAATTAGCATTTTTAACATAGCCATTTAAATTTAAATAACCGCATTCTCTTTGCAATTTTCAAGCAGCAAAACTCGCAAGCCAATTACAGTATGCAAAAATCGCTTGGCATCATTTGTTGATATTAAATTGTGTTGCATAGCAACCAATGCATATGCTATGGAGGGATTGTTTGAAATCAAACCCAATCTTAGTCCTTGAGTTTGGTTTTCAGAAATGTACCTAATTGTAAGCACACCTAATCCCCAGCCTTATGAAAGACCGTGCTGAAATGTTTCTTTTATGTTTATTTCATTCTGAGGCTTTCAGTTCATCGATTTCTTTTATGCTATTATAGGTATTCTGAGGCTCTGACTTTCATAAAATCTAATGAACCACTTGGTATAACGTAGATGGCTTATTAGTCCAAAATAAAATTAAGAGACAGGGCTATTTGATAGAAATGAAGACAATTATACCATATTAAATGTCTCCATTTATATCTTAAATTTTTATTCACAAATTTTTAAAACTGTCTCAACAATTTTGAAGAGCCCACCATTTTAATTATTTCCAAGGACTATATGAATAATATAGGAAATTTAGGATATTGAGTTATTTACTTAAAATCCATCACTAAAAATGTATGTGTCATTCAGACAAAATGTAAATAGGGCCTGAGTTCTACGTGAAAAATTTTAAATGGCAGGGGTAAAAGGATGAAGACCAGAAAAAACCTAGATTGAGAAACTATTAAGCATAAAGTGGGTACATCAAAATGAGTCGAACTGGAAAAACAGAACAGAAGGGAGAGAAAATCGAAATGATAGAAACGTTGAAGTAGGTTTTAGAAATAATAAATAAAGTGCCAGACCTAAAATATAGCCCCAAAATTAGTAGTGGCAACAGTAGAGAAAATAAGTGATAAAAGGAAACAGGACTGGACTCAGAAAATACTTAGGGGGAATCATCGTGTCATAGTACCAAAAATCAAAAAGAATTCTTTTAAGACTTTGGGTTCTTAAAACATTCAGGAGAACATGTTGCCCCCACATTTTCTCTCTTTCCACTCCAGTGCACTTTGCTGTGCCTACTGTTTCAAATTGTGAAAAATGTGGAGCCCCACTTAAAAAGAAAATCATAAGATGGCTACATTTCTATCAAATAGCTATATTATTACCTGGGAGAAAACCTGAAGTGGAGAAGAATTGAGAGAGATCAGAAAATCCCGAGCTTATAATCTCGTAAAAAAATATAAAATGCTTTTAACATCAAGACTATCTTGCTAAGACTGAAATGGAATAAAAATGGGACAGCTTCTTGACTGTAGATCCTTTTATTATTTGGTGGCTAAGAGGACCAAAATATCGGGCATCAAGCCCATTGAAGTATAACTCATACAACATTTTCGGCTTAAAAAATTATTTTGGCATAATCAGCATGAAGCATGTACCTCAAAAAATCTAAACGTTTATTTTGATTTTTCTGTAATTACATGTTTATGTCCCATTCTTTCATCATATGATATGTGCTAAGCAAGGTCAGGTACTTAACGGTAGTTTTCTGTGAAGTTGTGCTTGGAGCGACCTAAATCTATTCATCTCTCTTGAGAATCTATGTATTTAATAATCATGAAAAGGCAGTATCTCTGTGTGCTTCATTAGTGTCCTATCTGTAGAAATATTTATTAGTAGAAAAAGTAACCATATGTTCCTCAGTTGGCAGAGAGTCCTACTTGAATTCCCATAATTTTAATGCAGTTCACACAAAACTCAACATACTTTAATAGTACTACGTTAACGATACCTTTGGATTGACATCGGTAAAATGTGCTAGAATTGGCATCAACCTTTTTCTTCATATTCGTTGGGTCATCAAAGTGCTGATGATGCCTGACAGAAAACCGTAAGTCATTACGAAATGCAGCACAGTCAGCACGATGGTGAGCCTGGGCCACCCTCCCTCAGAGGGAACCGTTCATGTAATAGCCTATCCCTCAAGCTAATAAAATCAGTTCTTACTCTCTGCTGTTTCCACACGCGAACTGTGAGATCCAAGTTTCCAGTTGCTCTATTGCCTCACCGTGATACTATTATTATTTGATACGTGAACAGACACACCAAGAGACGTGTTATTTACCCTCTACTACTGTACTCTATACAGTAAAATAAAACCTCGGTAAACTCTTCTCTTGTCTTCAAAACAGAGCACTTATCTAACACTTCAGTAGGTTGATAAGCTTCTTAGACTCTTTCCTCATTTAGAATTCGTGTCATTCTTTAGATGTGGGACTGTTCAGTTAGCTGAACAACTCATTATTCTACCACTGTTTGGTCTCTGGGTGAATCGCTTGTTTGTAACTGTAACAACAGTTTTAAAGGTTTTGTGGATTTATGTAAAATAAAATTTGTTACTTTTTTTTAAAAGACAGTATAAAGAAAAAAACAACAAATATGCTATAATATCCTGTAATATGAATGCCAACATAATTTTGTGTTATAATTTTAAAAAACAAAAACTCCCGATAGACAAAAAGACAGACATTTATAAAAGTCTCTGCCCTCTAAAATAATTGCTAGTTATCATGTCAATATTTCTTCCACAGAAATGCATATCCCTTTAATTATCTGCATATCATTTATGCATCCACTCTACAAGGTTTTACTCATGGGTTTTTTAGGGACAAAGCACTATTTTTAGTGCTGATGTTGTAACCGCAAGCAAAACAGATTAGGAAAAAAAAAAATCCTGGCCCTCATACGTCATGCATTCTTGTGTGGAAAAACAGACTATAAACAGAATAAACTGTGTGTGTGTGTGTGTGTGTGTGTGTGAGAGAGAGAGAGAGAGAGAGAGAAAGAAAGAGAGAGAAATAGTGATAAGTATTCTGAAGAAAAATAAATCAAGGAAGGATGCTTGGAAGTTCTTTTGTAAATAAGAAAGATTTTATTGAGAAAGATTTTATTGAGTCCTTGAGCAAAGACTCAGAGGAGATAAGAGAAAGGCCTCTGCAGGCAGCTGGGGAAAGTTCTGGGCAGAGAGAAGAACATGAGCAAAGCTCTGAGAAAGGATACTCATGCTGGAGGCAAGTGGCAAGGCGCTAACAGCTGGAAAGGAGAGGAGTGTAGGCAGGAGAGGGAGAGCGCGGGGGAGTCATAGAGACAGATGGCTAGAGGTTACTAATTGATTTTAGCTTTTAATCCATGTAAGATGCGAAGCTTTTAAAGTATTGTTTTTTGTTCTGTGTGTTTGTGTTCTGGACGTGGACTAATATTGGAGGATTTTGAGGAGGAAGGTGGCATGAGCAGATGTATGTTTTACAAGGGCAGTCCTGGAAATGGTGCTGGGAATTGATGGAAGAGGAGAAAGAGTGGCAGCAGGTGCACTAGTTAGGGGACTATTAGAATAATCCAGATGGAGGTGATGGTGGCTCGGACCAGGATGGAAAAGGAGGCAGTGGCGATATGTGGTTTCACATTCCAAATATATTCTGGTGGTGACACATACAGAACTTTATGATGGGTTGCCTATGAAATGAGAGATGGAGAAGAGCCAGAGATGACCCCAAAGTTTTTGGTCTGAGCAACTAGAAGGATGGGGGTGTAGTTTATTAAAGTGGGGAAGACTAGCAGGAAAAAGCTGGTAGGGTTCTGTTTGGGACCCATTTACTTTGAGATGGCTCTTAAGTGTCCAGTTGGAAATGCTAGGAAAACAGCACTAATACAGGAATCTGTTCTTTAGGTCTTGGTTAGAATAGGACTTTAGAAATTTCCAGCACAAAGAAGGCAGTTAACTCACCAGATTGGGGGGATGAGTTGTGGGTAGAAGCAGAAAGGAGCATCAAAGTCTTAGATGTGGGCACCCCAGTGTTTAGAAGTCAAGATTCTGAGGGGCAGTCAGTGAAGGGGGAGGGAACTGGAAAAAGATGGTTTCCTGGAAGACCAGTGGAAGCCATTTGTAAAATGCCATCCTCACATCAAGGAACATGAAGATTAGATGGGATTAGCAGTGTTGGGTCATTGGTTGTGTGGTGGGAGAGAAAATCTAACTGAAGTTGGCTCAATAGAATGAGAGGAGAGAAATTGAAAGTAATCTGTACAGATACTCTGAAAGAATTTTACTATAAGTAGGAACCAAAAAAAATATATGTATGTATATATATATATATATATATATATATATATATATATATATGTATTACATGGTAGCTATAGGCAGAAGATTTTTTTTTAAAGATTTTATTTATTTATTTATTTATTTATTTATTTCACAGAGGGAGAGAGATCACAAGTAGGCTGAGAGGCAGGCAGAGAGAGAGGAGGAAGCAGGCTCCCTGTTGAGCGGAGAGCCCGATGTGGGCCTCGATCCCAGGATCCTGAGATCATGACCTGAGCTGAAGGCAGAGGCTTTAACCCACTGAGCCACCCAGGCGCCCTAGGCAGAAGATTTTTAACCCAAAAACTTTAGTATCACTTTGTCATATTAAAAATATTGTTGATTTTTAAACTTTTATTGAATTTTTGTTAAATTCATAGGTACATTTGAGAAAAACCCATACTTTTGTAGTAAGCACTTTTCTTACTCATGTTGTATGCTAGGTTTTATCATTTGCTATTCTGAGTTCTTCAGAAGAGTTTTAAGGTTTCTTATTATAGAGCCTACACATTTATTTATTTAAATTTGTTTTACAAGTAAGGGCACATAAGCAGCATCCTTAGTATTTACCTGATCAAAAATAGAACAGAGATAAGAAACTATTATACTCAGAGGCCCTCAAATTCATACATTAATTTGCTTTATAGATATCTGGCTGTTATTTCAACACCTAAATTACTAATTTCTAACATACAATATTTTGCCCATGTTTTTGCAAGTGGTAATTTGTACGGTAGCCAGAAAGTAAGTAAAGAAACAGATTTTTCATATTTTCAGAAGTAAGTGTACCTGAAATGAGCATCATGTGTACGTAAAAAGAGTAAGTTGTAAAAATAAAATATGCTAGGTTGGATAATCATCTATAATGTTAACAGTCCAATTGCTTGTCATGTAGAGGAAGGTTGTGCTTTAATTAAGCAATAAGACATGACAGGGTGTGAATTATGGAGTAGTAATTCTTGTCTAGTGCATTGTTAGACAAGAGGCCAAGGGCCAGGTGTCACTGCATAGACCATGCATAAATTATTACACTGTAATTTAAACCTAGAACTTTGTAGAATAATTCTAAATTATTTTTCAAATAATTTTGGAAAATAAGAAATATATTGAATGCATTAAATTCTATGTTAGAGACTATCTATTGCAATGTGATAAAATTAAGAAGCTAAAAGAAAGAAAGCATTTATTTCGGGGAGGGATGGAATATAGCAAGACAATATAGCAAAGTTGGCTTCGTCATTTGTTACTCTCCACACAACATTTTTACAGAGATGATTCCTAGGAAGATGATACATTAATTTGACATTTTCACCATGATTAGAAAAAAAAATGGTGGGAGCTAAGTTTGGAGAAATTTTAAAGAGGGGACCTTTTTGGCTTTTTTTTTTTTTTCCTTTACAAAGCAGTGTTAACTAACAAATAACTCTTACATAAATCTTCCAGGAAAAAAAAGTGCATTTCTCTGAAAGAACTTGGCAAGGGGGGGGAGAGCGATTTTACAGAATTTTGGGTCCTTTTAAAATCAGTGTGAGGGCGCCTGGGTGGCTCAGTGGGTTAAAGCCTCTGCTTTCGGCTCAGGTCATGATCTCAGGGTCCTGGGATCGAGGCCCGCATCGGGCCCCCTGCTCAGCGGGGAGCCTGCTTCCCTCTCTCTCTCTCTGCCTGCCTCTCTGCCTCCTTGTGATCTCTCTCCCTCTGTGAAATAAATAAATAAAATCTTTAAAAAAAAATCAGTGTGATTTGTAATCCTAAGGCTTTCCCCCTTAACATACCATTTTGAAGGTCCTCTTTTGTAAAGACATTAAAACAGATCTCTTATCACAAGAAAACACATTGTTTGAAACACTGCTTTTTTAAAAAAGAAAACTAATTTCTGCCCATTCAAAAGAAAAAATGTTTGAGGGTGAGTATGTGACTGTAATAAAGAGAAAGTCTATTTGCTTTTCATCTGTAGAGCAGTGTTTCAAAAGACTAATTCCTTTTAAAGTTATTATATTTTGTGCTCCTATTGCTAATATTGTATACTTTTATAACGGTTGAGGGGTTAACAAGTTGGACTTCTTTTGTGAATAACGCAAGATGGATGTTATATATTAAAACCTGAGACCATTAATTTTGTCTCAGGTTTTCCTTTAAATTAGTACATTTTATCATCAAATCCGATCTCTTTCTGTTAAGTGTGATAACCCTAGATAGCTTAATATATAGACCAAATATAAAGTATTTTTGAGGGGTTCCAGAAACACCCACCTGCCCAAAATACACCCCTTATTATCTTATCACAGGACCATTAATATTTACTCCTCTGGATTAATGCTTGTGTTCGGTCTTTTATTAAAATAAACTCCTTTCCAAAGCAATGATAGAGAATCCAGTTATCAGTTATTAATCCCTTAATCTACCCATTTGATAAATTAGTAGATTGTTTATCTATATTTGCTTTAGTCCATGACAGAAAACAGAGAGGGAAATGAGGCACAAGAAAGGAATGTTGCAATAGATACTCAAAAAGAAAATGTTCAGCATGAAATGCGGGCAAGGTACTGGTCAACAGACAGGTCCTTAAGTACTAGAAAGTGGCTTGAAAACACATTTTTGACATGGTTGGGGCAGAAGAACCCTAAGGGAATAAAATTATGAGTTCTTCGGGCAAGGGTGGACCATGTCTTATTAGGTGCCTCGTATGTATCTTAAATGATGGAAGAGGTGGGAGAAGCCAAAGAAAATTTTATCCTTGGCACTGAACACTCTGATCCACTTTATAACTTTTATTAGGTCCATAGGTCTAACACAACAGTTAAATAAAACCCATTTTTTATATGTTTGTTTGTTTCTGTTTTAACTGAATTAGGCAAGATTGACTTTTCTACTCAATGGCTTCAGTTGATCCTTTTCTGGAGATCCATCTCAATAGGATTTTACTTTATGATTCTTGGAATGGGAGACCACAGCTTTCTTTCACTCTTTCTCCAAGGTTACTTGGGTCAGTTTTGTGCAACTCATATCATGGGTCATTTTTAAAAAGCGTAACAGCTTGCAATAAAGGTAAATGAAGAACACTTATGTATTTTAAGAAAAAGGTAATCAGTTACCCTGTTTTAGTTTTATACTATGATGTCCTTGACTTAGGCTGTATCTACTTCTACACAGACTTAATTATTTTAAGATATTTTAGGATGTAATAATTTATGAATGTAATCATCTCACTAGTTCGTTGTCATTTAGGTCTACAAGCTTATTCAAGCAGACACCAAATGTATGTTTCTGTTGGTCATACCACTTAGTAGGATGATCAAAATTGCTTCCTATAGGTTTATGTTTATTAGGATAAATTCTTAGTACTTATTTTGTAAAAGGCTCAAGTTAGGGACTCTGCATCACTGCCTCATTAATGTTTACAATAATATTGCAGGGTTAGGGTTAGAGACTGAGACGCAAGTTCATAGGGTTCCTCATTAAGTAAGCAATGGATACAGTCTTTTAATCCAAGACTATGATTTGAAAACCAGAATTATTTCCAGTGAACCATATTGTCTCCTGCTGAAGGTAGAGTCAGAATGTTGGGTTTTTTGTTTGTTTGTTTAATTAAATTTTGCCATTACTAAGGTCTTCTAAAGAAAACAAAAACAAACCAAACTCACTTGCCCAGTCAGCAGTCCAAGACTGTTAAATTCCTTCCAGTGACCATTCTAGGAACTTTCTCCTCTCATGTTGCTACATACCCTCTTTCCGCTCAGAACCCTTACCATTTTCAGAAGCGCAACAGCGGAAGTCAGTCGCGAATTCACAGGTGTGCGCACCGACTTCATCGCGTGCAGAAAGAACCAAAAGTCAGTTCAGAAAAAAGGCCCCCATGATTCCAGCCACAGAACAGCAGCATCCCTCACCTTCACCCACGTTTACCTGTGGTTCATTTCAGTGAATTGGCATCATACTTTGTGCATTGGAGTAGGGTTGGGAGTTTTGATTATTTTGGGCTAAAACAAATACTGCCCTCTAAATTAAGTGCAGATAAAAACGAAGACACAGAGGCAGGATCAAAGGGTTTTCGCCTGAGCCTACCCCTTTCCACCAGGTATACTTACGTGTTTTTTGTACTTCATCCGCTTGACCCCTATCTTATTTCCTAACATGACTTCCCTGCTTGTGTTTCAATTTTCTTCCCCAGAGTTGCTGTTTCTAAGGTCTTTGACTTAAAAAGCTGCAGCCGGGACTCCTATTCCTAGTCTCTGTCCAGGACAGGCAGTTCCTTCTGATATTGACAACCTCAGGCTGTACCCATCTTTGATTCGCTCCACCTTTTCGCTTAGCGGAAAAGGACACGAGTCCTCATTTCTGACAAGGTCACTCATTGTGTGAGTTGTCCCGGGTTCCTCGTCACTGCATTTGCATTGAAAGTGCAATGTATGTATCAATCAAGACCAAAGTAGGAAAAGGAATCCTTACTATCTCGCACTACGATGGTATCATTTTAGTTTTTGGGGTGAGCATTATTAACAACATACCCCAGCCTCATTTTCTCAAACCCTTGCTGCATAGCCAGCATAGAACAGAAAGCAAAATTATGAAAAACTAAGGCCAGCAGTTGCTAGAAACTTCTATCTCTGCTTCTGAGACAGAAAAAAAAAAATCCTATCTTTCAAATCATGGCATACAATATAACCAAGAAAAAAAAAGTGCTGAAGAAAATAAGACACTAAAAATAGCTCAGTGGCAGTTTAATAACTGACAAGACTTATTCCATCAGCTGGAAAGAGTTTAAAACCTTTACCTGCTGCCACTCACATGCTAGAGATTTAGAGTTCATGGCTGAAAGCTAACATCTGATGTGGAAGTATGTGATCACGATCCATCTGCAGATGCATTTCTCTGCTTAATAAGTGAGATACTGTTTGTTTAAAGGAAATAAAAATCCCCAAGTTTTCGAGTATAAAAAAAAATAAGATGCAAAGGACAGGAAGGAACAAAAATACTTGTGTACACATAGCATTAGAACCCCTGAAGGCAATCAGATCTGCACCTGGTAGTCAGCGACCTCTAGGTCAGGTGTCCTTCACACAGAAACACATGGAAAGAGAAGAGGTTGGTTGGAATCCTCTATCACCAGCCACGGTCAAAGCAGAGAAGAGAAAAATATCTCCCGCATGAAAGCAAGCACAGAGACAACCTATCCCACTGAATCCTTATCTCTTGGATTCCCCTCCCAGCTCTCCATAATTCAAAACAGGCAGGCAGCCGGTGGTACAGATGGAGACGCAACAGCCCGAGTCCGCGTGGAGCAATATAGATCTGGCTAGTTGTCTAGTTAACAGTCAGCTATTTTTGGATAATACCCACAGTTGTTTTACACAAATGAAAAAAAAAAGATGGATTTATCCTGAGTTCAGGATATAAAAATATTTGTACAGGTTGGTGCTTGGGTGTCCACCGTTGTTCTCACATTTAGGCTGCTGGCTGATCACTCCAGCCGGCTTCCATTATGATCGACAACAAAGAGACTCTGTGGAAATGGCGCCACGGATGGTATTAGTGGCATATGACAAAATTTTAGGTCCCAAAAGAAATGTTGGAGGAGCTGATTTTTTGTTTGCCCATGCTTTTGTTTGTTTTTGACTTTGAATGAGCAGATGGCAGAGAAGCTTTGAGACTTCTTGGGAAGTCATCCCAACACACAGTACTAGGTACAAAGGAGCCACTCTGTTGAGTATGTGCTCATCAAAATGATGCCCAGGATTCCTCAGTCAGCAGACGATGTTGGGGAAGGTTCTTCAGTTTATGGAATGTGGGGGTTTAATGAGGCTTGATTTGTTTATGTAGCAAAATAGTGTGGGGAAGGGAAGCACCATACAAAACTGACCAAGTATGTTTGTTCCTTGTAAAATACTTTTTACAGATGTAGTTGCATTGGCAAATATTAAGCTACTTTTCAAGGTATAAATCAGTTTACTAATCACAAATCTTTAGTCTAGGAACATGACCAACAATCACAATAGCATATTTGACAAAAGCAACGTTGCAGTTATCTGTGCTAGTTTTAACCAAAAGGAAGAGATGATAACAATTCATCATTTATCGAATGCCTATTACCTACTGGATTGTGTTGTATATTTCTAATGATTTGCATATGTCTATGTGTGCATTTATAATTATCGTATATATTATATATTACATATATACTATTACACAGTACATATATATAAAATCACACAATCTTGCTTTCTCAAGTTGCTTATAATACAATAAAGATTGATGCAAAGTAATCCGTTTTTGTAAAAGTACAGATAACATGGTTTAAAAGATCAATAGGGAGAAAAATATTTGGGTGGAGAAATGAGGAAAATTTTCATGGCTAAAAAATGATGAAATCTGCCTTCAGAAGATGGATACCATTTCAAACAGTGAAGAGGGAAGGGCATTGTGAGAGAAAATGGCATTAACAAAGGAATAACCATGTGAATTCACCAAACTTATTTAACAAATAAGGACTAAGCCAATCTGGTAGAACACGAGGATTGTGGTTGGGAGGTGGTTAGAGCAAAGCTGGACAGGTAGGCAACATCGAACCCTGGAGGGCCATGGACGGCAGGCAAATAGGATCACAGTCAAGATTTTTAGTTAAGAACTGGAGAATTTTAAGGAGTGGTGTTTTGTTATTGTTCTGGTTTTGTTAAATTTTATTTATTTATTTGTCAGAGAGAGAGTGAGCACAAGTAGGCAGAGTGGGAGGCAGAGGGAAAAGCAGACCCCTTGCCAAGCAAGGAGCCCGAAGCGGGACTCCCCAAGGACCTTGGGATCATGATGTGAGGTGGACGCTTAACCAACTGAACCACCGAGGCGTCCTGTTTTGTTTTATTTTGTTTTGTTTTTTTGGTTTACGTAGGCTCCATGCTGGTCTTCAATTCACAACCCTGATTTCAAGACCTGAGCTCAGGTCAAGAGTCAGACACCCAACTGACCGGAGCCACACACGTGTCCCAGGGAGTTTCTAATGTTCCCATAGCAATGCATGTCTGACAATTGTATTCCATTATTAGTTAAGATCCTTAATCTAGCCCGCAATCCCCAGAAAACTAAACTATTAATTATATGGGCTAACAGACTGCTTTCTACCCTTGATTATTGTTGCCTTTCCAAAGGCATTAGCAAGGTCATGGGTTTTGTTAGATTTTAGACAGTCAGCTCTCAAGTGCAAACTAGGGTACCTCTTGGTTGCCAGTGAGCGCTTCCCAGTTTCTCCTGCTTCAGATTTCAGGTTCAGCTCAGTGACAGTTGTTTGGACAATTCTCTCATTAAGATGCCAGTAAATTAGGGCAATGATGTCCTTGGTCGTCCACACATCTCAGACACCAGTTTTGTTTTGCTTTTTAATGCTTTTTATACTGATGCTAATTAAAAGGGGAAAAATTCCTCCTAATCTTACATGTAGTTTTCACAGTTCAGTTATTTGCAGAGTATTCAGTTCATTATTTTTTAAATTGTATTCTTTTTAAACTTTTGAAGGTATTAGTTTCATGAAAATGGTTTCCTTTTTTTATAGTCTTACTCTTTTTTTTTTACTCAAATATAAATGAAAAAAAAATTTCCATTATAACATGATTGTAGGGAAAGAACTCAGATTGTTCTAGTCATAAATCCATCATACCCTTGAATGCTAACAAGTTTGAGTGAGCCCATTAAAAAAATTGAATATACACTGTGTTAACTGGTTTGAATCTGAATGTATGAAGTTGAAGTGGCCATTCAGAAATCAGACCAATTAGTTATATTTATTATTTTAAATCAGCTTATTTTGCCAAAATTGAGCAAAATTGAACCCAAACAGGTGGTCTAAAAGAGATCCATGAACACATGGCCAAGTGACATCAATGGGTAAATTCTGCGACTTGACCCCTTAGTGATGTTTCTCTCTGCCCTACTCATTTTTGTGGATCCTTGTAAGGAAGGGTAAATAGCAAACCAGGTTTGTTGGATCTTGATGAGTTCAGTACTAGTAGTGTAGACAAGACTGGATGTCTCTTCCTTGCGGAGGAGAAACATTGCCCCTGATCTCGGTCTCATTAGAGCAAAAAGCAGAGCGGTTGTAATCCTTGGTGTCTGTCACCTCATCAGCTACAGTGGAGAGACCTTTCCTGGGAAATAGGTGATGACATGCCCAATATCTAACTACTCCTCCGTGAGTGCCTCTGTGCCCGGAGAGTTGGTCCCTGACCAGAGAGGGGGGCTCTCCTTATTTCACAGATCAGAAAAGCAAGTACGACGATGTAAGGCTATCCCAAACAAAGGGTGACTCGGGGCAAAACTGCTAATGTCTTTTCCCAAATGCTCTCTGTAATCAAGAAATAACCGCTTCTCTTCTGATGCGTTGTCCTCATGGAACAGAGGTGTTACTGCTCTCCTCCTCAGAAGCACAAATCAGGAGACAAGCAGCCACCGCTCGAAGACGGAGGAAAAAGCAGCCTCCTTTCCGTCGTGGCTTGGTTCACAATTGATCCATCTCAGCATTATTGCTGGAGCAAAAAAATTAATCTCTCTGATTTTTATTTTATCAAATTAGTGTAGTTTACCACTCTGTTGCTAAAAACCCAGCGGCCACCTATGAGGCAGGTGCAGTGGGGAGGGGAGGATTGCACGCCGTGTGCGTCAAGGTGGCCCGTGCGGGCAACAGCAGTAACAGGAATGATTAAACCCTGTCGGACGGGGTTAGGCTGAAAGCTTTCTTGCCTCATGACAGGCTGTGACAGTCAAGTAGCAACGGAGCAGAACGAACCACAGAGGCCGTTTGCTGTGAGCAAGGCAACTGTCAAAACCCGTGTCCGAAAGCAAATGTTGGGGCTAACCACCAGCAAAGTTTGCAACCTGACGACTCAAATGCTGATGGCCAAGATGTCTTCCCAGTAAACTCCAGGTTCTTGTCCCTGTGAAGGCGTCCTGCGGTTATCATCCCGACTGCCAACTCTCTCTCTCTGTGTGCTCTGAGTCTTGTCCACTTGCTCTGTTAAAGAAAGCCTACCTTCTCTTAGAAAAGTGCCAACCAGCCATCACACCCCACATCACACACACGTGATGTGCTCATACTCTTCTCCTGATATGTAATTCACATGTAGTTTATCACGTTCTGGGTTTGGAGCCATGGCATGCAATCCACAAAGAGAAAGCCTGTCCATGTGTGAAGCCTAGTTCCAATTATGTTGTTGTAAGAATAGGTTGCAGCACAGATGTAAACCTGCCATCACAAATAGGGTGAAATACTTCACACCCAAAGCTAAAACAGTGAACTCAGCGTTGCCACCGGTTTCTTGAAAAGTTGGAAAAAAAAAATTGCTTTACACCCATGTGGTTTCACAGGTTTTTATTAGAAGCCACAATAGACACTTTTCACCAGCAGTAAATGAGAAACCTTTCAACATTGTAATAACATGGGGAGAGTTTCTCAACCTCTGTCATCCTGCGGGAATTCTCCCTTTGAGTTTCCATAGGTTGAAGGGAATGAGAAGGTTGCCCCACGGTCTCTCTATCATACACGGGCTCAATTTTAGCCTTGCACTCTGTCATATTTTTCATGTTTGGGGGAGTCCAACAGAGAAGGTGTAATTCAAGGCTGCAGTCTTCAGGGTGCTAGGTGTCTTACCTCCGATGAGGTCAGTTTGGCCAGGTGTCACATCAGCTAGGAATTCCCAGATCCGAAGATCCATCTTCCTTTCTGAGGAATATGATCTGAAAGACCTCACGAGTGCCTCGCTCTAGGCTTTCACAAGCCCTCAGCATAGTGACGCTCAGAGTAAGCAAAAAGGTTACCACTTACATCTCGTTAGTAAAAGTAATGACTGTGAATTTATCACCCCTCGGATGAAAAACCATCTCCACACACTTACGTACCTAAAATAATTCATAACACTTATGATTCGGAAGTTTCATCTTCCCTACCTGCAGCTGCAGAGGCAAACAGAATCATTCCACTTCTGGTAGGAAGGAGAACATATTTTTTAAAAGGGCAGTAAATTAGCCTGTGCTGGAATATCTATTTTCCTGCCTTCATCACTGCCAACTCCCTCTGTTGCCTTTGATCTATGATTTGCAAGCTACCATTATTATTTATGTGTTCTACAATTACGACCGGTGACACCGCCCCTTCTCCAGCCCTCAGCCACAAATATGAAAGGAGTAAATGCTGTTTATTGTGACAGTCTGCCTTTTGTCTGTGGAACAATGACAAACTTCACCACTGACAGCTTGCTACTGTTTTTACTACGCTCCCCAGCTTACTTCTCCAGTGTTCTCCAGAATGTGGCGAGAGATGGACTTGAATAAAAATGTCTAGTGCGAAGCTTTTGCATTCATTTACCTCCCAATGAGCTCCTGTGGGGACAGAGAGGAGAAAGAACAGAAGGCCCGCCAGTATGAGGACATTTTAAAGATTTCGTACATCTTTTGAGGGAGGGAGGGAAGAGACTCCCTAGCTTAACAAGGATCTCTAACCACGAATGTACTTAACTTTTTAAATGTATTTAATTTTAAAATCACACAGTCTACAGATAATGTGAAGAGGGAATGCAGATCAGCGTCGTTTATGAATTTCTGGAACAGTTTCCGTTTCCTCAGCCTGGGAACATGGAGCGGAGCAGCAGACACAGAATGATTGGAAGAACCAAAATATTTGAGGTTTTCCGAAGGGCCTGTACTAATTAGCTTTTGAAGCTGTGTTAAAATGTTATGTTTACTGGATAATTGCGCTCTACAAAACAGAATAGATTAATAAGTAAAAGAGTCACTGCAATTTTTGTAGGCCCAACTTTGAGCTAAGTGCAAACTTGTAACTATTCCACAGCGAGCCTGCTTTCCTCTGATGTCGTTAGTCTGAGAAGGTGACTGAAAGCGAGCACCTAGCTAGATTGCGTTTAGGGACACGCGGTTCTGTTTCCTCTTGATTTTAGTGGTTTTAAAGAAATATTCACCACTCCCTGGAATTCCACTACTAAAGAAGTAATTTCCCCCCCCCCTAAACCAACCATGTTTTCTACCAAGTTTCTATTTTAGGAAAAAAACATTAAAAAAAATCAATAACAATTTTCTCCATCGTTAAAAAGATATGCGTAATGTGCAAAATTTTTTTTAATGTTTTCTCTTTTTTCATTCTTTGATCTAAAAATCTTCAACCAGCAGCTCTTAAATATCCGAAATATAGTTTAACCACTTAAAGTCCACTGCCTGGAGAATTGCCTGACAGAATTCTCATTTCTTGGGGAGGTGAATGGAGAATACAAAATGACTTAGAAGAAAGTTGATTAAGCAGGCAGGTGTAAGAATGAAGAAAATGAAAAGCAAGAAAGCCAAGGAAGGAAGGAAGGAAGGAAAAACAAAACTAAACAATGAATAATATCAGTTAATAGTTTGTGCAAGGAAGGAATGGAATTAAATCAGCCATGTAACAGTAAATGGGAGTGTTAACGTCCCAGTAGAGAGCCAAAGACTTTCACACTGGGATGAAAGTCAAAATGCAACTGCTTATAAAGTGCACATCTAAAATATGTTTTTTTAATGGTTGGAAATATAATCATAAATAAGAGGTGCCTGGTAAATGTAGAATAAAAACAAGAGTTGGGATTGCCTTACTGATAATCATCTAAAGTGGAATTTCAGCCTCTACCCATTAAACAGAACAAAAGAGGTATTGTAGGAGGAAGTAGGAAACTTTGTGTTCACAGGTAAATGAAGAATTATAAACTTGTTTGTACCCTGAAACGTAACTGTGAATACATAATACAAAAACTCCCAGAAATGCATTTGGATAAAACCAAATGATAATGGAGAATTGATTTGCAAAATTCTGAAAGAATTATAATTAAATAGAGTGAAAAAAAACCACACACGGATCTGAATAATACAGCCAGCAGATATTCATGTGTATGTGCATATGAATAGATAGTAGGTGATTAACTGCTAGATATTTAATAAACAATGACATCGTGCTTACTACGTGCCTGGTACTGTTCCAGAGTTGGACATATTAATTCTTGTAATTCTCATAATAAACTTGTACAGATAAGGAAACTGAGACACCAACAGGTAGCTTGCTAGAGGCTCCCTGGCAGAGAGGAGTTTTTTTATATATATATTTTTTAAATTTTTAAAAAGATTTTATTTATTTGACAGAGAGAGACACAGTGAGAGAGGGAACACAAGCAGGGGGAGTGGGAGAGGGAGAAGCAGGGGGAGAGGGAGAGGGAGAGGGAGAAGCAGGCTTCCCACGGAGCAGGGAGTCCTGGGATCATGGCCTGAGCCATAGAAAGATGCTTAAGGACTGAGCCACCCAGGCGCCCCAGCGAGGAGTTTTAAAGCAGGATTTAACCCAGCTGGTCTGGCTCTAGGGCCTTTATGGTCTTAAAGACTCTTAAAACACATCTTGCTGACCGCAGAGAATCTATGTGTTGCTTTTGGTTTTATGTTTTCTTAGTTCATGAAAAAATGTGAACACTACTCATGAACTGATCAAAACAGACTTTTACAAATTTCAAAACGTGGAGATTTCCAGATAATATTTTCTGACCGTAGCCCAGTAAAACCAAAAGTCACCAACAGAAGTTGTCCCCTTCCTCCAGCAACAAAATCTCCACCTATAGATTTAATAACCTATTATAATTAATTCCAAGATCAAAAGAGTATCCCCAAACTAAGATTAAAGATAATTTAGCAATTAAATATGCCACAATTGTTCCTGTTAAACACGTGACACTTTTCACTCACCGTTCTATTGTTTTTAAATTGCTAATAAAATTTCTAAATATTGTCCCTAATTCCCTTTATTTGTACTAATCTAGTCACTTAGGTATATCTGTGTTGAATTTAATAGACCACGATTGGATAATTTCCCACCGTTAACACAGAATTAATTTTATACCTTTGTAAGTATATATTATTTGTAATTTAATTTCTCCTAAGTTGGATCCATTAAGGTTATGATAGTGAGATGTGTGACCTAAAAATTTTAATCAGTCCAATTCCAGAAGTCATTTTATAGCTTCAAGGGAGGAGATGGGACTTCCTAGTCACTACCAAGAAGTTTGATGAAAATTAGGATATGGCAAATTTAACCAATTAGTTTTTATTTCTTATGATTTGCCAGCCCACGATTATCCATTGTATGGTTGATGATTATCTCTTCTCACTTTTACTACCTACTTTACCCAAGGTTTTGACCCATGTGGGTTGTTATACTTTCATTTTTTTTCCTCTTCCATTAAGTTTTATTATGTTGCTATATATAGCTAGAGAGATCCATAGATAGAAGGTATGTGTGCGGGCGCCTGGGTGGCTCAGTGGGTTATAGAAGGTATGTGTGCGTGTGTTCATATGTACACACAATGAATAACTTTTTTGGTAAGTCTGATCTATGAAGAATCATTCTAATTAGTTTAGTTGTCTATATTTTAACCAAATTAATCATCTCTATATCATCAATTGCTTAGTCAAGGCAATAGTTCACAGTTTGTTTTTTTTTTTTTTTTTGACACAGAGAGAGAGATTACAAGTAGGCAGAGAGGCAGGCAGAGAGAGAGGAGAGAGGAGAAAGCAGGCTTCCCGCTGAGCAGAGAGCCCGATGTGGGCCTCGATCCCAGGACCCTGGGATCATGACCTGAGCCGAAGGCAGTGGCTTTAACCCACTGAGCCACCCAGGTGCCCTATAGTTCACAGTTTTATTGATCTTTTATTTTTACTATCAATTACACCAAGCTGTTTAGAAAAAAAAACCAAAAAACTCATCATTATCAGTCTTACAGTGTATTATTATTGTCATGGTTATTGATGGCTAAAATAAAAAATGTGTTCATACAGGGGAGATGAATCGTCTCTCATAACTGCCATATAAAGTAAATAGCAAGTTGGAGTAGTGACATTTAGGAATGAGGTCCAGCATAGACAAATGTGCAGGATTGCATCCGTTGTTAGGTCATTTAATTTGTGCACAGTGGGATGAGCACTGGTAATTTGTGTGCACAGCCCGCCTTTGAAACAAAATGGAGGAATCCCATATTTTCTGTCTTTATCACTCATATTAGAGTAAGAGAAAAAAAATGATCCTATTGAAGCTTGTTTTTAAAGTCTTCTTCTTCCCACAATCATATTCCACCAAATGTTTGTATCTAAAAATGTATATGGAATTCTAAGATCATGTCTAAAAACTGTTTTTTAAAATACCAAACCCATATTATAACAATTTTATTATACCTCTCACTCACAGTTATACTTGAAAAAATCCTCACAGTCTAAGTAAGATTTACTAAAATGTTTTCAATCACATACTGCTTCCTGTCAAGTATTCCTGAGCATTGGGTGTATATGTTACATTTTCATATTTGGGAAAGATTAGAGATAATCTATTTTTAAATGCCTCGTAGATTCTCTGGCATATAGGGTTTAAATTTAAAGCATGAATGCGATTGTCCAATATATTTTGACATTTGGAATATGTCACTCATCCTCTTAAATATCAATTCAAGAAAACACTTCTTGGATGTTGTGATTCTTCACTATAGTATCTTCCCTTTCATTGGTAGCAGACAAGTTTTAGTGGCCACTTTGTGAGTCTACTTGGGATCCACTGGATGATAAGCTCTGGTAAGAAATTCTTGTTTACCAGCACACCTGAGCAACACAGGCTCCTCCCTTTAGTATCAGAGCACATTATGCATTTTATCGCACAGTCCTATGAGAGAGCACAGTTTGAAAATGCCTCCCAGGTCATTCTGTAGTGATGTGAAAAGTGAAAATCTTCTGGTCTAATGGATGGGATTTCCTACAGATAGAGCTGAGAGTGTTAGTGGTAGAAGTAGACTTCATGGTCCTAGACAATCTCTTCCTCACTGCCAAGCAGGTAACAGCACAGGATAAATAGCATGAAGGAGTACATGAATGGAGCAAAGGGTCTAGAAGGTACATATATGCATTTAAATATCACCCGGACTTCCTCCCATTTCTCCCCTCCCCCAAACTGTTTTTTTTTTTTTTAAAGATTTTATTTATTTATTTGATACAGGGAGAGAGATTACAAGTAGGCAGAGAGGCAGGCAGAGAGAGAGGAGGAAGCAGGCTCGCTGCTCAGCAGGGAGCCCGATGCGGGCCTCGATCCCAGGACCCTGAGATCATGACCTGAGCCGAAAGCAGGGGCTTTAACCCACTGAGCCACCCAGGCGCCCCCCAAACTGTTTTTTTAGGGGCGTTGGTTTTTAATGCATTTCCATTAATGCTTGCCTCTGTTAGAAAAGGTTAGCGTGAGGCCAAACTGAATGGTTCGAGACTCCAACATAATGGCAGTTGGTTTGGTTTTGACTCTTTTGCCTTAGGCAACCAGATCAGCTCTATTTTATGCCAACTAAAGACATTGCTTAGAGTTTCGCATTAGCTGAAGTCCACTTCCCCAGTTCCTGGGTGGGGAGTAGGGAGGGACAAAAAATTCTGTGTCTTTCTTCATGGCATCAAAACTGGTATGGTTACTGGTGCAAGATGATCTAAATATTCATCCCACCATCAAGACCACTTCCTTACCAGTGACTTTTGCAGGTCGAATCAGCTACCAATAGAGTACAGCAGCTGGGGAGTGGTGTCGCTAGACACGCAACACCAAATTCTCGCTTAGTTTTTCGTTTGATTGCATTTGAATTAAGGTGGGGAAGGTGTTATTACTTGGGGGAATTTCAGGTACAGTCACAGGTGGATACCAATAGTTCTGCCTTCCAGTATGTATATTAGAGACAATGATAGTTTAGAAATTTAAATTAATTCTGCTCACTAGCAAATTGTACTCAACTTTCAGTGGAAAAGAATTCATCAAATAGAAACAATGTAACTGAAAACCTGTGGAGAAAATATGACAAATGTAAAATACTTTCTGTTGCAAAATCTTGGCAAGTCGATAATTATGAATGATGACATCCATTTATATTTGCTATGAAAATAAGAGTGTGGACCACTATGGAGAATTAAAATGCCATAATAAAAAAATAAGAAATGTCCAGCAAAGGAATCATAGTGTGAGTGTGGCCTCAAGAAATTTGACCTTCGTGTTGTAACTGGTGAATGCGTTGGATCGGTCCTAGTGTTGCATCAATTGCTTTCTTAGTTGTCACCATCAGTTAAACATTTTCTTTGTCATCATAATCATCCACATAATATTTATCATATGCTCATAAAATAATTAGCCTAATTTCCTAGATAAGGGTCAAAAAACCAGTCCTTGGGCCAAATCTGGCCCATTGCCTCTTTTTTTGTTGTTGTTGCTGATGATTTCAGAATTGTTTTTACATTTTTATATGATTGAACAAATTAAAGGAAGAATAAGACTTTGTGACTTGTGAAAATTATATGAAATTCCAGTGTCATTGTCCCTAAACAAAGAGACACGATCACTTAGATTCCCTATGACTGCTTTGTTTACTACACCTTCCGACAGACACAGTGTGCCCTGCGAAGCCTAAAATATTTACAGTCTGGACCTTTACAGAAAAAGATTGACAACCTCTATCTTAGATGATTCATATCCCTTTTAGAGTTAACTCAAGTTAATTCAAAACCAGAGTCAAAATTATTTGGCAAAATCAGGTTACTGTTTATTCTGGGAATGTTTTATTTGGGACCTTTAATTTGGGTTCTTATTAAATTGTGGAAGCTTTCATGAACACAGAGAGTATGTTGACGTGCACGTTGGCAGACCTGTTATAGATCATTTTGATTATGACTTCCTATAGAGCCAACATTTATTTGTTGCCTAGAGCTGATTTGTCCAACTGAAAAATATAAATGAATAATTGTTATTATTCTTTTTCCTTGCTTATAGAACAGTGTACATGTAGTGGAACAATTTTAATTTAACTCAGGGCTATATTATAACATTCTGCTCCTCTAAAAGAAGGATTTTTCAAGTGGAAAATTCAAATTAAGGTTTCATTCGTCATAGCTTTTGTTTTTTACAAAAGAAAAAATTCATATTATATTAACAAATTAAAGATGTTTCAATAATTATAAAACATAGACTAAGAAAGAGAAACATGAGAAGAGAGAACTCTGTCCCTTAATGGATGGCAAAAATGGTAAAAGGAGTAACCTCTGAAGTCTTTTTCATTCATTCCCTTGATTAACTTGCTTATACTTAATTGCACGTTGCTGCCTTTTTAAAAATATGACTTAGGGACACAGAATAGCCTATCATGGAACTGTAAGCAATAGCAGTTCTCAATGGTTTCATTTAACAATAACCAAAGAAGACCATTAATTTCTGAATGTCTAAGCTTTGAGCAGTTATTTTAGAGTTGATACTTTATCTGATCATTCTATGGGCATGTGGCTGGTAAATCACTGTAATTTATTTATATTCTCTATTTAATTTTATGAATGATCTTATAGCAACTAAACTATGGGAAGACGGTTATTTCATATTTATCTATACTTCTTATTAATTATTAGGGAATGAGTGTAAATAAATGACTTTTGGACATGACCTAGAATCATCATGCTTCTTAAGAATAATTGTCAAGGTAAATTTGCTTAGGACTTTTTTTTTTTTGAGGAAAAACAGAATGAGCAATTTTTAAATTTATCCTGTCCCGTCTGATTCAGAAAGCTTGTTTGAGCTTTATGTCCCCCTGCTCCACAGACTTTTATTTTGTCATGTAATACTGTCCTTCACTCTTTCTTGACTTTTGCTTTTTTATTTGATTTTGAGGATTGATCTCTTGGGAAGTGGTATTTATTTATGTGTAGAGTTGACGCGTATAAACATAAAAAGCAGGATCTATGATGTAAAGTCCTTTAAGTATGATAATGAAAAATGTGAGATTATTTCTTACTTTATAAAACCATTTCTTTGTTTCTCATTTGAAAGAAAATAAGCATTCAAAAATTACTCCATTGGGCGCCTGGGTGGCTCAGTGGGTTAAGCCTCTGCCTTCGGCTCAGGTCATGATCTCAGGGTCCTGGGATCGAGGCCCGCAGCGGGCTCCCTGCTCAGCAGGGAGCCTGCTTCCCTCTCTCTCTCTGCCTGCCTCTCTGCCTACTTGTGATCTCTCTGTCATATAAATAAAATAAAAAAGCTCAAAAAATTACTACATTGATATTAATGATTACAAGAACAGTCTTACATGAATCTCTGACTCCTTGAACAACAGATAGAAAAAGAAGAATTCAGTAGGTTGCTACACATAGAATAGCATTATTTAAGACAACTTCACAAGTGTTGATTCAAGAAGAAGCAAACTGTTTTCAATGACTTTGGGGAAAAAAATAGCTCTCTCTTCTCCAGTCAAGTCATCATAATATACTGTTAGCTTTCCTTCCCTCATCAATAAGAATTGAGAAACACAAAAATAATGAGACACAATAGATACACACTTATCTTCACTGCAGAGGATGTGAAATTATGTTCAGATTACACCCCTAAACATCACTGCCAAAATGATGTCCAGTTGCAGTCTTGAAGGAAAGGGTTTAGAAAGGAAAATAGATGCTCTTGTTTCTGTTATTATTTGCCATAATATAAAGACATGGTACAGCGTAGAAGACAGACTAATGTAGTTCCGTACATATATGTGGATTTGGGATTTATGAAATGTCACATTAAGTAGACGACTGGAAAAAAAATGCAGATGTGCAGGAAGAAGAGGAAGACAGAAGACTTTGTTAAAAGGGTAGTTTTCCTTCTGAAATAAGACTGACCCACCTAGTTGATATCAGAAAGAAGCGTGGGAAATTGCATCCTGGTGGAAAGGGCCAACGTACATAAATAAATTGGTGCTTTTAAGTTTCTCCCCATGTCAGGGACCCCTCGTTTTTACCACCAGATGTGGATTAGCCTAGTTCCTCCTGCAGCACTGCTCCCCTGGAGGGTATGAGCACCCGCCTGGATCTCCATAAATCCCCTTTTAAAACAGAGGGAGAGAGCGGGAAGGAAGAAAGCAAAGCAAAGAGAAGAAAGAAAAGAGAAGGAAAGAAAAGAGAAGAAAAAAGGAAAAGAAAGGAAAAAGAAAAGAAAATTAAAGAAAATTAGCGGGAGCCAGACAGAAGTAAGTACCAAATTCCAACAGAGCTCCTGCCATTGCCCCGAGCTGGTGGACATGGAGAATGGGGGAGCGCTTGAGTAATTCAACTGGAAAGAGAAGCAGGACAGACAAGATCACTCTCCAGAAAGTCCAGTATTAGTTACCAAAATAGTAAACACAGGTCTGGAACCGGGGCAGTTCACAGCAGCAGTAGTTATAGGGAAGAGGCTCAAGAGTTAGCAGGGCAGAACTACCAACCTTGAAAATGTATTACTTCTGAGAAACAGGAGATGAATAGAAAGAGGATAGTGCCCCTCCGAAGAATGGGAATGATGGAATTCAGAGGGGGACGAACAATTCCTCAGAAACGTAAGTGAAAAGAAAAAAACAAACACTAACCTGGCAGAAGAGGGTGCCCTTGAACTAGGAACCCTGCCATGAGATACACAGGTATTCAAAGAAGAAGAGGAAAAAAGAATTTGGAGATACTTTTAAAAGTGGAATCAGAAATTCAGAAGTTAAGACTAGAAATGGAAAAAAATGCAGTGAAGGTTGATTAAATTCAGGAAATATATTTTTAAAAATCTTAAAAATAAGGGAGGATATATCCAAATGAAAATCTAATGAAGGACATCAAAGGTTACTCAGGAAAATAACCAATAAACTGAAGCTGAAATAAAGAAAAAAACAAAACAAAAGTAAAAAAGGAGAGAGAAAGTAGCTGAAGTGGAAGGTAGGAAAAGAAGTCATATATATATGTATTTATATATAAATTAATAAATTTATATTTATTATATAAATTTTTATATATTTATATATATAAATCCACATATATACACACATATATATACCCACACATATGTATATGTGTATATAGAAATATATATAAAATTGAAGGAGATGAATAAGAAAAATGTAATAGTGGAACAGATGATATTTATAACTACAATCTAAGAAAACATCCCTGGAAATTAAAGAAACCTGAACTCTACTAGATTGAAAGAAACCTGAACGCTACTAGATCACCATATATTCCTGGGAAAATTGCCATGAATTAATCAACTCCAAAACATATTCTAACATTCTAGACTTTAAAGATTTAAAAAAAAAAAAGTTCCCAGATCATCCAGGGGGGAAAAAAAAAACAAATTTGTAGGGATACAAATATTCAGATAGCACCATAATTCTCAAAAGCAACATTTTCAAGTAATTCAAAGAAAAGTATGAAAAAGGATTTTATGTCAAGGCAAACTTCCAAGAATATTAATTTCTATATTTTTTCTAGACTATAGAAAAGCAGTTTTAATTTATAAGAGCTAGAGAATACTATACTCATTAACCCTTCCTAACAAACTACTTGAGGATAGGTTTCCTACAACCAAGAAGTAACCGGGTAAACATGAACAAAAAATTGATGATGGACAAAGACTAAAATGAGTATGGTGACTCCGGTGGGAAATAGTATTGAAACACTGTATACCCTGACATATTATCTAGTCTGTCCATATTCTTGACTTTAGTTTTGTGCCTGCCCTTATTGCATTAAAATTATTCTCTCTCTCTTATATTTTTCACAAGTCTTAGCAAAAAGACTCTGTAAGCTATCTGGGGTTTTTATAAATTATTATAGTACACAAGGGTACATTTTTCTAGACTTGGATTAAAGAGGAAAAAGCAAGTCTCCCTCTCTTACTCTTCCTCAGAGCCACCTAGAAGTTGTTGGGTCTGGGTGTGAGACACTAAGTGTCGTCTTGCTCTTTACTTAAGGGAGATAAATGGAACCACCCACACATTAAAAATATGTCTTTTAAAAATTTTACATAAACATTAAAATTATAGTTAGCAAAATCGAGTTTGGTGCATGATTATCTGAAATAACTTAAAATTGGAAATGTGACATGGAAAGAGAAACTACGGATATTGGAACTTGGCATTCTTAGTTTCTTCGAATTTTCAAATGAGTATTTTTAAATAAAAGGTAATTATTGGTTTAATGTAAGTCAGTTGCATAAATAGACAAGCAATTACATTATTGTCCACTGGGGAGCTTTAGCAGATCAAAAGACTTTTAGTTCAAATGTTACATGACAAAGAAGTAGCCTTATGTAAGTGAACCAAATGAGAGTTTATCTACCCCGTGCCCAGCAAACCAATAAAAACTGATGCCAAGCTTTTGCGGTGAACAAAGATAGGCTATTTACTGGTGTGGTGCCAGAGAACAGAGAGCTAATGCTGGAAAATCCTGAACTCCCTGATGGCTTGCAAGTGAGTGTTTTTAAGGGCAAAATTTGGGGTAGGGTCTTCTGCGAAGGTAGACACCATTGACTAGAGGCCCATGAGGTCACACTAACAGGTACATCTAGTATATCTTTGGCCCCTTGGAGGTCTTTTCCATCTTAAGAGATTTGGAATCTGAAAAATATTTTTATTCTTTATGTTGGAATTTTTTTTTTAAGGGGCTTGAACTCATGACCCTGAGATCAAGACCTGAGCTGAGACCAAGGGTCAGACACCTAGCTGACTGAGCCACCCAGGCGCACCTATGTTGGGGATTTTATTAGGTACATCTGGTGATTCTATTGCTAGGGTAGTGCTTTTCAACTCCTTGTTCTTCAGGGTCCTTTGAATGATAATCAAACATCCCTATCCCTTGAACCTGGCCTCTGTGTTCCTTGGCTGGTCAAAACATGCCTGGGGTTGATGTGACCTCTAGTGTTCATTCTTCCATCTGAACTAGCAAGGTGGACACTGGCTTCACTTTCTCAAGGACGCCTATCATAAAATTTGGCAAATTCTAGTGAAAGTTCTCAAGTGCTTATTATTAATCAGCATAAAGTAGCTAAAATATGTTAGAATCAGATTGGGTCCAAAAAAATAGATGCAGTATAATTTCCATTGAACGAATAATTTCAGAAATGCATTGCTTGGGGTCCCTGGGTGGCTCAGTTGGTTGGTGTCTGCCTTTGACTTAGGTAGTGATCTTGGGGTCTTGGGATCGAGTCCTGAGTCGGGCTCCTTGTCACTTGGGGAGCCTACTTCTCCCCCTGCCTCTGCCTTTCTCTCTCTTTTTCTCTGTCTTTCATGAATAAATAATTTAAAAAAATAAATATATCGCTTTTCTTGTGTCTATGGCCTATGTCCATGACTGTTGAAGGTGTGGGTCTTACTAAGCTAAGTTCCAGAGATCATCACTCAGTAGATCTGAGGAGGGCACCAATTATCCATAATATTAACAGGCATCTCAAGAAATCCTGAGACAGGTGGTCCATAGACTGTACTTTTGAGAAACACCAAGATAGGTGTTTGTATTTTAGAGAAATTGTAATGTTTTTTTTTTGTTGTTGTTGTTTTTGTTTTGTTTTGTTTTGTTTTGTTTTGCTAATTAAAATCTGCTTGTCTTCAAGGCATATTTTATATAGTCTATCAATTTAGGTGAGAAAGAGGAAGTCATATTGACCTAATTAAAAAGTTTAAGAGAAATAGTGCATATGAAGATATTTATGATTTAAGAAAAATCTTTATGTAGAATAGATTATAAATTTAAATTAATGCATATTGACAAATAACATCTTCCTAAATGTAGACCACAAATGCTCATTTAGTGGGAAACTCTGGAGGAGTTCATTTAATCTTTGGTCCCTTGACCTGCAGACTCGAATATCAAAAACTAGTCACTTTGAAGATTATTTAACAGAGTTTTGGACAGAGAACATAAAGTGCAATTATTTGATCTTGTAGGCTATCACCTTAAAGCAGATTTCAACCAGGGGAAATTTTGTGCCCCAGGAGACATTCTCAATGTCTGGAAACATTTTTGGTTGTCACAACTGAGATAGGTGTATTCTGTGAGCTACTGAATCTAGCAAGTAGAGACCAGAAATGATGCTAAATAGCCGACAGTTCACAAACAGCTCCTCACATGAAATTATCCATCCAAAACGTCAATAGTGCTGATGTTGAGAAACTCTGCTTTACAGTTTTAATTATTTAAATATTTAAAAATATTTAAAAATATTTAAAAATATTCAGACTCTTTACTCATTAGTTTTTGTAGAAAAATATTTCTGATTCTTTAAGGGTGAAAATGTAATACTTTAGCAGTAAGAAGGATGTGCCAAACACTAGGTAAATTAAATGCCGTATTTACCATAGAATTTTTAGTGTTCTGTTTTATTTTGTTTTTACTTTATTTGTATGGTATTATGTTATAATATCGCTAGCAATTTA
Organism: Ailurus styani; assembly: GCA_002007465.1. NCBI lineage: Eukaryota > Metazoa > Chordata > Mammalia > Carnivora > Ailuridae > Ailurus > Ailurus styani. The sequence continues at coordinate 552,965 of LNAC01000130.1, read as the reverse complement.
TAGTAGAAAATACTGTGTCTTTCTCCCATCCAACCAAAAGTTATTCATAAGTGTGCTTTTATTCCATTGGTAACATTCCTATCAAAGACACAAATATCAAATGATTTATTATGATGGCATAGCAGGAGACATAAAATACTTATGGGTATAGACGTTTTCACAATCTTATGAGCAATTAAAACATAAGAACAACATGAAAACATAAAATGTCTAGAGAAGACGAGACCCATCTTGCCATCCCTCTCATTGACTTTATCTCCGTGTCTTTCCTTTTTTTGAATCGTGACTTAGAAATTTTGTCTTGTTGTGAATGTTTGAAAGCTTTCAAGGAAATGACCTTCATTATAACTTAGTTCATGTTTTCAAGTGCTTTCTCCTCTTTTAGCAAGGGTTGCTTATCTAAGCTTTTTGATATGGGAATTTCATTTTGAAATTGATAATAGTTTGATTGGATTTTATAGAGTAGCCACCATTTTAAGGAGCTCATTTAAGTCAGCTTTACTCATTATCTTTAAAAGATATTAATGCAAACAGTCTAGCTCAACCCTTGTGAAGAGTCTCCTGAAGAAAGCATAGTCTTATAGTCTTGTAACATAAATTAAGCCTTTGTCCATCACTCACAAATCATATAACCTTAGATATTAAGCCCTCCGGGTTTCAGTTTGCACACACAACGAAGAGATTGTGGTATTTAAAATTTAGACATTAGAATCACACAGTCTAGGTTTTATCTTGCTAAGCCTCTTGATTTAATGTGTGACCCTGGGCACCTCACCTCTCTAAACCTTCAAGCCACGATCCTCTGCACAATGAAAAGAGTAATAGTTTCTCCCTCATGGAGTTAAATCAGGAAGCTTGTTAAGCATTTAGGTTATAGTTAGCATTTAATAAAAAATTATTTGTAGTTATTATTAAAACATTTTGAGTCTAAAATCTGATAATTCACCAGTGGGTTTAAATGTTAAATCCCACATAAACCTACTAGGTATATTCGTATCCAGATATAAATAGTTGAATAGGTTCAGATCATTCCTGTATAGCTCATTGGATTTTTTCCCCCATCATCAATCGTTCTGGCAGTGAGATATAATCAAACTGCACTATTATTCACAGACATAATTGTGGGAGGAGTTGGATGTTACTATTCCTTGTCTAATCATCTACGCTACCCCATTCTGGAAGAGAATAATCATAATTATTGAGTTAATAAACATCGATTAAATTTACAGAGCATAAACTAAGGGAGAACGTGATATCTCTGTTTAATATTTAAGAATCTGTGCCTGGGACATTGGAGCTTTTAAACTTTGCAAATGCAGAGAACGACATGTTATGGGAATGCCTGGTGGGGTGCGACTGATTGTGCTTAGAAAAGGTGTTGTGGTCGCAATATACTTTAATGTGTGGCTTTAAAGTTGTGAAGAATTTCCACAGAGATAGAGAGGAAGAAAGGAACCCCAAAATGAGAAGACAAGAGCAGGCACATAGATGAGAAATGCAGAGTATTTTGAGTGATCTTTCGGGAATGGAGGATGGATGGAGAGCGGGAAGATCCGCACGTTAGCCAGAATGTAATATATGATGCAACGGGAAATGTAGCTCTTACATACTGTGTGTTATAATATGTATCGTATATAATTTGGCCACTGATTCGCAATGGGTGAACACTAGCGGCCTTGGTTAAAGTGGATCCTAAGTGCATGAGAAGCTCCCCAGTGAGATTCAGGATCACTGGTTGCCAGTTCAATGGTAGGAAAAGTATGAATCCCTCCCTCCCTTAGAAAACTACAGCCCTGCCTTCTCAGAGATGCTCAGCTGGCACATTCTGCCTCTCAGCCCTTCTTTGACTGAAAACCAACCCTCTCCTACTCATAAGAGTTCCTAATCATGATGCTTCTAAAACTTACATGTGCATCCCAAGCAACTGGGTGTCTTTTTTAAATGTAGGTTCTTTTCAGTAGGTCTGAGATTCTGCATTTCTTTTTTTTTTTTTAANTTTTAAAGATTTTATTTATTTATTTGACACAGAGAGAGAGATTACAAGTAGGCAGAGAGGCAGGCAGAGAGACAGGGAGAGGAGGAAGCAGGCTCCCTGCTGAGCAGAGAGCCCGATGCGGGCCTCGATCCCAGGATGCTGAGATCATGACCTGAGCCGAAAGCAGAGGCTTTAACCCACTGAGCCACCCAGGCGCCCTAGATTCTGCATTTCTAACAAGCTCCTGTGCCACTCATGCTGCCTTTCCTGAGGATCCCATTTATTTGCAAAGCAAGACTTTCAGGTACAGCAGGAATGATCACATACAAACTGTTCTCTCAAATTGTAAAGATGTTTCAGTCATTTTGGTCAGAACCTCTTCCTCCCTAAGACATGTAGACTGAGGTTCTACAATAATTTCTCTGTGTTCTTTAAGGCAGAAGAGCATAGCTAAGCATTCATATGTAATGGACATTTTTACACAGGCACTGAGATTTCCTTTTAAGATCACATTAATTAAGTAAATGGCATAACACATACGTGTAACAGGTATTATGCTAAGAAAGTAATTTATGATATAGCTGGACCAAATAATAATTGTAAAAATAGAAAACATTTCAGACTGTGTGAACTAATAGGAAAAAAATTCAGTGATGTCTCTTCAGCTTCTTCCTCAAATATGTGAGGGGAGTGATATAATACTTTGATCTTTAAAAATCTCTTAATGTGTTACATGAATTAAAATGCAGAAGCAACTCCATGTATTGTTCACTGAGATATATTTTATCATTATAATCCCTGGTTTTTCAAGGTATGTAAAAATATACTCTGTTCTGACCTTTAGGGAAGCAAACCATTTCTCAGATACTAGAATTAGACAATCAGTGTCCTGAAAACTGTTGAGAAACCAAATGAGAACCCAGAATCATCAGCCAGTCTACCACAAATCTTGGCTATTTTTCAAGATGGCCCTACTTTGGATTCCATATGTTATCTGAATGTTCACCTTATTATATGTTAATACAGTAGGAAATATCATGAGGTCATCTAGAACTGCACTTATATCTGGAAGAGAACGCCCTGCACTTTTTCTTAAAACCTTCAGATAAGTAGTAGTCAGCATTCCCTGGTAACATATTTCATTATCTCAAAGACACTTAGAGACATGGGGCAACCAAAAAACAAAACAAAACAAAACAAAACAACAACAAAATCACTCCCACATCACTCTAAATCCTTCTCTGCTGTTCTGCTGTCATCTAACACACACACACACACACACACACACCCCCATCTGATCACCAGCACCCACATGATTTCCTGGGAGTACCTGATTATCGTTGCGAAGTAGGATCCACACTCTGCTTCTTCAGGTTAAAGCTCAGCTCCTTAGCCTTCCCTCAAAAACTCCTTAGCCCAAGGAGCATTTCCTTTAATGCTTCCACATCAGATAGCCTCAAATTGTCCATTTCACTTTGCTTAGTGAAGTCACGGAACTCTCAAGGATATAATCAATAACAGTACAATGAAAGCTGTTGCTTTATAAAATAGGCTCCTATTTCTACATCCCAGAATCCTATTCGTATTTGCCACAGTTGATAACAAGGATTTCAGCCATCCTTCAGGACGGACTTATTTATAAAGTTATTGAACTGAGACTTTAGGTAGACCTTAAAGACGACCTGGTCCAAGTTTCTCATGTATACGTGCTCACAAGAGGCCTTGCACATTTGAGTTGCCTTCTCTTCTAGATCACAAAGTTTTAGGATATGGAGACTAAAACTCTTAACTTAGAAATTTTCTCCACCCAAGATTATTTTTAGGAACAATTTCCCCTGCCTTACTCTATACAGTTGCTTCTGTGGTTGATTGTTGCTTTATAGACTATGGGTGTAATTTTTGTGTTGGAGTGGGTTTCTTGTCTTCAAGCAGAGGATTTTATGTGTATTTCAATTAGATTTTATCTCACTGGTTACAGCCCCCAAATCTCAAATGGTTGATGTATTTCTCTATAATTTGTGAATTGACCATGTATCAATTGACTTAATAATATGGGGAAATTGAATAAGCATACCAACTATGTTGCCTACTAAGTTATTGATAAACCATCAGACAGGAAGGGCCAAAGGCAAAGGCCATGAATCTGCTGTGGATTCCTCTTTACAAGGGGATACGAAACCATCATTCAGTCCTGTTTGGGAGCTTGGTCATTGCACAATTATAAGTTCACCTTCACCATTTTGTTACTCAGCCCTCTCTCTGTACTCCCTCCCTCTCTCTCTTCCTTTTACCCCCCCAAAACAAAATAAATAAATCTTTAAAAATTGACTAGTTTCTACACTTAGTAACTCCATAGTTATTTTGGATAAACATGTGCTGATTCCTATTACTAATTGCTTTGACTTCTTAGAAATCACTGAATATACTTTAATAATACGGATAGAAATTGTTGGATGATTTATGTCAACCTCATGTCTACAATTTGTGAAACCCTTCTTCTTCCCACTTTGGAAATCATGACAGTGGTTCCGTTCTATCCTAGCTAGCATCTGTCTGGTTCCTCTTGGTCCCTACGAGACTACCAGTAGCTCATGCATAATCTCCCTAGCAAATTATCTCCACTTTACTTAGTGAAGTCATGGAACTCTCAAGGATATAATCAATAACAGTACAATGAAAGCTGTTGCTTTATAAAATAGGCTCCTATTTCTATATCCCAGAATCCTATTCGTATTTGCCACAGTTGATAACAAGGATTTCAGCCATCCTTCAGGACGGGCTTATTTATAAAGTTATTTATAAAATTATAAAGTTATTTATAAAGTTACTAAAACACATTCATTTGGGACAGGAGAGTTGGCTTAAAAATCATACACTTAAACTTCCTTTTACTTTCTCTTCACTTCTGCTGGAACTAAGCTCTCTCTAAAGCAGTTCTTCTCTGCACAGGAGCCAAACCAAAAGAGAGAAAGCAGGGAGAGGGAGGGGAAAAAAAGACATTTCCTCAACAACATACATTACACTTTTGTTTTATTCCAGGTACTATTTTGAGAAGTAAGTTTCACTTTTTTTTCATCGAAACATAATAAACCCATGAAAAAATCTGATCTTCTTACAGCTTACATGCCCTATTTAGCATAATGTATTCCTTAATAGTGCTTGTTTATACAGCTTAGCATACAGTTTGAAAGTATTTTCACATAAACTACCAAAGTCAATGCTGACAAAATTTCTACTACGTGGACATTATCCTCCTTACTTACAGATGCAGAATGTGAGTCTCCAAGAAATTTAGTGAACTGCTAAAAACCACAGTGCCTCAGTGCAGGAAAAAGATAGTGTCCCATGTAACACCTCCTTATTTTTTCTTCCTAGTTCAAATGAACATTTACTAATTTATTAACATGTTATTATTAGTGATTTTGCTGTAAGAAATGTATGGTGGGTCATTCTATTATAACAATTCTATTCTTGAAAGGTTTCCTTCTTTTGGTCTGTCGCCCCTTTCAGGGACTCAGAATAGAAAAGCTCGTCAACTTTTTCATCTAAGCAAAAATGAGAAGTTCCCCTGTCATTTCGGCCACGCATCTGATCTTGCCCCGTTTCGTTGGCTTGACTCAGTATTTTCATCTTGGGAGAGCCACTTTCTGCTAGAATCCCATTGCTTCCACTCCACTAGGCAGTTTTGACTTGGAAGTCACAACCCGATCCAGAAATAAGTCTTTTCTTCCTCGGCTCAGACATCCTTAGCGAGGCAAGGAAAACATCATCAGAATCTTTGCTTCGAGCCAGATCATAAAGTTTAGCTCACTATTCTCGCTATAAAACGAAATCCAGTGCCTGTAAGCAACATCCATTTCTCTGAATGACATTACCTCAGTTCCTTAACCTTTTCTTTTTTATCCAAGAGCTTCTCATAGAAAGTCTGCCCTGAGGATGTTTTTCCTGAGGGTGTGAGTCCAGGGTTCAGTCAGGGAAGCAGGACCACTGCAAGTATTACGGAATAAGGGGGTTTTCTAGGAATGAGGCAGGGGCCGCTGGAGGACTCGCCCGCCCCCAAGCAGGCCTGTCACTTGCCAGAGAGGGTCTGCCCTGCAGAGGAGAGGAACGAGGAGATCTGAGGGGGTTCGGGTAGAATAAGGACAAGCTGGAACCCACCGACACATTTGCATCTGTTCTCGCTGCCTCTCGGGGATGCACTTCAGAGAGGAAAATCTGCCTTCTCGCTTTCACCTTCCAACTTTTCCCTCTTAGCCAGTGGTTGGTTTTCCCGTTTAGGGGAGCGGGGAAGAGGATTCTGGGAAGTGTAATTCCAGTTTAGCCAAGTGGACGCGGTTCAAAGCCACCATCCTGGGATGCATCTTTGTACTGTGGCGTTCTCCCTCCTCCATTCTATCAATTCTGGTTCTTTGGCATGCATTTTCAATTAATTTTATATTGTAATTTTGATTTTATTACATTATACATTTACATCTTCAACACTTACATGATTTTCTAAATCATGAAGCAAAGTGTTCTTTCTGATTTGAAATAGATTGCGAACCATACGCCAAATACCAGCTTGTATGTGTCTCTTTTGACTGTTCCTTTTTCTTTTATACTTCAGTTACCAATTCCGGTGACAATACCATACTGTTCTACTTACCGCATCTCTGCAACGCATTTTACCCTGAGGGACTTGCTTCCCTCAGCATTGGAATTCTACTTTCTACTTTCCCTTTGTGGCTCTTGTCATCGAGCTCCTCTTCCATATGAATTTCAGAATCATTTTATCTTTATTCACACCTCATGAGTGCTCTACGAAATTTTAAACATTTAATCAGAATTGCAGTGTTCTAGATTAATTGGGGAAAATTTGTCTTTTGAAAATACAGACTATTTGGAATAAAAAAATGTGCATAGATCGATCTGGCATAAGTTTTAAGGCTATTACTAGGTTTCTAGATTTGTGGAGGCAGCAATTATTGTTATTGTGATGAGTCTCCTGTTTCCAGTTTATTTTCTAACCCATTGTTATTTTTAAAATGTTAAAATTGAATTTGGGGCACCTGGATGGCTCAGTTCAGTTAAACATCTGCCTTTAGCTCAGGTCATGATCTCAGGGTTCGAGCCCCACATCGGGCTTCCTGCGCAGGGGGGATGTTTGCTTCTCCCTCGGCCCCTCCCCCCTCCTTGTGTGCTCTCGTACTATCTCTCTCTAATAAATAAATACAATCTTAAATAAATAAATAAAATTGAATTTGGCTAACTCATTGAACTCCTTTTTTTCTAGTGGCTTTTCAGGTGATTCCTTAAGTATAAAATCACAACATTTTTGAAAATGTAATTTTATGTATTATTTTTTAATACTTCAAATTTGCTTTTCTTATTCTATTGCTCCAGTGAGGACACCCAGAACAATAAAAACAAATGGCTGCAAGAATGACCATTCTTTTTTTTTTTTTTAAAGATTTTATTTATTCATTTGACACAGAGAGAGAGATTACAAGTCGGCAGAGAGGCAGGCAGAGAGAGAGGAGAGAAGAGGAAGCAGGCTCCCTGCTGAGCAGAGAGCCCGATGCGGGCCTCGATCCCAGGACCCTGAGATCATGACCTGAGCCGAAGGCAGCGGCTTTAACCCACTGAGCCACCCAGGCGCCCAGAATGGCCATTCTTTTACTCAAATGGGAATGATTGTATTATTTTCCCACTAAGTAGACTATTGTTTCCTGAAACAGGCTCTTTATTACTTAAGGAATGCTTCTTATTTACATTTACAGAGTTTTTGTTTTTATTTTAATCAGAAACAAGTGGGGAGTTTTATCAAAGGTTTTTTTTCAGTATCTATGAAAAGAATCATGTGATTTCTGTCTCTGTATTCCTCAATATGTTAATAAAATACCTTAATATGCATATTTACTGCATTCCCTCAATAAAACCCATTTAATCACAACATTTTCTTCATTAGATTGTTAAATTAGATTTGTTAACATTTTATTCATACTTTCTCCACCTTATATTCACAAGTGACATTGGCGAATAGTTTTCAGGTCTGTTTTTCTCTCTATTGTGTTTTTGTTTTGTAGTTATTGTAGACTCATCAAATCAATTGGAAAGCTGGCCAATTATTTTTGTTTTTTCTTTTCCCATGATTTCCTGTTGTGGATTCCTGGGCATCAAATTCATTGTTTTTTGAATTTTCAATCTCTTTAAAAAAGTTTCTTTTTTTTTCTTCTTCTTCTTTTTTTTTCCCTAATGGGGAGGATTTTTCCCTGTCCTTATTTTAGATAATCATTTCCTGTTAGTTTCTCATGAGGGCTTTATTATTTGGCCAAGATCATAATCACCTATTGCGATAATCCATGATTAGAAAATACATATACTGTACTCTGTTGCCCCATAGCCATTTCTAAGTTTATTCAACTAACACTTACTGCTGAGTGTGTAAGGAGTATCATGATGGGATTTAAGGTATGGGAGATAAATTGTTTTAAGATAGACTTGAAAGGTATCAGCTGGCCTTTAGAGACTTAAAATGTGTTTGGAAAAATGACATGCACTCCTGAAATAATTTAATGAAAGTACTAATAAATGTATTCATAATATTTCATGATAAAGCATAAAATGAGTATGGAAATGCAGAGAGGATGTGCCCAAGTGGTGAGGGACAAAAGTTAAGAGGAATTAGTCAGAAAACACTTAAGAGGAGAGGTGAGTTCTGAGCTGAATGCTGAATTAGGCGATACACATGAAGTGGGAGCTCTGAGAGATAATCTGAATAGTATGCGAAAAGGCAGGAGAACAATAATAAGAAAATCTGTGGGCAGATGATATATATGTTAGTTTATTTGAAGCTGACAGAAGCATTTTAGAAAGCTTAATAAATAAACCCAGAAAGCATGTTAGGGCAATCCTGTGGTAGGTGCAATGGTCAAGGTCAGACCCTGCCTGTACCAGCAGGTGACTGATACTTTCAAACTGGCTCCTAATGTTCCACTGGGCTTTTTTCAGGTCCAGCAAGAGGTAAGCCGACTGTGGCATACATACAAAACTTGGTTTATTTAATTTTTTTAAACATTTAGTCGTTCCATACAGAGAGAGAGAGCATGAGTGGGAGAGGGAGAGGGGCAAAGGGAGAAGCAGAATCCCATCTGAGCAGGGAGCCAGACATGGTGCTCAATCCCAGGACCCTGGGATCATGACCTGACCTGAAGGCAGACACTTAATGGTCTGAACCACCCAGGTGCCCCAAAACTTGATTTAAATGTGATCTTGAGGGGCGCCTGGGTGGCTCAGTGGGTTAAAGCCTCTGCTTTCGGCTCAGGTCATGATCTCAGGGTCCTGGGATGGAGACCCGCATCGGGCTCTCTGCTCAGCAGGGAGCCTGCTTCCCCCCTCTCTCTGCCTGCCTCTCTGCCTCCTTGTGATCTCTCTCCCTCTGTGGAAAAAAAATTAAAAAATAAATAAAAAAATAAATGTGATCTTGAATTGACCTATATTATCATAATGAATATGTACAAATATATGCACAGATCACACACATGTTCTGTTTCTGAATCAAGTGGAATAGACTTCCAGTGTCTTATTGTAGGAGTGGGGAAACAATTGACCTTAACAAGTATGACTTATATGTTATCACAAATAAATGAAACAATGTGTAAATATGAACTAGCACCGTGGAGGGTGTGAAGCTCTCAACAGTATAAGAAAAAGAAACTTATCTGTTACCATTACACCAATCTGTGACCCCATATTTATGTCAAACCATAAGGAATGGTAATTATTAGAAAGGAAAGACAAAAGAAAAACTCTGATATTCTCATGTCATTTTTGTGATTCCATACTTAATGGCCAACCATCAGGACAATGATATACCAGTTGAATTCTCAGAGAAATCCTCTGTCTCAAAGAGAAAAAAAATATGATAATATTAATTTTGGTACTTCAAAACCTTTAAAGAGTTACCTGCACAAATGTGGCCTGCTTTGCAAAGTCACATGGTACCAGTAGCCTGCGTACTTTCCGATAACCATCAATTATCACAAAACTGCACACACACGGATTTGCTTTCAGCTTTCCATTGACCAAAAAAGGGCTTTCTATGTATTGAGGAATGTTCTAAAAAATAAGTTACCTTTGCCACAAAGGAAGCTCTCTTGTCCCCTTTCAGTTAATGAAAGACCTGATGAGGGAGTGATGTAGATCCGAATCTGAATCCTGATTGTCCCCATTATCCTCTTCTGATCTTGGGTGATTATTATGAATAATGTATGTTAAGTACTTCACACTGTGTTAGAGCATGAGAGCTTCATGAATGGGAAATCTTTTATTTTCTTCCTCATTATGAAGGGAACCACCTAAAAATCATTCACTGGATGCCAAGCACTGATCCAAGCACTTTACATGCATCTCCTTATTTAAAAGTCACAACAACCTAATGAGATCAGTGACTATTAATACCTCAACTGGATGGTTGGAAATTTTGCCAATGAAACCCCGTTAATAAGGCCGGGAGCTAGGATCAAACCTGATGCCACTATCACCATCACTGCCTCGTTGCGCTTTCTTGGTACCATGCAGAAACTGCCTCTGATCTTTTAATTTTTATCAGATCATATCTGCTTAGCACAAACAGAATGAAGTTACCAGCTCCACCTCTGGCAAAGTCCAAGTGTCATTAATTTTGGTGTTTAGGTTTCCAGGCAAGGTCTGCACGCCGTCAGAATGTTGGCCAGATGGTATATGAAGTAGCTCACGTTATTCCACGTAAGAACAATTCTGTTGGCTAAACATTAAATGGAAAGCTGCTACTAAGAATATTTTCCATCTAGTGTCTTCAGTGTGGTGCTTTATAGACATAAACTCTGACAGTAATGCATTGCATCGTACATACTATCAGTTAGCATTACTTGTTAGGTTTCCCCCTGGTTAAAGCCAAGACTGCAGAAGTTATAAAGTATGACCCCTGTCTTAAAGGATAGGAAAGGAAGTCGAAATAGAAAATTGACTGCTTATGTATAGAAAGAAACAAGAAATTTCTTAATAGAGAAGTGAATCTATTGGAAGGAAGCTCATCCATCCCATCACAGACATTTCAATCCAGGCTCAGGAGAATGAGGCTTTCTGATTTCATTCTTAACATTTTTGTCAGGCAAGGACAATAAAACATTCAGAGCCTTCCAATAGCAAGAAGTGGTCCTAGACTGAACTGTATTTCTCTTACTCTGTGCTCATGGAGTGGGGAAATGGACGCCATCTTCAGTGGTCATGGAGAATATTCCTCAGTGGGCATTTTTAGTGGTACCTAACAGGCAAGTGACCCCTTTCTTACTTACTCTGTGTCAGGTCTTTTACTCATACCTGGGGGTCAAATATGAATAAAACCTGGCTGTTTTCCTCTAGTAACTAAGAGCCTAGTTGTGAACACAACGATTAAAAGATGAGCGTGTGGCCACGTGATAGATATGTTGGTGGAAGCATGTCCAGAATACACTGAAAAGCCTAAGAAGGCAGGAAACCAGTTTTATTGGGCAGAGTTGTTAGAGCTTAGGAGCTTGATAAGCGAGATAAGCTGCCATGTGGGCAAATCACCTTGAATCAAAGAACCATGTTGGGGCTCCTGGATGGCTCCGTTGGTTAAGTGTCTGCCATCAGCTCAGTTTATGATCTTGGGGTTCTGGGATCGAGCCTCACATCAGGCTCCCTGCTCAGCGGGGAGTCTGCTTCTCCCTCTGCCCCTCCCCCCACTCATGCTCACATTCTCTCTCTCTGTTTCAAATGAATAAAATCCTTAAAAATTTTTAAAAAATAAAAGAATGATGTCCCAGCATAGTTGTTCATAAGAAACATGGGCCTCTCTCGGCCCCTCAAGCTTCTGCTCTCTTTATGCCTGGGTCTTTATCCTTCGTATTGCCACATTTATAAGATACCTTTTACAGATTCTTTTAAATGTGTCAGAAGTTTCCCACTTAATGAAATAATGGAAATTTAAAATATTTTTTTGCAGTTTTTACCCTCCTTTGGTTTGCTCATAATAGCAGAAATTTAATTACAAACCACAAATAATACAAATCATGACTTTTTAAAGTGAAACATGGAGATCAAGTCAGGTCCAGGGAGGTACCTATAAACATGTGAACTATTTTACTTTACATGAATTCTGACCATTTTGATGCTCAAACATAAATCTCAGGAAAGGAAAATAAAAATAAAAGCAGTTAGTAGTCTTGGCCTACATTTTACCTCTTCACCTCTTCACCTGCCTGATATGCTATAGGAAAGGAGAATAGAAAAAGCATTGAACACTAAGGACTTGGTTATCATTGGGAGCTATGTTGAGCGAGAACGCAATTTTACTCAATTAAGCCTTAAACAACTGATGTAGGCAAATGTGGTCCATGCACTAGAGACCCTTATTATATCTAATATAAAATAGTTAATTGCTTTCAAATGAACCTCAAATCAGACAGAGAGATGTCTAGTCTGACTAATACTAAAATAAAAGTAGGCAATGGGTACTGTTGTGTTTTTGCTTGACTCTGTGGATTCTCGAGAATATTCATTTACTTAATAGGCAAAATTAAGGCACGTGTTCTCCAGGGATGGCTACTCTTGGGACACGTGGACAGAAATGCAATTTTCTCTGTAATTTCTTTGATGGATTCAGTAAAGATCTCTATTAGTCTATATGATAACAGTGTTTCTGGGCACTGTTGCCTATTGAATTTTGGCTTATATATATTAAATGCATTCAAATATGAAACTTAATCAAAACAATCTGAAAATCTTTCTCTTAAGTGATGTTATCATTTGAGTTATAGATATAGTCTCATGTAATTTTTCTCTTAAAATTGTTATGATCGGGCGCCTGGGTGGCTCAGTGGGTTAAAGCCTCTGCTTTCGGCTCAGGTCATGATCTCAGGGTCCTGGGATCGAGGCCCACATCGGGCTCCCTGCTCGGCGGGGAGCCTGCTTCCCCCTCTCTCTCTGCCTGCCTCTCTGCCTCCTTGTGATCTCTCTCCCTCTGTGAAATAAATAAATAAAATCTTTAAAAAAAAAAAAAATAAAAAAAAAAATAAAAATTGTTATGATCAAGGGAATACTCTAAAGATTAACTTTATTAGAAGAAAATCATTTCAACTGCTATAAATAGGGAAACAGAAATTCCTGGTGTATTTCGGAGCTTTAATTTTGACCAAGAAAACAAAACAAAACAAACAAACAAAAAAAAAACAGAAGAAGAACTTAAATTGCCATAAAAGTCACAGAATGCCAAAAGGAAATCCTCCCAACAAATTCACAATTTACTGGTAAGCTCTTCATTGTGAGTGATGTTTACCAACTCTCAAGAGCATTCCAGTGGAAAAGAAGATACAGACATAAATAAGCCTAGATCATGGTATTAAACTAGATCCTGTCAACATGAATTGATAGAGGAAAAAAAATAAATATTTTTTTTAGTATACAATTATCTTTGAAAATTTGATTGCTAATGGATTTCTGTATTCCTATCAAGGTCAGACGGGCAATTGTTTATGAGAAATCTGAAATCCCTTATGGCCTCTTTCAACAAGTTTTATAGCATCTATTCATGTTAGACATTTTGCCATTTCAAATGTTTCTCCCTTCTGGTTTTTTTTTTTTTTTTTTTTTCCTTTTCCATAAGAGCAACGCGGTACATTTTGTCAATTTTGCACTTGTTTTCAAAACCCTCCTTTATTTTACTGGAGAGCATGCAATTAACCCACTTCTCCCTATTGAGAAGCATCTTTATAATAACAGCTTTCCTGGCAGAGCTTTTGTGAGGCAGATTTTAAAATCAAGAGCCCATAAAGGTTGGAAAAAATCCAGTCATATTAAAGTTCAGCAAATCTCTTTCAAGGTCATATCCCTTAAAGTTATAGAGGTTTTGTTCCTGTAAAAAGATTGCCAAGTCATTTTCCACATAAAACACACACATCCACATCCACACACACACATACACACACAAAACACACAAAAGAAGACAGACAGTGTTACCTGTTTTACCAAATGTTGAGAGAAAAGCTTGAGCTTTTACTTCTGTCAATGAATTGACAAGGAAGAGATTTTCTGCTCCCTTTGCCACTTTGAAGCTTGGTTGTAGGAAGGGCCCAGACTCTGTAAACTGCCCGTCAGACTCATTCATGCAGCCGGGGCTGGCCAGCGATCCCGCCGCATGAAAGAGCTTAATAGTCAAAGGGCATGGTAATTCCCTCCATCTGCCTTTTCTTTCTTCTAAGGCAAAATCTTCACCTGGTGTTTTTGATTCATGTGTTCTAATTATGATGGCTGCCATCAGCAGCCCTGTGGGAGACACCGCAGACTCGCTGAGCCCACAGAGCATACTGAAGCTTGTTAAGAGACCATGTCAGCCTGATTTTAGGGCCCATTTTGCAGCTCTCCACAGGCCTATCTGAAAGCATCAGGAGCCTCAGTCTTGCAAGACAAGTGCATTGTCTTTCTAAATGTCTCTTCCTGATAAGCAAATCCAAATATGGTTCATTCACTGTGGCTTTGAAGGCACAGTGGGGAACTTGGCTTGCATGGTGGATACAACAAAATGCTTAATATTATCACTTGGTATAGAGCTAAAGAACTCAATTTCCAATTCCGAGATAAAAACCTTTGCTCCCCAGCTATGATCAAGAGTTTGAAATTTAAATCAGGAGTCTTGAAAGCTATTCTAACTCTCGAAAGGGCTGGCTTTCCCATACATACAAAGAAGAAAATGCTGTGCTTGCATTAGTATCTGAATCAGGAAAAAGCTCGCATCATTTTAGAAAATGTAATACTTGCCTCTTTCAATTGAAATGCTGTTGAGTATTTTCAGTGTTTTCAGTTCATTTGTTTTATTGTATTTCCCATTATTTAGATTATGATTAGGGCTGGTCCCATAGTCCTTTTTTATTACTTTATCTACCTCCTGTTGTTTTAGTATTTCCACACTAATAATACCTGGCCACATCCAAAAACATTTTGATTTATTTCAATATTAGCACAAAAGCACCATCAAAAAAATAAACTTGGCAATATTCGCAGGACCACACAGACCCCTTGCCCAGTTCTGTTACACATCTTGAGTCACTACTTCTTGTTACTCTCAAAATAAATGCCAAAATGAGAGTTTCTTTGTGCATGGGGTCCTTTGAAGAATGCTCTAGTTCTGTTTAGGTCGGGTTAGATAAAGGAAATTTCGTTCATATTAGAAAATCACGTGGAGGCAATTAAGCCTGACATCATCCCCGGTGATTTGTTAAATGGTGGCTCAGGGTACTTCAGGACTTCTCATAGACTGCCATTCTTATCCCCACCCCAACTCCCAGTTTCGTTAGTCCAAGGATTCAAAGGAAAAACTCACCAGTTTGCAAAGTAATTTAGGTTGGCAGCCTATCCTCTAGTCAACATCTAAATTCACAAGAGCGACAATGATTTATCATTCCTTACATTGTTGGTTATTCTGGAGTTTACTTCGGGTAAGAGTTATTACTACCTTTGGATGCTTGCTGTTGGTTCTTTGTCTCTGCCTTTTTTTTTTTTTAAGATTTATTTATTTATTTTAGAGAGAGAAAGAGCATGTGTATGTGTCTGGGTGAGTGGGGGGAAAGGAAGAGGGAGAGAATCCCAAGCAGATTCCCCGCTGAGCATGGAGACCACACAGGACGCCAAACCATAACCCATGATATCATGACCTGAGTCAAAATCACTAGTTGGACCCTTAACCGACTGAGCCACCCCGGTGCCCCTATTTCTTTGTTTTTGAATGCTCACTTTGGCCTAAATGAACAGTGTGTGATGTGTTGCATCCAGCCACCTCTCTTGGGGGATAACTGATGCCATTTGCTGAGTTACTGAACCATCACCAAGTGCTTGATGCAACGGGGTCCTATCAATGGTAAAAGCAAAGTTTTCCTCAACCAATAGATAACTCAAAAGAAAAATCATACATAAATACATGCGCACGCACACACACACTTCACTTCCCAAATCAACAATTCCTATCAATTTTACCCCTAAATATTTCTCAAAACCACTCCCTTTCTCTTCTCTACCATCACTACGATAATACAGACATTCCTCATTTCTGACCTTAATGTCAGTGGCCCAGTGGATCTGTCTGCTTTTACTTTTCCCCTTTAGATTCATCTTCCAACCAGATACCAGATCAATGGGAATAAAATGGAAACCTACCATGATCCTTCCTGTTTGGAATCCTTTGGTGACTACTACCTGGCCCCAGTCTACCTTTCCAGCCTCAGCTCACCTTGTCCACCTGCCACCCCCACGCATACCTTAAACTCCAGTAACCCCAGTGAGGCTGGTCTAAGCCATATTAATTTCCTCTGCTTTCTAATTATTTTAGATTAGTTTTATCAGTTTTTGCTAGTTTCCAAAAATGAAAGCTAAGGTTGGCTGCCACTGTTTAGATAGCTTATATTCATACAATACCATATTAACCTTCATTCATTCACTGAAACCTCACTGAGCACCTATTAGGTAAGGCATTTTGTACAGGCACTGCACTGAGCCTTAGGTATTCAAAGACATAAGCATATCATCAAAGAGCCCAGTGACAGATTTCTAGGCCAGTAATTATAACAAACGGGATATATGCAGTGATGGATATGTGTACAGGGAAGTCGTTAAGAGAGGACCTCATGGGAGTCTGAAGTCTTGAGGAATGGAGGGCAGAAGGTATGTAGGAATAGCTTTGTAAAAGCTAAGATTTTTAATGAATAGAAGTTAGCCATATGTAGACCATTTGTTGTCAGGCACTCAGGACAGATGAAGGCATGAGAGGATTGTCAAGGTAATAAACAGCATGTCTTGGGGGTGCCTGGGTGGCTCAGTCATTAAGCGTCTGCCTTCGGTTCAGGTCATGATCCCAGGATCCTGGGAATGAGCCCCGCATCGGGCTCAGTGGGGAGCCTGCTTCTCCCTCTGCCTGCTGCTCCCCCCTGCTTGTGCCTGCTNGCTTGGGGGTGCCTGGGTGGCTCAGTCGTTAAGCGTGTGCCTTCGGTTCAGGTCATGATCCCAGGATCCTGGGAATGAGCCCCGCGTCGGGCTCAGTGGGGAGCCTGCTTCTCCCTCTGCCTGCTGCTCCCCCCTGCTTGTGCCTGCTCTCTCTGTCAAATAAATAAAATCTTTTAAAAAATTAAATAGGCAGCATGGCACATGGGTAAAGAATAGAATTTGGAAATGAATTTGGAGAAGTAGACAAGGTGTCAGTCAAAGGGGGTACTCTATGCTGTGTAAAAATAACAACATGATCAGAAACTATGGAAAAATATGCTCTTAATATGACATGGGTTAGGTTTGGTGTTTTCGGTAGGTCAGTTTGGTACCTCTGCAGAGGATGAATTCAGTGAGCAAAGCACAGGACAAGGGAGACCCAGGAAGAGGTCCTTGTAATAATCATGCAGGAAATGATAGAAGCCTGAATATGAGAAGAAAAGGGGATGGGCTGTAATCGGGAGGATTTGGCAGTTGACTGGATTTGGGAAGTGAGAGAAGTGGAGGAGTCAGAAATGTTTTTGCGTCCTAATGGATGACAGAGATGCAAACGCCAGCTACAGAGAGAATCAAGAATTAGGACTGTTAATATTAAAACAGCAATGAGTTCCAATNGATGCAAATGCCAGCTACAGAGAGAATCAAGAATTAGGACTGTTAATATTAAAACAGCAATGAGTTCCAATTTCTAATTGTTACATATGCTCCTTAGATCAGTAATTTCTCTGATGTAGTCCTTATAGAAATGCATACATTTCAGGGGGCACCTGGTTGGCTCAGTAGGTTAAACCTCTCCCTTTGGCTCAGATCATGATTCTGGAGTCCTGGGATCGAGCCCTGTATCAGGCTCCCTGTTCAGTGGGGAGTCTGCTTCTCTCTCCCTCTGCCCCTCCCCACTGCTTGTGCGTGTGCTCTTTCTCTCTCTCAAATAAATAAAATCTTTAAAAAAGAAAAGAAATGCATACATTTCTGAACGTATCAGAAATATATTAGTCCCTCTATCCAGGACCTAAGTAAGCAAAGCAGATCCAACAAATGAATCAAGCAAGTACCCTCCTTTCACTAGAGGGCACATTCGTAAATACCACCTTGCAACGTAGAAAACGATAAATAGGGGCGCCTGGGTGTCTCATTTAGTTAAGCGTCTGCCTTCAGCTCAGGTTGTGATCTCAAGGTCCTGGGATCAAGTCCTGTGTTGGGCTTTCTGCTCAGAGGGGAATTTGCTTCTCCCTCTCCCTCTCCTTCTGTGATCTCTTTCTCTCTCTCTCAGATAAATAAATTAAATCTTAGGGGAAAAAAAAGATAAATACCTCAGGAAAGGCACAGGTGAAAATCGGTGGTGTTCAGTGGAAGAATGGTTACTTTTATTGGGGTGTTCAGCCGGAAGAATGGATTAGATGGTATTAAGGAGACCCTCGAACGTTCCATCGGACGTAGGCATGTGGAGATTGGTCTGACGAGCTTCTGAGCACGCCCCTGATGGCTGTTGTGATAGGTTAGAGCAAAGGAAATGAACCCCTGCCCTAGGAAAGTGGGATGCCATGCGTAAATCAACAGGATTACTAATGACTTGAGCATGAGGAGGAGGGGAGGGGTTCAAGTACGACGCAGCCTGGACACAGGACACACGGTAGGAGCGAGTCCGTAGGTCAAGGACACAACCAGTTTGGAAGCTACCTGGACCAATGACACTCGGTGTAAATCGACAACCACAACTGGGATATTTATCCTGCGTTCTGAAAGGCCACTATTCCAGAACCCCTCCAGCTGGTCTTACTCCAAGATATTATTCCACTTTTAACTCTTTTACTCTTAATTTGAGTGAAGCAGACACACCGTTAGCTTCAGGTGTACCGCAGAGTGATTCGAGAAGTTTGTGCATGCCGCTGCGCTCGCAAGTGTAGCTCAGATCTGTCACCATGCAACACTGTCACAGTCCCACTGATTGTACCTTCTGTTGTCCCTCTGCTGTGCCTTCTATTCTGCGACTTATTCATCCTGTAACCGGAAGCCCGTCTCTCCCACTCCCCTTCACCTAGCCTGCCCATCCCTCTCCCCAACCCCTCTCACTTGTAAATCTTAAGGAACTTGGCCGTCTTGTCAGGGCAAGTCTGGAGACAGCCTTTTGTGTTTCTGTGAAATGATTTTCAGAAGCTACGCTGCTCTCATTGGGGGGTTTCATGTATTTGAGATGATGGTGGACGGGGGGCGTTCCACAGGCGAGTTCTCCATCCCGGGCAGAGTTGGAGGCCCTGCCCTGCCGGCAGCTGTCTTGCTGTGTGAGCCAGAGTGTGGGCCCTCCCCCTCCAGGCCCCATAGTGCCCAGCCCCGCAGGTCTTTACTGTCTCCAAATATGTTCCCGCCCCTTTTCTTTGTAAGTCTGTTTTTATCTTTTTTTCCCTTTTTCCTGCTCCCTTCCTCCCAATCCTAAAAGAATTCTATGAAGCTTACCTTGCTACTGATGATGTGACCCCATTGCTCACCATGGTCAACATCCCTTTCAAAGGGTTGAACTGCGGGAAAAAAAAGAGTACCTAGCACATAATGGCAAAAGGGGCACCCCAGGAGAACAGAGAAGGGGTCCTGGACTCCTTGCCCTTTGATCCAAGCTGACCCACGTTCTACTTCCTCTCCTTTTCCCTCTGGTTGCTTTTGATTTCTGATTTAGTACGTTGGACTCGGTCGGCCTGGCTAATTCAGTCCTTCGGGAAAACATATACATGTATGTATATCTGTGGCATATGTATGTAAATAGATGTATTTAGGTCTGACGTCCTCTGCCTGTGTTCTCCCATCACAGTCTATCCAACAAATCGTAACCTTGGATTTAGTTCATGGGCACACACAAGTAACATTTGCAGAGGTAACAGGGAACAAGAAAGAAGACACATAGTATCTGAAATGTCTGAATATGTTTTCAACTCATCGCCATAGGCCTTGCAGCGATCATTTATTTTTAATGAAGTAGCACAAGGAAGAACTAGAATGCCAGTGAGTATTCTGTTATCGCCATACATCATACTGTAACGTGGGGCTTCTCTCTGGCACAATTATCGGGTTACCTTGATGCTGTTTGGGGAACAGGCAGAACTACGAGGCATTAGACCCTTCCTATGTTCTGTGACTAGGGGGGTAAATTGGGAACCAGCTTTCTCTGTGTATGTTCTCTGGGAGACTTTTATGGTTCACCTAGGCAATAGGAGAAGTAGATGATAGAATCTGCATTTTTCGATTCTTTCTTTCCCAGTTTCTTTCCTCTCTTGAAAGGAATATGTTAATGCATATATTAAAATAGGAGTGTGTATACAGTTTTTTTTTTCTTCGTTTTGACTCTTAGGTATCAGAATTATAGAACTTAGGAGCTGATAGTACAAGAGCTAATTCTTGAACCAATCCTTCATTCCATCAATGAGAACACTGAGGCAGAGCCAAGCTAAGCATCTTGAGTCATAACCACAGCTGAGCCTGAGCTGGAATCCAACTCTTCCTGACTTCCTATTGGCTTCTCCCAGCACAGCTGGGGTAATGTCACAGTGTTTGGGATAAGACCCTTACAGGTTCGCAGGAAGAAACCCTAAATAAATGTTTACCCTCTCTTCTGAATTCTGAAGGTTTGAGGGTGCATTCCTTTTCACAAGTAGAAATCAATTCAGGCTGATGTAACTGTGTTGTTTCAGGTTGCTTCACATTCCAGTTCCCAAGTAATTGTTTTTATTATTATTATTTTGACTTTTATTTCCCTTCTTTATAGATTTGGGTTAGTGTATATGACGTTGCCTTGTTGGCCTGTTATTATACAACAAGACTGGCATGAATCCAGAGGCAACCAATGAGAAATATTGACTTTTCTGCTGGGCTAATAAAAACAATGGTGTGTGAGTTAACAAATGTAGTTTTAATTTTATAAGAAATGTAACAGTGCCTGCCAGAGAGATCCCTGGAAATACAAGAAAAGAAAATCTCTCTAAATAGTAAGAGCCAGAGGAAGAATGTTTGGTGCATAAAGAAAGGTCAGCCTGAGCTTTTTCATGGGGGTAACCCGCTAAAGCAAAATTTGGAAAGCCACTTATGCACTATTTGCAAAAGAATATATATGCTATATAGAGGAGAGCAGGATAGAAGATATATAAAAACTGGAAACCTCTCTTCTCCCAATAGCAAATCCAGCATCCTTAGGAACAATAATTCCTCAAGAGAGATAGTGTAAGTACATTACTGATTTCTCAGGTTTGGAGCAGCAGCAATTAGATAATCTTGAAACCGGTGGCTATAATCCTCAAGGTTGGATCTGATTAATAAAGCGAGTGATAGCCTGCTGATTCTAAAATAAAAAGCTAAATAAATACACGTTGCCATTTTCAGCAATAAAGTAATAAGCAGTTTGCAGTAAATGTGATTGGCATAAAACAATGTAGAAAATAATGTCAAATACATTCAGGAAACAGCTATTGCTGTCAAATTTGCAAAATAGGATTCTGCTTCCACAAATGTATCTACAATTTAAAGCTATTGAAATAGGTTGACAGATATGCTAACAAATTATTCATGCCATATTTAAATTGTGTACCTAACTCCTCCATAGCATATTTATTTAATCGAAGCATGATCATTTCTGACAATTACTTTTATAAACTTTCATAAAATATACCAGGAAATACCCACACACATGTTTTACCTAAGTCATGTAAGCAATAAGAAAGCTGACACAGCTATTCAAAACAGCAAAGGAATGGGAAGAGTCTAGCACATTAAGACACTGCCAAATGCTTCCTTAGCTGGGAAATGCTTGGGATAATAATAGATAAGTACAAAGGAAGCATGGGGAGGTTATTAAATTATACTACTAGGATGTAAGTCTCTAACATGGCATGCTTTGACTGCGTCTATAGATTTTCCAGAAGAATCACAACACAATGTGCTTTATTTGGGTGAACAAGTCAGCAGCAGTATGTCTGTTAGGAGCTGCAAATACAAAAATCTCAGAGTGAGGCAGATAATGCCAATGAGTAGTGCGGTCTGTGGAGACAGGCAAACTGGAAAGCACTTGCCCAGGCAGCTGACGGAGCCAGTTATCGTTCTGCTAGAACCTAAGTCCAGGATTGCAAGGTCTTCTGATACTTCAAGAAGAGCCAAGAATTAAGATTTTTCCTGGGAAAATATATGTAGTTATTTAAAACAACAATAATAATAATAGCAGTGTGGGCTAAATTCAGATGGGAGCCATCTGTTTGCTAACTCAGGGTCCTATAACGATATAATCAGGATATCTTTATAGTCTATGTCGATGGTACCATGATCATTAGTTGAACAATTTATGGACAAAACCACGTTGGAAACAATCATGCTAACACCACCAGCCCAGCCAGAGTAGGCGTTGAGCTTTGGGGAAATAAGGCATTCCTTGGAACGAGAATAATGTAGCAATAGTGTGGTGTCGAGGGAAAAATCCAGGTGACCATCATCGATCCTTGCCCCTCACTCCCTTTTCTGTAAAATGGAAATAATAGTGCTACCTACGTCTTCGGGTTGTTGTGAAGGCAGTACGAGTTATTTATACAGAGTACTTAGAACACTACCTAGCATATAGTAGGTTCTCAGTAAGTGTTACCTTTTGTTGCTTTTATCACGATGAATAAAATGTGAGCATGCTCCTTCAATGTTAAAGGCAAGATGGCAAAGCCAGAATGTGGCAACTCAGTAGAGCAATACTTTAAAAAAAAAAAAAAAGCCTCTTATATATAACTGCCGCCAAAAAGAAAATAACAGCAAGATATCCGAGTAATTGTGTTATGGTGAATTGGGAAGCAGCTGAGAGGGGAGAAGAAATAGTTCAAGGTTACAATGAAGCACAGGCTTCCAATAGAGCTCTTTTGGACAAGGAGGTAATTATAGTAGACAGACTGGCTTGGCATGCCCTCATTAGCAGTCATCAAGTAATGTGTGTGCGTATGTCTGGAAGGGAGTGTTCTCAACTTTTTGGTGGGCTTTTCTTAAGATTTTTGTTTGTTTTGTTTTCTCGAAGACCCCCGTTACAAGACTGAGAGATATAAACAGTGACAGGTTTTGCAAAGCCAAGAAATTCTGCAGATACGCACAATAAGAAAAGTACTATTGCTACATTTATTTTCCAGCCTTGTTTCATGGAGGTAGCCCTGGGTACTGTTTTCAGGCATCGGTCTAAAACTAAAGATACCCTCCAGATCATTGCTCCAGGGGGATGGGGACGGGTGGTGTATAGGAGATCAAAAGAGACTTTTATTAAAATTCACAACTATAAGCATTCATATAAATCGGGTCTGCAGACGGCACACAGCCAAGTGGCTGGTCCATGGTCTGTTTCTGAATGCCTGGCTTTTACATTTTTTAAAGGGTTGTGGGGGGGACAAAAGAAAAAGAATATGCGGCAGTGACTGTGTATGACCCAGAAAGCCTAAAATATTTACTATCTGTCCCTTTGTCACTTTCATTTACTATTAAAAGGGAAGAGTAGCACTGGTTTTCTCTATAACATAAAATAGAGACAAGTCACCATTCATATTTGGACTTTGTCCTTGTTCATCTGTTATTTCTTTTTAACCAGGAGGCGGAAACATGCCCAGTTTTTTTTTTTAATATAATGTCTATTGTACCCTGTCGTCTTAAAGAAAATTTAGTTTAGTTATCCAAGTGACTTTAGTTCTGATGGTATGTACATGCTGACTTACCACCAGGATGGCCTGTTCTCGCGTGGTTGCAAAATTATGGCACAAATGCTTTTCATTGATCGCAATTTAATAGCCAATCAAGGCACAGCTTCATCCCCACGATTTCAGTGTGCCCTTACAATTGAGAAGAATAGCAGCTATAATGGGGACTCTTATGGCCATTGTGTTCCTTCCAGATGAACTCTGAGACAGTCTTGAAGCTGGGCAGGTTATATAAATGTCTGCAGCCAGGACGTTACGGAAAGAATTATGTAACCTCACAGGATGTAAAGATTTTGCCATAACTTTGCACTCACTGGAATCTCCTCTAGGCCATAAAATCTGTTGTGTCCATAGAAGACTCGTTGTAACACAATACTTCTTATCATGATCACAGTCTTCGGAGCCAAGAAATAGTCTGAGAGGAGAAAAAAAAAAGAACAGACCTTCGGATCAGAAGTTGGAAAGGTTTATTTTGAATAACTAGGTTTGAGTTTGAAAGTCAACTTCAAATTTTCCATGGTCAAACACTCAAAAATGTTTTACCTTTTGATATTGGTTTTGAGTCTCTGTCTTGATGCTTTTTTCCCCCGGTCTCCACATTTTCAGTGAGGTACTCAAACTTTGTTGATTTTTTTTTTTAATCTTACACATTTAATTATCTGTTTATACCTTTGTGAGCAGTCAGATGCTCTAGCTACCCATTTTTATCATTTGAACTCTTAATGGTCCTATTTTTAGAAAACACCAACTTTCCCAAAGATTCAAAACCATGATTTATAAGCTTTAAATTCCATTTTATGCATGAAGGTGTTAAATTAATTAAATAAGGAGACCATTAGACTGAGGTGGTTCTGATCCCTCCACCACCCAAGCAGGTGAACCAAAACTTAAATCTGCAAAGCTTCAAGGTTAAGAAATAAAAACGGAAAGTCAATCACGAACAGCCAACTAGGTTTTTCCTATTAAGGCAGACACTTAAGCTACAGCCAATCAAATAATTTCTTTGCTTTGCTTCCATATCTTCCCTGTGATGAAAGTCTTTCCCCTGGGTCCTGTCTGCGGAGTGCTGACCACTTACGGTTTGGTGCTGCCCTATTCAAATCAATTTTTGCACAAATTCTTAGAAACTTAAAACATTTAATATCCCTCAGTCTATCTTTTAACAGGAAAGGATGTTTCATACACCGGAGTGTCGAAGAAATTTTTTAATTCCTTCTGTAATTACTCCATCTTAGGGGGTTTTATTTTTACTTTCCTCATCCTTCAATGGATGGTGTTAAATCTGAATCATTTGGATGAGCGTATCATTAGAAGAGAGGTTCTTTTTATAACATTGGAGCACAAGGAATTAAGAATGATATATCCTTATTTCATCGTTACGGATATGTGTTAGGAAGAATTCCAAACCGTCAAGTCTCCATCACTGAAACTAATTATTATACACACTTGTAAGATATTCCAACTCTCAAATAAATACCAGGTATGTAAGCCATGCTAACTCTACTGTAGCAAATTTTCTACAACATAGTCTCCATCAGACAGAATCCAGCCCCTTACCTCACGTTTACCACATACATCCAAAAAAGTTGCAAAGCAAGCAAGCACTATGCTAATTCAGTCAAGAGTTTATCCAGCCTTCTATTCCTTCCTCACATACATTTATATTTCTTTACACTGGAAATTGAGGTTTGGAGTAAGGACAAAGAGGTTCTATCAGATTTTGCCTACATGCCCCCCTTCCTCTAGTTAAAGGCATTACCATTAAACAAAGATAATAACCCTAAAGGAATATTTGGCAAATTGTCCTTCAGATGACCAGAACAGTCAGTCCTGGATTAAATAACTCAACACAACATTGTTGGTTAAATCCAATAGGAATTTTAGAGCCAGGATCCCAAATTCAAACTCTTGCAACCCAGGCTAGTAATGTAAATTCTTAAACAATAAAGTATAGTGAGGTGGGAGATCACAGGGCGGACGGCTACTCCAGCTGATGGTTGACCCCTTGCTTCTTCAGAGAAGATGAAAATCTGAGTTCTTAGGTGGCATTCATTAATTGGGAAACAATACAAAAATTTCAGCAGCATCGAAATCAACTACTGGGGGGTGCCTGGGTGGCTCAGTTGGTTAAGTGTCTGCCTTCAGCTTGGGTCACGATCCCAGGATTCTGGGATCAGGCCCCGCATCAGGCTCCCTGCTCAGTGGAGAGTCTGCTTGTCTCTCCTTCTGCCTCTCCCCTTGTTTGTGCTCTCTCTCTTTCAAATAAATAAATAAAATTAAAAAAAAATCATATACTGCCGCAGTCCACCTGCAACTGGTTGCAAGCTTTGGAATAGATGGCTAAAATATGAACTCTGGATCCGGCACTATGGAGGAAAGAGACAGACACACAAATACTAATACAAGGGGAAAGTGTGACAAATATACAAATAGAGGTATGTGGATCATTAAAGCTGACATAGACATGATGAGCAAAGGAAGGAAGGAATTACTTCAAATTCAGTAAGATTTCACGGAGGAAGTGACAGTGGATCTGGGACTTAGAGAATGGATACCATTTTGAGATGTAGATACAGAGAAAAGCAATTCCAGGGAGGTTGAAACAAATATAGGCAAGGCAGATCCATGGAGAGAGTTCAACAAATTAAGACCATTTGTTTTTTTGTGTTTTTTTTTAAGATTTTATTTATTTATTTGACAGAGAGAGAGAGATCACAAGTGGGCAGAGAGGCAGGCAGAGCTAGAGGAGGAAGCAGGCTCCCCGCTGAGCAGAGAGCCCGATGCGGGCCTCGATCCCAGGGTCCTGGGATCACGACCTGAGCCGAAAGCAGAGGCTTTAACCCACTGAGCCACCCAGGCGCCCAAATTAAGACCATTTGAACTGCACTTTGGGGTAAGAGAAGGATTTGTGTTCCTCTCTTATGGTCCCATAGACTGCCATCCAGCCTACTAGGCATCCTCAAAAATACATGTTTCTTTTTTTTTTTTTTTTTTTTTTTTTTTTTTTTTTTTTTTTTTTT